>JANAVB010040619.1:52050576-52153356 GCA_029216955.1 Iris pallida
GTGGATCACCATAATAAGATTATCAACTTTACCGTTGATATTCTTATCTCGATTTGCGTGTCGTAAGTTCGACGTACGAATAACGAAGTACACTTTATATTTTCAATAATTAGACTAGACTGACCCTGTTTGACCAAAGTTGACCAGTTGACCCAAAGTCAACTGTGAGTCAACGGTTGACTTAGTTGACTAGATTATTGACCGGAGTTGACCTAGAGTTAATTTGACTTAGAAGAACCTAGAATAATATAGATGCTTGTAGAGACTCTTTTATTACAACTGAACACCTTGTAACCTGTGTTGCTTTAAATAGGACTCTGTGGCTTCAGTTGGACCCTCTATACTTATTAGCTCAGGACCGCAGGCGAGTACATTCACTGATAGTTTTATTGTCTTGATATCTACTATATCCGATTCAGTCGTAGTATTTTACTTGATTCCCGACACGACGGTTCACGGACTAGTATACGTCGGATCCTGTCATGAGATATTATTCCTGGACTTTCTTGGTATATGGGTATGAGATATTTCCGTGTTCCTGTACTTGTATAGACATTGATTGGGAGTGGGCTGGCCCCTGCTCTCGAACCCTGTGTCATGACGTGCCATGTCCGGATCGTGATACTATTCGGGGGATAGAGGAGAATTATTAGGGGTTATGTGATCAAAGCCTCCGTGTGTTACTATATATTGCTAGCGCCACCGTCACCTCACGTAGGGGTAGCAGATACCCCGTGCCGGTTATCCAGGTTGGCCGGCATGACCCTTTCTAGAGATTTTCGTGTGATTGCCGGGCCAAGTGGATAACATTTCCGTGTTTCCCAGCCGATCACATTTTGCCCTAATAGTTCAAATAACTTTTTATTTATTTGTTGTCATATCTTACATTCCAGTTCACCTTTACTTACTGTACTTTCACCATGCTATGATACATTTCTCATATGCTCTACCTGCCTTTTATACTGTACCATGATGATGGGACTAGGTTCTGTTCGAAGGAAGGGTTACAACCGCGGTCCTTATTTGGTTTAAGGGTTGTAACTCGACTTTCAAATGGTTCCCAAGTCGCCTATATTCTTTGTCTTGTATCTCATTATTACTGTCTCTTATAGTATTTCTCAATTCATATGGAACTGTTGTTGGTGTTTGTACTTGCTCATTTTCTTGACAGGATACGTTGACAAATTTTACAGATAGTTTGGAGGTTGCCTGCTAGCCTAGAGGAGACATTAGAGGTTGTTTAGCTAGCTGTTCTCAGTTGTCTGGAGTTGTATTATTTTATGGATTATTGTATTGAGCTTTGAGATGTATTTCTGGGTTATGTACCTTAGACACTTAGACTTCTATCTGTTGTATCTCTTTTCGATTTCATGTTTTATCCATCTTCTTTATGCTCTACCATTAGATGTGATTGAGTTTATATTCTGCTATGTCACCCCCATTCGGGGAGTATAAACTGTTTAGTCTTATACTATTAGATGCATTGAGACCTAGGACAGCATTCTACCGCCGACACAGTGGCATAGGCTGGGCGTTGTTACGTTCTCGTGCCCTAACCCTAGGGTGCGGGTCGTGACACGTTTTTAGTGGTGGCCCTTGCAGGTCGAGACTAAAAGTGTAGTGGTATTCGAACTAGAGTACCACTACAGCCTGCAGTAGAATTTGGATATATTTGAAGGTACTCAATCACAGTTAGGACCCTTGAGAGATTCCCGGGACGACCCTTGAGAATATTATTTAACTTCGATTTGAAAACTCTCTTTTCTTGATTGATTTATCTTTACTTTCTGCTATTGAATTTGATTTTGATGGATTATTATTGAATTTGAGTTTGTATTTATTGATTTTGAAGGATGATTATTGAATTTTAAATCTTGATGATAGCTGTTGCATCCTAGTTTGTATTTTCATGGATTTTTGTTCATTTTTGGATTTTGATGTTCGTTGATAAATTTGAATTGATTTTTGAGTATTCATTGTTGATTTAAATTAATTTGTCAAGATGAAATTATATGGGCTAGGTCATCTAAGTTATGGAGTCTAGTCTTCTACAGTCATATTAGCCAGCATGGTGAGGACATATAGTTTGACTTGGATATATCTCTCGGGTGTGAGAATTTAAGGTTTTCGCAGCCAAGCTAGCGGCATCGCAAAAATGTTAAATACCATGATTCTAAGAGGTATGTGCCCAAGTCGAGGACTCTGTGATTATCGTAGCCTTGCTTACTAGTATGACGAGGATTAGGTTACCATTATCTTGGACAGACGCATATGATTATCAGATTGTACCTTAAAGATTTTCGAGCATATTTTCTCTACTTTGTTTCAGACCTTCAAAAAAATTTATTAATTGTTTTGTTTAATTTTGCTTCTCATTATTTAACTTAGGAGTAGCTTTAGCTATTTTCATAAACCTTTGTGTAACTTCTTCTATGAATTTCTTCTTAATACGATGAATCAATGATTTGCTAGACCTTATTTTGGAACTGACATTAGCTCTGATTTCAAACGGTTTCCTCTTTTAAAACGGATAAGTAGAACAGATTTTATTACCATTTCTTTTCCTGCCAATATTTTAGTACCATCATTCCTTGTCTTATACAACTATCCTGATTATATCAATTCCGTCTCGTATCTCATTCTGTCAGCTGTACTTGAACTCTTGAATCTGTATATCGTTTTTATCTGAGAAATGTTGAGAAAGTGACGTAAATCATCTAGTACGGAAATGACGTAATTGGTTATCATGTGATGATTTTGTAGGAATCAAAATGTTGGATGTCAAATGTGAAAAATTCGAAATGGAGATGTGGTAAAGGTTTAAAATGAAATCGAGGGATAAATGTTATTAATTTAGAAACAATTGCAGAAATTTTGGTTATGAGTAATTCATGGATGCGTTTCAAAAAAAAAAATCAGAGGTCAACCTAGTTTTGAGAACTTAGAAAATCTTGATTATTGATTCTTGGGAACTATTACAAGGCTATGTAGAAATTTAATAATGGAAAGGAGAATTTGATTGTATCCGATGATCTTACAAAATTGAATTGGATATTGTAAGAGGGTGACTAGAGATAGAGAGAACACAAGGATTTTAAGCTATAGGAATTATTCTAGATGATTAGAGAAATTGTAGAATTCAAAAGGAAAATATTTGAAGGTGAACGTTGAAGAAATTATGAAGGTTGATTTATAAACAAGAATAAAATTTTGTGTGACATAGTGGTATTGGAGTTTAGTAAATACGAGACTTGACTTAAACAAGTACAAGGATTTCATAAACTGGATTTAGAGGTTTCAGATCTAATTTAGAACGAGGCGAAGGAATTTGAAATTTTGATTAAATGAATAAGTGTCGACTCCTAAATAAGAGGGGTATGCTTCATGGAAAATATTTTAGAAGTTTGAAATTTTGTCTATCGTGATCATGGTAAAAGTTTAGATAACTGAAGATTATAAAATTTTTGAGGGTAGACATATAACGGTTGATTTTATATTGGGATTTGTGAGAAAATATGATTAGCAAATGGTAAACTGATAATGTTAGAGAGAGATGATTAACTGACCTTCGTATGAAACCCTTTCCTATTTTTCTCTAAAAGGATTTTCAACATCATTGAATCCTAGTTTCCTTAATCACGACCAAATCAACTTCGATTATCTTTTCTTATCTTGGGTTGTACTCAATTGACTTAAATTTGATTACGACCTGAATCACCATCCTTGTATGCTCGTTCTCAGACTTTGTTGAACCGTCCTCCATATTGCCCAAATCTTGATTTTTCCAATTTGATCAACTTAGATCGTATCAAGACTAAATATTTTATATATATATATTGTAATTGAATTTCAATGCAATTGACTTTCATTCCTTAACTAATGATTTGATTTTTCCTTGAATAGTATTTTTCAGATAATTGGTAGTTACCTTTATTTTATTTTTTGATGAATACTAGTTTCATATAGGATGGTAGACCGCCTTACAATTTTGATGATTTGTTATTTCTGTAACTTTTTTCGTTTAGCACCCTAGATTGTTTGTGTGTTTTGATACCCTATGACCGTTTTGGTTTAGCATGACTAGTATACCTAGATGAGACTTTCTCTACCACCGTATGCCATGACCCTGTATGCCGTTCTTTTTGATGGTATAATTTGTTAAGTTCTGGGACTTTGATTTTGGGGGTTTGACCTAGAGGGAGTATGGACATTTTAATTTCGAGGACAAAATTTTTATAAGGTGGGTAGGATGTGAGCACCCTGAATTTCGGGTTGATTTTTTTTATTTTTATTTATTTTCTGATTGATTTTAATTTCAATAAATATTTTATTCATTTATTTATCTTTAAGTGTACTTTCCGTGCCATTGATATTTGGAGTGTCAGGGATGTTCAACTCTGGAAATCTTCTTCACGAATTTTGGAGTGGACAGGATTACCTTCATGATGGTATATAGTGTCCCATCCAAACTTGTTCCCTTGTACTCTTTTTGCTTCGCTGAACTTCGGGTCAAATTAGACCAGTTGATTATTAATTTTTCCCACTCTTTTTCTTGATCATTATTAGCACGTTACCGTGACTTTTAATTTTGGAGCGCAAGACCAGTCAGTTTCTTGAAACCAACTCCTCATTGATGATCTACTCGAGACGCTCGTCACCCATGTCCTTCGTGTCCCACTCAGACACGTCATTTGTGCTCCATTTGATTCGCACAACTTTTTTGACACGTGACCCGATTTTATTTCATCCCACGGTGTCACATTTATCTTCCAACTTGATTTGTGGGTCCCCTGTCGACCAAAACTTGTTAGCCCCAACTATGGACATGGCCCACTTTGAGCCTACTATCCGCCTGCCACTTGTGTCCCATTTATTGGAATTCCCATGTGCTACTTATTTACACATGATCATCAACGTCTAATTTTAATTCGATTTTTGCTCAATGTCCGGTTTTGATCCAATCCGGCTCCACCGAGTCTAGTCCAGCTCCATGTTGCCCCCATCGGGACACCCTCATTTTTTTGTGTCTAAAATAATATTTAATATCCTTCTACCTATTTTAATATTTATTGAAATTCTCAATTGTCTAAATTCCCATAGGAATGACATTTTTCCTCTAATTAAATCCTAGCCTTTTGTTTCCCCAAACAAATTTCATCCTTTAATTTCCCCCATACATACTCTCACAGCCAACACATTGGCCGGCCCTAACTTTTTTGAGGAGAGAATCTTTCTCTCTCTCTCTTATCCTCTCTCTATTCTCTTTCTTCCCTTTATTTGTTATTCCCATACAACCACATCAAACAAAACTATTACAGCAGCTCCTCTCCCATGGCAAGCCATGCCTGACCTCCCTGGCTCCGACCTCCTCTCCTGGCCGGCCTCGCCGTCGCCCACCGCCCATTCTCCCCGATCTCCTCTCCTCCACCATCTCCTCCTCCATTTCCGAACACCACCACCACCTTCAATACAAACCGCTGCCGCCGCCGCCACTGGTCGCGACAGCCACCACCTCCTCCGCCTACACCGTCGTCGCGACGCCCCCCACGTCGCAGCACTGCCCCGCACGTCGCCGCGCCGTACCGCGCGCCGCCGCGGGCTGGCAGCAGCTGCGACAGCAAGCATCGCGTGCGCGTCAGCCGCGTTGGCCGCGCCGCCGACGTCCCGTCGTGCCCCGACGACCCCCCCCCCGTGGGTGGCCCACTCCGGCGAACCATAGGCAGCTCTTCCCTGACGGCCACCGTCCTCCGGGACGCGCCGTCGAGGCGATTCGTGCGTGTTGAACGACGTCCCGTTGTGACGCGCACGGGATCGAGTTCATTTTGACGCTCCGTCGTAGCGACTTCGCGCGCATTTTCCGAAAATCTGACCATTGGATCGGCGATTTCTTCGCTCCGTCGCAATCTCGGTATATCCACCTTCACTCATGTCAATTTTTGTCCGTTAATTTTATCGTTTGATACATGAAAATCGGCCACCAAGTTGACCGTTTAAATTGTATTAAATTTGGACAGTTTCGCGGGGCCAACTTCGTCAGCTTGTATCTCCTCCACCATAGCTCCATTTGGCGTACTACCTGTTCTGGTGTGAAGCTGGTATAACCCTCTTGCTACCCCTCCAGTTTCGTTTTATTGTGAGCTTGTTTGATTGGTTGAATTCGACGCCAAAGTTGGCCGTCCGAATTCGTAATTTCCAACTTGTAAAATTCTATTTTTGAACACGGGACTCTAGATTTCATTTCTGACACCACCAGTAGACTTGTGGCGTCGTTCTGGCAAGTTTTCATATAAAATCTATTAGATTTGGAAAACGTGGGCCCGGGCACACTTTTCGGTACAAAACGGGTCCCACATTCTGGGTCAACGGAACTTTTTAACGTCGGATCATCAGAATCCAATTCTGGATATACCGTTGAGTTCGTATCGTCATTCTGGACTCATTGACATATAATTTGCTAGGTTTTGGTAGACATTGGGTCCGGCACGTATTTCGGTGCAAGACGGATACCAATATTCGGGTCAACGGGTCATTTTGAGATCGGCTCATCGGAATCCAATTCGGAGATACCGTTGAGTTCGTATCATCATTCTGGACTCGTTGATCGGTAGTTTGCTGAGTTTTGAGAACTTGGGCTCCGGTACGCATTTTCGTGCAAACCGGAATTCCAAGTTCTGGTCAACCGGCCAAATTAAGATCGGGTCAACGGAATCCAATTCTGGAGATACCGCTGGGTTCGTTTCGTCATTCTGGTTTTGTGGACATATAATTTGATATTTTATAGACTTGTTTTCTTGCATGTTTTCGGTGCAAAACGGCTCCGACACGGACACCGTTTGACCCAAAATTACCTTTTTGCCCTTGTGTCCAAATTGGACAGTTGGGTAGGCTATCCTAACTAATTTGACCATTCTGGACACGTTGGCGATGTTTATTTCATCGTCCGAAAATATTGTTGATAGTTTCTCTAAGTTTAGCCTTGTTATAATTAATTAATAATTAATTCATATAATGCTCGTATTTCGGGATTAGTACAACGAAACTGAGCTCAGTCAATTCCAGTGATCTCACATCGCTGAAATAGACAAGATGGACACGTGGATCACCATAATAAGATTATCAACTTTACCGTTGATATTCTTATCTCGATTTGCGTGTCGTAAGTTTCGATGTACGAATAACGAAGTACACTTTATATTTTCAATAATTAGACTAGACTGGCCCTGTTTGACCAAGTTGACCAGTTGACCCAAAGTCAACTGTGAGTCAACGCTTGACTTAGTTTGACTAGATTATTGACCGGAGTTGACCTAGAGTTAATTTGACTTAGAAGAACCTAGAATAATATAGATTGCTTGTAGAGACTCTTTTATTACAACTTGAACACCTTGTAACCTGTGTTGCTTTAAATAGGACTCTGTAGCTTCAGTTGGACCCTCTATACTTATCAGCTCAGGACCGCAGGCGAGTACATTCACTGATAGTTTTCATTGTCTTGATATCTACTATATCCGATTCAGTCGTAGTATTTTACTTGATTCCCGACACGACGGTTCACGGACTAGTATACGTCGGATCCTGTCATGAGATGTTATTCCTGGACTTTCTTGGTATATGGGTATGAGATATTTCCGTGTTCATGTACTTGTATAGACATTGATTTGGGAGTGGGCTGGCCCCCCTGCTCTCGAACCCTGTGTCATGACGTGCCATGTCCGGATCCGTGATACTATTCGGGGGATAGAGGGGAATTATTAGGGGTTATGTCATCAAAGCCTCCGTGTGTTACTATATTGCTAGCGCCACCCTCACCTCACGTAGGGTGTAGCAGATACCCCGTGCCGGTTATCCATGTTGGCCGGCATGACCCTTTCCAGAGATTTTCGTGTGATTGCTGGGCCAAGTGGATAACCTTTTCGTGTTTCCCAGCCGATCACATTTTGCCCTAATAGTTCAAATCACTTTTTATTTATTTGTTGTCATATCTTACATTCCAGTTCACCTTTACTTACTGTACTTTCACCACTATGATACATTTCTCATATGCTCTACCTGCCTTTTATACTGTACCATGATGATGGGACTAGGTTCTGTTCGAAGGAAGGGTTACAACCCCGGTCCTTGTTTGGTTTAAGGGTTGTAACTCGGCTTTCAAATGGTTCCCAAGTCGCCTATATTCTTTGTCTTGTATCTCATTATTACTGTCTCTTATACTATTTCTCAATTCATATGGAACTGCTATTGGTGTTTGTACTTGCTCATTTTCCTGACAGGATACGTTGACAAATTTTACAGATAGTTTGGAGGTTGCCTGCTAGCCTAGAGGAGACATTAGAGGTTGTTTAGCTAGCTGTTCTCAGTTATCTGGAGTTGTATTTATTTTATGGATTACTGTATTGAGCTTTGAGATGTATTTCTGGGTTATGTACCTTAGACACTTAGACTTCTATCTGTTGTATCTCTTTTCGATTTCATGTTTAATCCATCTTCCTTTATGCTCTACCATTAGATGTGATTGAGTTTATTTTTGCTATGTCACCCCCATTCGGGGAGTATAAACTGTTTAGTCTTATACTATTAGATGCATTGAGACCTAGGACAGCGTTCTACCGCCGACACTGCGGCGTAGGCTGGACGTTGTTACGTTCTCGTGCCCTAACCCTAGGGTGCGGGTCGTGACACTCACGAATGAAGCCGCTGGCTATCAGTTTGTTGACTTCGGCTTCGATCGCGGCCATGATGCCTGGGCGGAAGCGTCGCTGTTGTTGCTTGACTGGCTTCGCATCTGGCCGAATGTTGAGTTTGTGAAGAGCAATGTCGGGATTTAACCCTGGCATGTCTTGATAGCTCCAGGCGAACACATCAATGTATTCTCTGACAAGTTCTAGCAACGACTCCCGTTCTTCGTCTGCTAGGCTTCTACTGACGAAAATTGGTTTTGGAGAATATTCGCTGCCGAGGTCAACTTGTATGACTTCATCTTCGGTAGGAGGTTCTCTTAGTTCGAAACATTTTTCCTATTGTGCATCCATTTGCTGGGCCCACGGCTCTAGCTCGAGGATCTCGGGGATGTCTTCGTCTTCTTCGTAAGCGTCAGCGAATGCCATGTTGACTGTCATGACTCGTCTGAACATATCTCCGATGCTGGTATCCGAGTCAGAAGTTTGTGACCCGGTTGAATGTGACTGCCAGTCGTATTCTTCATCTGAACTCTCAGGGGTCGTAGTAGGCGTTACATACCCTAACCCGTATCGAGTTTTGCTATAGTAGTCTCGTGGTTTGCCTGCCGGGACTGGTGGCTTCAAAGGTAATCGTCGTCCAGTGCCGTAGTTCAAACCTGGCATTATCTCCAGATCATACCCCTGTTTCTGCATAAGATATTTGGATTGGGGGCTATAAAGATACAGAGGCAATCTTCCGGTATCTGACCCGAGGTCGGCTTCCTCTATGGTGAAGGGATGCGGGTCGTTCTTCCGACCGAAGATGATTGGATGGTCCCCTCCCTCGATTATTCGATAAGCGTCTTCTGCTGGAGTAAGCTGGATTGTGGTGTACATATTTGTCACCTGTGTGTGTAGGTGAGTGCCTATACCGTGTTCCATAGCATATATTGTACATAGCTTATTGAGCTCGGTGTAGTTCAAAGATAACCCTTTATTGATGAAGTAAGGTATCTTTTCTAGGGGGATTATATCATCAGCGGAGGGGACATTAGTGTGGGTAGCCACATACTTGGCTAGCTCCGGTTCCTCTTCGACTACCCCCTGTGTGAATGAAGACTGAGAGAGGACGACCTGGGAAGTTTGATTGTCAGTGGTTCAGTTGATGGAGCAGAGCGTGGAGTCGTTGGCAGACTAGCGACCCCCAATTTGGCATTTGATGTGGAGCAAGGAGTAGCCGATTCGCTAGAAGTGTCAGACCTCGTATCGGGGTGACGACCCTTCTTGGGAAGGCGTATCGTCAGTGGCCTATCGGAGGGATTAAGCTTCTCCGTTTGGGGTTGACCGACTCTCGGCAGTCTGATTGTCAATGGCCCCGTTGTGGGTCTCGGCACTTGGCCGGACCTTGGCAGTCGGATTATCATCTGCTCCTCCTGCGCCGAGAGGCTGATCGCGTCCTTCCGCAGAGTGGCGGTAAGGGGTGCGGACTTGCCCGGTTTGCGAGCTTGGAGGTGGATCGTCAGAGGTTCTTCTGATCTTGTGGCTGTTTCGGTACTGGCTTGTATATCTCCTTCAGCAAGATGCTTCTTCGATTTTTTGTACAGGCAGGAGTCCGAATAGTAAGATTTGACCCCTTTGAAGGGATCGATGTCAGCAAATTCTGTCTTTACGAAGCCGTATTTGTCGACATATTTGAAGCACTGGTGTAGCGTGGAAGGTACGATCATATAATCGTGTATCCATGGGCGCCCCAAGAGGATGTTGTAAGAAGTGTCTGCATCTATGACGTAGCAGGTGACTTCGGATTGGAGATCGCCGATCTGACACTTCAGACGAATCTTTCCAATAGGGTAGCTCATGCCCGAATTGAAACAGCTGATGGCGGTGCTTGTAGGTGTCAAACGATGCATTGGGATACGGAGATGATGTAGCAGACCCTTTGGGATGATGCTTATGGAAGAGCCAGGATCAATGTGCATCCGATCCACCTTCACGTCGTCGATGTATCCCGTGTAGTATAGCGGGCGATCATGTAGGTTGGTTTTGATGAGCATGTCCTGCGGAGTGAAGACGATGTTGGGCATTGCTCCCGTGCATGCACTGTTTTGGAGATCCACATGTGAGTCCTCCCCGGTGAGGTTGGATTGAGCTAGATAGGCATCGGCATTTTGGAGTGCTTCGTTCAATGCAATACGAACGTCCTTGGAGAGCCTTAGGCGTTCGTACAGTGACAACTTGGCCGGTGTGTTAGCCAATTGCGCTAAGATGTCAAAGTTGTAGGGCCTCTCTAGCCCTTGGGCTGCGTCTTTTCGGAGAGATTTGTCGAAGCGAGTCTCCCTCGGCTTAGGCTTGTCGGTCGTCGAAGGCTGAGCCGGTCCCGGAGCATCAGTTGTAGTGGGTTGATGATTTTCAGCTGGATTGTCAACCACAGGTTGGGATTACGCTCCGGACCGCATGACGACGGTTGTAGCTTCCTCGTTGTCTGCCGAGGTTGTGTGGCAGGTCCTGACTTTTTCACCTTTCTTTTTGCCGGTGGAAGATGGTGTGGGCCGAGTCACTTCTGACACCAAGTCTGGATGGATCCACATGACCTCCCCTCGTGATGTAGTGAGGGGTACTAGACCAGCAGCCTGATCTCGGGAAGGTAGAAGATTGGTAATCTCCATTGTCGCTAGAGGGATAGGGACCACCCCGTCTTGAGTCTCCGTCGGAGGGAAGCTGCCGAATTGTACGGACACCATATTGGCTGCCACGGTTACCTCTTCGAAATCGATGGCCAGAGCGTTCGAATCGATGAGATTTTGGATGTACCATTTCAGTTGGTAACAATCGTGTGCAGCATGATGGACATAGCGATGATAATAGCAGTACTTTGGATTCTCCATCTCTGTCGGCCGCGGTTCCCGTCTTGGTGGAGGGAGCTGAATCCTGTCCCCTTGTATGAGCATGTCCAAGATGGGCTTGACGTGACCGTCTTCGAAGGAGTAAGTAATTTGCGGCCATTGTTTGTCTGCGGACTTCGGCTCAGGTTTTTGTGCTGTATCGGCCACCATAGCCTGCTTTCCCTTGCTGTCCCGATTGTTGGAGGGGCTACCCCCGTTATCGTTGTTGGGACGCTCTTGTTTTCTCCTTTCGAAATGTGCAATCCCAGTTGGCGAGCCTTCTTCAGTCGTTCTTCGGCGCTTGTGGCGCTGATGATGAACGTCTTCCAGTCTTTGAATTGACTTTCGCCCATCCAGAGACTGATCATTAGGAGCAGTCTCTTTTGGCAAATTTCAATTAAAGAGGAATCTGGATTTCTGGAGGGCAGCTTCATGGCGGTTTGGCGGAACCGCTCAACGTAGTTCCTTGTCAATTCCTTCTCCCCTTGGACGACGTCCATGAGGGTGGACATGGTGACGTCCTGCCCTACTTCGTAGAATCTCTCCAAGAACAGACGCTTGAAGCCGGCGAAGGAGTGGATGCAGTTGTCCGGCAGATTGCGATACCAGTCGAAAGCGACTCCTTCCAATGCCCCAATGAATAATCGCGTGAGGATAGCATCATCATGGGGCAGATGGTCGGTGGTGACCTCAAAGTAAGTGATGTACCGACTTGCTGAGGTCTTGCCATCATATGGGTTGATATTGAACGGCTTATATTTTGGTGAAAATGGAACATCCCTCCATTCGGCAGGGTATGGTTGCCGTATTCTGAGGTCTTGAGCATTTTCTCGGGCATGGAACATGGCTCGGAGCTCCTGGACCTCTCTTCTTACTTCTCGGGCCTCATCTGTCGTGGTAGGGGCTGTTACTTCGGGAGGATTATTGCCCGGGTTTGGTGCCGCTGAGTTCGAGTCTGCATTGACCGCGGGGCCCGTGCTTGTTTGGCCAGGCGTTCCTCCTTGCAGAGTTGGAAGGGCCGCTTTAATCTCGTCTACAGACTTGACCAAAGCAAGTAATATGGCTTCGAGATTATCGATGCGTTGGCGATCACTGGAACCACCTTGATTGCTGTCCCTCATGAACACCGTCCTTACATGAGGAGTGATAGAAGGAACGGTGGAGGATGTGCCCTCCGAGTCGTACCCATGTACCGAGAAGTCATCGGGGTAGGTGGAAATGTTCTCTTCGGGCTCGGACTCGGAGGGAACGGTATCCCCAGCCTCAGAGCTTACTTTGTCTTGAGAGTCACGGATGTCCTCGGAGACATCAGCGTCTGTTGTACCTGATGGAAGAGTTGTTTGTCCGAGCTCGGCTCCTTGAAACATTGGATTGTTGTGGATGTTCGGAGGAGTGCTACCCCAGTTCCTCCGACCCCCAGTGATGTGGATGATAAATTTCCCATTGCGACAGATTTCGTTTCTTTGGGTGTGTTGGAATACTCCGGTGGAGGACAACCGTTTAGACGACAGTTTCTTAGCTGTATTGGTTGATATCTTGGGACTGGAGAGGCTTGTCTTCTTTCCTCTCCCTTCGGCGGGGATTTTCTGAGCGGAATTACAGGAGACAACAGGAGGTGCCTCGTCTTCTGAGCTCGGACGCTATAGTCTTTGGAAGACAGACAGCCGGTCTTTCATTGCTGCCGTGTTATTGCAACAGCAGTTGACGATGATTTGGGTGCAGTGACGTCCAAGCGAGGACTCTTTGCACACCGAAACTCCTCTTTCCTTGTGTTTGTGGAGGATCGCCTCTCACAGGTCAGAGGAACCACTTTGTCCGTTCGCCGTCGGGGCTGGACTCGAGCGGTTCTATACAACTTCCCATCAGAGGCCCGTGTGATAGTCAATGGGACGCCCCGATAGTCAGAGGTTGGGACAGCTGACTGGGATTGATGAGCCCGTGCTACCCTAGACCTTCTCCTTTTAGCAGTTGCGGGTGCGTAATAGGAGGAGTCCAAGTTGAATACCACAGAGTCTGGTTTATCATCCAGAGAACCATCAGGGTCAGGACCGCATGAGAGACGGTCGAAGACTGATCGAGAGAAGCGGGGAACGGACGCTATGCGGCTAGAATTGGGTACCGTGCAGGCTGTCTGCATGCGGTTGTCTTCTGCTGTCGGATGAGTTGTTTTTATGCGGCTAGGAGTCACGACCGTGCAGGCTGGCCGCATGCGGTTGGCAATTGTGGCCGCATGGGTTTTCTGCAAGCGATTGACTTTCTTAGCCGCATGAGTTTCATCCATGTAGTTGGCAGCTGTAGTCGTATAAGCTATACGGCTGACAGATATGGCCGCATGAGTTTTCTTCATGCAGCTGGCGGATGTAGCCGTACGAGCTTTCTCCCTGTGGCTAATACCCTTATGCGGCTCTGATCGCATAGAGTTCCTTTTTGCCCCTGCAAGTCCAGCATCATAGTGTTTTCTTCTGTCGAACTTGGGAACAGCAGAGTTATCTACGGTCTGAAGTAGGGCCGAAGGAGAGTCTTGCTCGCCGTCTTGAGCAACAGAGGGTATCTCTGCAAGAGCTTCAGTAGGAGCGAATGATCTGGGTCTCCACTCCTTGCGGGCCTTCTTTGTGCGGGCTCACTTCTGGACCGGGCCAGCGCTCTTGTCGGAGAGCATTTCTTCGAACGCCTGTTGGTCAAACCGGGCGACCATCTTCTGTTGCGTGGAGCCAAGCTTGGCTGCATCCGATTGCGTCACCAACTCCTCAGCCGTGGAGAAGTTTGTCCCCAGCAGAGTCGCCATCGTGTTTGCCATGAAATATAAAAGAACAGAACAATTATCGGAGGACCGGACTTTTACTTCACGTTATAAACTCGCTTGTAGAAAGAAAGCCTAGGGACGAAAACCTAGGTACAGCAGTCTAAGTACAATTGTTTATTTTAGATTCTGGGTGGTGACGGTAGAGGCTCGGGAAGGCGACGGCAGCCCTGCCTTACTCCTTGGACGATCGGTATGCAGCCTTAGCTCCTATGAAGAGATGGTTGGCGTTGATGAAGAAATGCTCTTCTTGCTCTCCCTCTATTGCTCTTCTGGCTTCTCTCTTCTCTGTGTATTTTCTCTCTGATTATTAGGGGGGAAGCTCTCTGTATATCGTTTTTATGATAATGTATATCTTTACAAGGGAATGGCACCTTGCTATTTGTAATAGTGGGCTGTCATCATTAGGGTTGCCAATGATTACATCTTGGAGATGGCGGCGGCCTGTGGATTGGTCAATCTAGGTCGTTCGTTTTTTATTGTGACGAATCCGAGCCATTGAGTGTAGATTATACCAAATCCCATCAGCAATTAATGCTGATTGGAATAAATCTTCCTCATAATGATCTTCTGACGTCAGTGAATAAATTAAATTTATTCTCCTGCCACGTGTCCTAGATTATGGGGATTTGATCCGATCTTTAATTGCAGTAAATCTGAGAAATTGATCGGCTTAGGATACGTGTCTTAGGAGCCACTGTGGAGATCTGAACCACATGACGAGTGAACCGCATATGATTTTGGGCCGTATATGGTTAGGGCCACGTGTCAGGGCTGCCTGGGTAGTGGCCCTCCCTTGAGCCTTTGAACCACAGGGAGGTAATCATTGTCAGCCGCATAGGGATACATCCGCCTGAGCCGCATGGAAATGGTTCTCTTGAACCGCATGAAAAGTCTTTGCTCAAGCCGCATGAGGCTGTCTTGGCCTGAGCTGCATGGGACGTATTCATCCTGAACCGCATAAGAAGTCTTTGCTCGAACCGCATAAGGCTGTCTTGGCCTGAACCGCATAGGGCGGATTCATTCGAAACCGCATGAGAAGTCTTTGCTCGAACCGCATGAAGCTGTCTTGGCCTGAACCGCATAGGGCGGATTCATTCGAAACCGCATGAGAAGTCTTTGCTTGAACCGCATGAGGCTGTCTTGGCCTGAACCGCATATGGCGGATTCATTCGAAACCGCATGAGAAGTCTTTGCTCGAGCCGCATGAGGCTGTCTTGGCCTGAGCCGCATAGGACTGATTCATTCGGAACCGCATGAGAAGCCTTTACTTGAGCCGCATACGAACGCCCACGTGGTAAGGCCACATGGCCTTTTTATGGCTCTTGGGAGATTTGTGTCAGAGATCTCTCTCTCTTTCCTAGAAGTCTGTCATTATGACAGCGTCATAATTTCTTCTTTTTGTGTCAGGGCTGTCACTTTTTCAGAGTTGTCAGCCGTCAAACAATTAATACGAGGGGGCAGAGAATTGGACTATCCTGCCACGTGTCTTCGGAGCCGCATGGGATGTCTTCAGCCGCATAGTCCCTCATGCCGCATGACTCTTTGAGCCGCATGGGCTTTCTGAGCCGCATGGGGTTCTTTTGGCCGCATGGGTCATTTTTTTTAATATTTTCCATGCTTCTACATCATCCACATATTTGAAACATTGGTGGAGAGTTGATGGCACGGTGTTATGTTCATGCAACTACGGTCTTCCTAACAAGGCATTGTAGGAACCATGATTGTCAATCGCATAGAAGGTGACTTTCGTGCGGAGATTGTTGATTTGAACTTTCAGGCGAATCTTTTCCAGTGGTTCACTTCTCTCAGAATTAAATCCCAGAATAGTCATGATTGTGGTAGAAAGATTATGGACAGGGATCTTCAGTGCATCCAGTAGAGTCTTCGGCATAATACTGAGTGTAGATCCAGTGTCAATCAGGATGCAATCGACTTTCATTGTATCGACATACCCTGTAAAATAGAGAGGTCGATCATGTCGATTATCCTCCAGAAGCATATCATCATACGTGAAGGTGATATTAGGAATCAGCTCCATCACACTATGATAGTGAAAACATGCCACAGGTTCCTCATCTAGCTTCTTGAGGTGTGCCAGACAAGCATCGGCTTGCATTAAAGCTTCATGTTGACCGAAGCATATAGCAACCCATCTTCGTCCACCATCGTAAGTTCAGGAGTCCGAGTGTAGTTCAAACGGTCGAAGACAGACCGTCTAGCTAATTGGCAACATATTTTATCACTACTTCATGGTGATGATTACAGTGATGTTCTTGATATGGAGTTATAGGTGGACGAGATGGTCTTGTCATCTTCCGCTTTTGTACAAGAAGTTCACAGAGATCGATTATGGTGATAAGATAAGGAGAAGTCGGAGGTACATATTCCTTGATGATGCTAGGAACATGATTCCGATTCTTGAGGTGCCCTGTACCCTGTGTGTACAGAGAAGTGCTGACTTCGTTGGCATAGGTGAAAGGATTCTTAACTTGAGGAACTCTTCCTGTGTGCAACTTGGTACGTGGTGCAGATTGTTCTTGATACATGCTTAAAGCTGTTCCGCACTGATTGAGGTAAGTGTGCATGTCAGAGTCGTGCACCACCGGGTTGTCTGTCTGGGACACCTTCAGTTTACCCTGCCTTGTTCTTAAAATGTGCATGGTAGGAAGTTCTTGGCTCTAGCTTGATTGGCGTTGGCTATGAGGAGTGGGCAGGATGCCCTGTTGTTCTGCATACACTATTCCAGCATGTTGGCGCATCACAGATGAGTAGTAGAAAATAAACTTTGAGTAGAGTCTAATTTCTTGTCATTGATTTGATTATCTGTTAAGAGAAGTAGACTTTCTACTCGAAAGTGCTCTCATATTGACTGGCACAGGGGCATAGTTAGATGTGTTTTCCACCGAGTCCAGGATTGGGGACAGATAAGGAGTGGCCATGGGGCGCTTTCCTTTATTCTGCGCAGGGGTAGTGATATGTAATTTCTCTCCTAAGTTTAGAACTGGGAAGGAAGAGGGATTAGCCAATGGCATTTTCCCTTATTTTGTGCCAAGACGGTGGTTGGCGCGTTCTCCACCAATTTCAAAATTTATGACGAGGAAGAAGTGGACATGTGGAGCTGTCACCTAATTGGCGCTAGGACAGTGGTTGGAGCATTCTCCACCAACTTTTGAATGGTGGGGAAGAAGAAGTAGCCATGTGGCGTTGTCCCTTGTTTGGCGCCAAGGTAGTGGTTGGAGCACTCTCTACCAATTTCAGAATTGGTGAGGAAGAAGAAGTGGCTATAGAGCTTTTCTCCAAGCTTGGCGCAGGAGTCATGATTGGTGCACTGGAGGACTTCGAAGTCCAGATAGCAAGCGCCTGTTCTTGACGACAACAATGGTGGCACGCTTGGCACCCCCTGCGCCAATCATGGCTACGTAGGCAGTTTGTTCGACTTTTACGACCAAAGTCTTCTACATCATGCCGACCGACGCAACATCGCATTGAGTTGTCACTTTTTCGTCAGAGAAGAAAGTCATCCCCAGCAGAGTCACCATTTTGTTTGCAAAAACAAAAAGTTTCTTTACAAACTAAGAAAAAAAAAAGTACAAAAGTATAATTGATTTCTGGGAAAGTACAACTATAGAAATCTGATCAGAAGACGATCACTTTATCCCTTGGACAATGCGATGTCAAAGAAGAAAGCCTTTGGAGAATGCTACAGCAAGTGCTCATAAGATTATGATCATTAGTGATCCTTGTGAAGTGATTTGGAACTCTATTTATAGAGTTCTGAAATAACTGCCAGCCAGTTATTCTGATTGGCGTAGACAGCCATTGGTGCGCCATCACCCTTTGTGCGAAGAGTTAACTTAACTACATGGGACGTGTGACATTTTGTGAGAGAGATGCGCTTAGTCGTAGGCAATGTCGTGTGCACATTATTCGAGATTAGTGGCATGCGCCGCGTCATCTAACTGCTTTGAATGACAATTTGATTAATTAGTGCCAACTGTTGAATGGCGCCAGGCGCCATCTGCTGTGTTATTGCATCTTCTTAATTCATTGATTAACTCGCACCAACTGTGGCGCGGGGCAGCTGTCAGTCATTATGACAAATCTGACACAATCTCCTCGAGCGTCGTGCGTTCGGGATATTCAAAACGGATTTTCCTCGACTGACGTATTGTCAGTCATGATGACAGTCGTTTGGTTTCTCCGAGAAGACTGCCACGTGTCAGCCAGCGCCATCTGTTTCCTGGTGCCATCTGTTGACCAGCGCCATTTGATAACTTCAGTCTTGACGTCTTTTGTGAGTAGCGCATGATAATGATTATACTTTTTCAGGCTTTTGCATATATATATATATATAATATATATATATATAATATATATATATATATATATATATATATAATATATATATATATTCTACTATATAATAGGAAAACTTGATGGTGAAACTTTTGAATTCCAAAAATACCCTTACATGTCTATACTAATTAAAAAATAGTTCATTAATTTTAATAAGGACAACTTAGTAATTACGAAGACTACCCTTTGGTCTTCCTAAAGAGTTTTCCTAAGTTAATTAAAAGAATGTTAAAATACGTGCAAGGCACGTGCACATATGCTAGTGCTAGTAATAGGAAAACTTGGATGGTGAAAATTTTGAATTCCGAAAATACCCTTGCATGTCTATAGTAATCTATTCTACTATATCTATTCTACTATATAATAGGAAAACTTGGACGATAAAAATTTTGAATTCCGAAAATACCCTTGCATGTCTATAGTAATTAAAAATTGTTCATTAATCTATTCTACTATATAATAGGAAAACTTGGATGGTGAAAATTTGAATTCCGAAAAATACCCTTGCATGTCTATAGTAATTAAAAATTGTTCATTAATTTTAATAAAGACAACTTAATAATTAAGAAGACTACCCTTTGGTCTTCCTAAAGAGTCTTCCTAAGTTAATTAAAAGAATGTTAAAGTACGTGCAAGGCACGTGCACATATGCTAGTATATATATATATATATTATATATTATATATATAATATATTATAATTATATATATATATATTATATTTTATATATATATATATATAATTATATATAATATATATATATATATATATATATATATATATATATATATATATATATATATATATTTAGGAAACCCGAAACTTTATTGAAGTAATAGGCGCAAAATGCCGAAGCCTATACAAGTAAGCGCGCTCTCGCGACAAAAAGGGGAAAAAAAGAAGAAAGCGCGGAACGCGCACAACAAAAGGGACGGGACGGAGCAGTGCCGACAGGGAGGACGCGAGCGAACCCGGGCAGAACACTTCCAGACGCCGCGAGAAAACCTGAGGACGACCTAATCAAGGGCTGCCCAGAACGAGTTGGAGACGTGAGAACAGCGCCTCCTGGCTTTGAAGTATTGTCTGATGACCTCTCTGAATAGCTGTGCGGGGGGGATTTGGCGGCCTTCATATATGAATTTGTTTCTGTTCTTCCAAAGAACCCAAATGCCGGCGGCTGCTACGATCTGATGCCTGTGGGAGCGACTCCAGTAGGCAAGGAGATCGTAGAGGCCCCCGGTCGGGTGTACCAGACTAAGTCTATTATGAAGCTTGGACCAAATGCCTTCCGCTAGCTCCCCCGAAAGAAGGATGTGTTCTGCTGATTCCGCGGTGTGCTCTTTGCAGCAATGGCAACGGGAAGCGAGACTGAATCCCATGGATCTGATGAGGTCGTCAGTCGGAAGCTTGCGACAGAGAGGACGCCAGATAAGGATTGACCATTTGATGGGAATACAAGTCTGCCAAAACTTGGCGTGCACGGAGTCCTGCACCCCGCTGCCTCTGGCCACGATTCTGGCGGAAGCCAAAGTGAATGATCCGCTCGGGTTGGGGGACCATCTCCAAGTGTCGTTGGTGTCAGTAACCTGCAAGTCTGCAGTAAGAAGACAGGTAGCCGCTGGTTGGCCTAGCCAATCTCTGACCTTCCTCCAGTTCCATCCAGAGCTGCCCTCCCAGAGATATCTGATAGCGCACCCCTGCGGAATCAGAATGTTGGGACGAATGATATCTTCTCCAAGCCACCGCTCCAAACAGGCCGAGGATAGACCGTCACCCAACTGGAGACGGATCAGAGGTTCCGCGGTGATACGGCCTCGAATAATACGACGCCATGATGCCGAGGATCTGTTGTTAGTGGTCGCCTCCGACAGATGTGAGAATTTGGAGTACCTAGCTCTCATGAATTTCGTCCATAGCGAGGTCTCGGTACGCAACTTCTACCACAACTTCATGGAGCAGGCATCCACGATGTGGATAAGTTTGCTAAAATCCAGACCTCCTTCTTCAATGGGTTTGGCCATAGTCTCCCAACCGGCCCAATGGTGTTTGTCCTTGTCGTCGCTATGTCCCAGAAGAACTTGGCGAAGAGGGATTCAAGGGAGTATAGCACCTTCTTGGGAGGGGAGCAAACTGCTAGGGTGTACATCGGGATGGATGATAGAACATGTTTGATGAGGATCGTTTTGCCCCCCGGTGATAAGGTGGCGTTGTGCCAACCAGCGATGAGTTTGCGGATCTTGTCGACTAGGTGTTCATAGATCCCCGAGTTGGACTTGTCGTATACTAACGGACACCCGAGGTAAAAGAAGGGTGGGTAGGCCGTGCCGAAAGAGGTCATGTTGGAGAGCAATGTTGAGCGAGTTCTGTCCGCTTTATGATGGGTGTAGATGACACTCTTGTTGCTGTTGACGCGCTGTCCAGAGCAAGTGGTGTATCTGTCGATGGTACTCAAGACGACCTCGATTGATCCGCTGTCTCCAGAGGAGAAGATAAGGATATCGTCTGCGTAGGCCAGGTGAGTGATAAGTGGGCAGCCGGTAGTGGTGTGGAAGTGATTGAAGCCGGGCAAACTGGGCATGCGCTTGAGGCTTCTGCTGAGAGCTTCTGCCGCAATGATAAAAATGGTGGAGGAGAGGGGGTCCCCCTGTCTAACCCCGCGAGTGGATCGAAAGAAGCCCGCAGCTTGACCGTTGATGACGGTGGAAAACCACGCATTGTTGATGGATCTGAAAACGATGTCAATCCACGGTTCGGAGAAGCCAAAAGCCCTAAAAACCCAGATCATGAATTGCCAGTCGAGGCGGTCGTACGCCTTCTCCATGTCGATTTTGATGGCCACGTTCCCTCCCCTGGACGAAAACTTCATACAGGTGATCATCTCTTGGGCTAGGAGGATGTTGTCCGTAATGTTGCGGCCTTTGACGAACCCGCTTTGCTCTTCGAAAATAATCTTGGGGAGCAGGTCAGCCATCCGGGTGGCGACGATCATGGATATAATCTTGTTGGTGAAGGTACAGAGGCTGATCGGACGGAAGTCTTTGAAGGTTTCAGGATTATCTTTCTTTGGGATGAGGATGATGTTGGCGCAGGAAATTGAATTGGGATATCTAGCCCCTTGTAGAAAGGCTATGGTGGCTTCAACTAAGTCTGTTTTGAGGATGTTCCAGCAAGTTCTGAAGAAAACCCCGTTGAAACCGTCCGGCCCCGGAGCACTGTTCTCGTTGATGGACCAAACAGCCGCTTTGACCTCCTCCTCCGAAGTGGTGGCTAGCAGGGTCTCGTTCTCCTGGTCGCTAATGAGGGAAGGGATAACGGACAATAGATCCTCGTCTTTGACGACCCGCTCTTTGGTGAAAAGGTTAGAGAAGAAGTGCACAGCTGCAGCCTGGATGCCTGCTTGGTCGTCCACCAGGGTGCCGTTGTCGTCAAGAATTCGGTGTAATTGAAGTTT
Source organism: Iris pallida (assembly GCA_029216955.1). Classification (NCBI taxonomy): domain Eukaryota; kingdom Viridiplantae; phylum Streptophyta; class Magnoliopsida; order Asparagales; family Iridaceae; genus Iris; species Iris pallida. The sequence continues at coordinate 52,072,726 of JANAVB010040619.1, forward strand.
GTTCCTGCGGCCTTTGACGCACGCGTGAAAGAATCTGGTATTCCGGTCTCCGTCAGTGTCCCAGGTCGACCTGGCTTTCTGTCTCCAGAATTCGGTCTCCACTCTCAGCCTGGATTTGAGAAGAGCTCTAGCGAGGTGAAGCGAACCGCGGGCCTCCGGTGATCTGTTAGTGGCAAACGCGATCTCAACATGGGTGACGTCGTCTTCCGCCTCCTTAATAGCCTGGAAGATGTCTCCGTAGGCCTCTTTACTCCATGACGAGAGAGCTTTACGGGTGGCTTTAAGCTTAGCTGCCATCCGGACCAGCGGGTCGATATCCGAGACGGAATTCCAAGCGGAAGATACGACGTTTAGGAATTGAGGGTGATGACGCCAAAAGTCTAGGAAGCGAAAAACTTTTTTGTTGCCGTAGTGATTGTTGCTAATCTGGACGAGAAGAGGGGAGTGATCCGATTCTGTGGAGTTAAGATGAGAGAGGTTAGTGATCAGGCCCATGTCGGACCAGCAATCATTTGTCATCGCCCGATCTAATCGGGAGTACTGTCGCCGATGTCCCTCCTGCATGTTACACCAGGTGAAAGCGCTGTCGTGGAAGGGGATAGGGGTGAGGTTCCCTTGAAATATGAAGTTGTTGAAGTCATCCATGGCTGGCTGGGGAGGGGGGCGGCCGCCGGACTTCTCCTCTCTGCAGGATACCGTGTTGAAGTCTCCAATGCAGAACCAAGGAAGACCTTGGGACTGAATCTCCAAAAGATCAGCCCAAAGCGCTCTTCGCTCTGGGATGTCGCAACTGCCATGAACGGCGGAGAGGACAGAACGGGACTTGAGGGCCGGGTGCTCAATCTAGCACGATAGAGCCTGAGGCGAGTCTTGGATGATGCTAAATTTGAAATCTTGTGCTAGCAGAATCCAGATGTCATTACATCCGGCGATGGCTTGAGGGAAACCTAACTTGAGTTGAGTGTCTTTGAGTCTTTTTGAGGAATTTTAGGTTCAATAATGATTAAGAGGTCTATGCGATTTGTTTTCTTGAGGCTGAGGATTCTGTTCATAGTTGGTTTGTTGCCGAGCCCCCTCGCATTCCAGGAGATGATGTTAAGCATTGGATGAGGGAGTGGGATGGGGGTGACTGAGCTTCATGGCGGACCTAGTTGTCCTCGCCGTCATTTGCTTTTGTTTTTTTTTCCTTCTTGGAAGAGGATTTTTTGGTGGATGTGATGGTGGGTCCGTTGCTTCTTCGACCCAGTTCGCTGCTACCATCGCCATCTGTGACGGGGATATCTGGATCTTTGTCGTATTCATCCAGAGCACATAAGGGGTTGTTACGGTCCAGAAAGCCCGCTTCCTTGGCTTGCCAAAATCTGCCGGTTAAGACTGGGTTGTAGCTGGCTTGATCTTCCTTATTTAGAGTGGGAGGATTACTATGGTGTTCTGAATCAGCCGAGGGGAGGGATGGCTCGGAAGCGGGACGTTTGGGATCATTGTCGGGGGACTGGGGTTCTTTGTGTTGCTCAGAGTGTCTCACCAACAAGTCTTGCCCAGGCTGTTGAGATTGGTTGGAAGTTGGTTGGGTGGAATGAGAGTCCTCAGAGGGATGTGGTACGGTAATTTCAGGGGAGTTGGGGGGTTGGGTGAAGAGAGCGATGTCAGTGTCTGACTGGTGTGTAGGACTACTGTTCTTTTGCTGGCCAGGGGGTGGTGGGGAACTCGCTGGCGTCATTGTGGTCATCGTCAACATCGAGGTCTGAGAGGAGTTCGAATGGATTGTGGAGGGGGAAGTCGGATGGAGTAAAAGGGGACAATAGCGGAGCTGGTCATGGCGATCATCGGGCGTGTTGGACCGTCAATCTGAGGAGGGTGGTCGGGATTTGAGTTATGGGTGGTTTTGGCGGGTTCTCTTTGGACGGTTGTCGCGCGTGGGGTGCGCGTGGTAGTCTTCTTTAGTTCAGGGTGGGCTCGGAAGCAGTGCTGCATTAGGTGGCCACTCATCTGGCAGTGTTTGCAAAAGATTATGTTGTTGTCATAAACCAGCGGTTGGCTGTGAGTTTGGTCTCCGAGCTCGATCTCAATGAGTTTTGGGAGGTCATACTGGAGGTCTACCTCTATGCAAATATTCGCGTAATTACACTTGGAGAGGTTGCAGGTTTCTTCTGCGATGGCCACCAAGGTCCGGAAGGAACTGGCAATCCGTTTGAGGGCAGCTGCGTGGAAGCAAACCAGGGGGAGGTTGGGTAGAGTGATCCATGTTGATATGATTGTTGAGTCAATTTTTGGGTTGAAAGTGGGGGACCATTTGACTACTTTAGCAATCTGCGTGCCAATTCTGGCGGTGCCCTTGGCTCGGACTATAGCATAGTCCATATCAGAAGAGAGGTGTAGGAGCATATGTTTGGGGTCGAGCGGAGCGACTCTGTAGGCAGCGGAGAGGCCCCACTTGGCGACTGTTTTCGATGCTGTGATGATTTTCGGACATCCGGATCCGAATTTGAGCACAAACGTCTTGGAGAAGGAGGAGGATAGGGAAGAGATTTCGGACGCAGCGAAGGGGATCCGAATGGGATCTCCGTCCGAAGGTAGCGGGAACTCTATGTCCGGGAGAAGAAACTCTACCGTCGGCGAAGGAGGGAACTTTCCTCGATCAGGCCGAAGTGCCGCAGCGTAAGTGGGGGCACGGAGGGGGGGGGTAGCACCGGGGAAGGCCGGGAGGGAGGGGTCGCCAGGGGAGGACAGAGGGAGAACCACTCCGGAAGCCGCGGCCGGGGCCTGGATGGGGGCGTCCCGGATCCCCGGGCCGGAGACTGAGGGAAACGCCTATATATATATATATATATATATATATATATATATATATATATATATATATATATATATATATATATATATAGTTGCCAATGACCTCTAGCTCAAGTTGTTAGAGTGAGACACATCCTCCCAAGAGGTTGCAGGTTCGAGCAACAAGAGAAGCACATAATTCCATGTGGAGGAATAAATGTGAGTGCGAGCCGGATGCGATGAGATACAAGTGCTGCTGCGGGCCTTCGGGCCGAGCTTGATGCGGTGAGATGCAAGTATGGGTGCGGGCCTTCGGGCCGAGTTTGTAGGCTTTCGGGCCAGGAGTCTGTAACACAATTACATATTTCAATATATATATATATATATATATATATATATATATATATATATATATATATGAGTCCGGATTCATTGATTAACTCGCACCAACTGCGAATGGCGCGGGGCAGCTGTCAGTCATTATGACAAATCTGACACAATCTCCTCGAGCGTCATGCATTCGGGATATTCAAAACGGATTTTCCTCGACTGACGTACTGTCAGTCATGATGATAGTAGTTTGGTTTCTCCGAGAAGACTGTCACGTGTCAGCCAGCGCCATTTGATGTCAGCGCCATCTGTTTCCTGGTGCCATCTGTTGACCAGCGCCATTTGATAACTACAGTCTTGACGTCTTTTGTGAGTAGCGCATGATAATGATTATACTTTTTCAGGCTTTTGCATATATATATATATATATATATATATATATATATATATATATATATATATATATATATATGACATATGACATATGTTATTAGTAAATTTTTAATATATAAGTACAAAAAATATGTCATTTATATATATAATATATATATTATATATAACATATGCTATTATATATATATATATATATATATATATATATATATATATATATATATATATATATGGAAAATTCTTCAATACATTCCATGGAAAAATTTGTATCGATACATTCCAAATCTGAACCATTGGATGTTGATCCAATGGTTCGGATTAAATAAGTTTTCTTGGACTATTAATGGAGTAAGAAACATCATTTAATGCTGATTTTGACTTTTGACCTCTTGGTAACTTGCTAGTGTAGGTCATTCTTTACTTTAATTTTTTTTCAATAAACATCCTAAATTAACTCATATTTACTCTCTCTTTCGTCCATCCAATTTAATATTTTGTGCATCTATGCATATATAACAATAATTGTGCATCTACGTATAAATTCTATAAAAAAAATTTCAGCTAACAATTTAAACTCCTCCCTCCTCGGCGCCAAACGCCCTCCAGAAGAGCTCATCGTCGGTCATCCCGTGCGCCAGGCGGGGCGACAACACGAATCACTCCATCCCCGAGCACTCCTTGTCGCATCTCGTGGCGTATGTGGTCCTCGGGAAGAAGAGCTCGAAGCGGGTCATGAAGTAGCAGGTGAAGTGGGCGCTCGCCGAGAGGCCCAGGACGATCTCGGCCATGAAGATGATGAGGGTCGAGACGGCCTTGACGAGCCCGGTCGACCATTTCTTCTTCGGGGATGGAGGGAAGTAGTCTACTACTTCTTCGTCAGCTTTGTTCTTCATTTTGGATCAAACCAAGCTTAAACTCTTCAAAGATCAATTCTTTTTTTTAGTCGTTCGAACGAAATCAATCCACCAACGCCTTCAAATTCCCAACAATTTCTCCCAAATCTGGGCTCAAAATGCCTCAATTTTCTGAAAGATTCGATCTTTCTGATCTAAACCGAAGCCAGGAGCCTAATAAAAAAGGAAAAGAAAACCCTAAAAATTTCCTCGATCAGAATCGTGAAGAACACAAGAGATCCTTCCGCAATCGACGAGGAAATTAGGATTTTGATGGGAGCAAAGATGAGATTTTTAGGGTTTTCTTATAGCGGTTTGAAGGGAAGAAGAGGATGCGTAGAAGGAAACTCCGGACTCGGTGTCCTACTCTTACAGCGTCCATCTCGGTCCTGTCGCTTCCCAAAGACCTCCTTAGAAGATGTGGATATGGAAACTCCAAGAAAAGACCATGAAATGTGACCGCAAATAGCCATATGTTGTCTAGCCAAGCGGAGCCGAATTTTACAAGTTGGCATTCTACTAGTTTAGGACATGAAACTAAACTCAACACTTTTTAAATTCAAAAAAACTCTTAACACTTACCGATGCAATGCTGGACTTCGAATGTGGAATTAACAATTTTAAACATTGTTAGATTGTGTATTTGACTTGTTTTGTACCAGGATGGATACACAAAGAAGACGGTGGGATTAAAATTAGGTATAAATTTTAGGAAAAAAATATCTAAATATTTTTCGGTATATCCGGAATGTCTTATGTTTTATTGTTAGTGTCGTTTATTATTATTTTTGTGACTATATTTTATTGTTAATTTAATGTTCAAAAGTTAATTTTAATTTAAAAATATGCCATGTAATCAATTGGGTTAGTGGTGTGCACATATGAGTCAAACTGATTGAACCAAAATGAACCGATCGGCTTTAAATCGAACCGAATGTTTGGTAACATTAACGTTAGTTGTAATGTTCATTTGAAAATAAACTTCCTATATTAATGTATTTTTTTAATTTTTTTATGTTTATATTTTAATTTCAAAGTTAATTTCAATTTAAAAATATGCCATGTGACCAATTAGGTTAGTGGTGTGCACATATGGGTCAAACCGACCAAACAAATCTTAACCGATCGGTCTTAAATCGAAATGAAGGTCTGGTAACATAACCTTAGTTGTAATTTTCATTTGAGTATAAGTTCCAATGTTAATGTCATTCTTTATTACTTTTCTGAGTATTTTTTATTGTTAATTTTAATGTTCAAAGTTAATTTCATTTAAAAAAATACGCCATGTCCAAACACCATTTATTCAACTTCTATCATTTACAAACACCATTTATTCAACTGTAGAACTTTTTTTGAAAAGCACTTTCCGAGTTTGCATGTCCAAACACCATTTATTCAACTTCTATCATTTACACTCAAGAACCAAAGTTAAAAATTATATCCAAACAGAGCCTAGCCAAAAACCGGAGTTAAAAATTATATCCAAACATAGCCTAGCCAAAATGTTTCAAAAATGAGCAGTCTAAACCATATGAATATAATAGATCATTTTATTTTTAAAAAATTATCGAAGATATAAAAGTTAAGGGTCCGTTTGGATAAGTTTTCTGAAAAAATATTTCTGAAAATAATTTTCTAAGAAGAAGTTATAAAATTGCTTTCTAGATATACAAATTCTTATTTTGCGTTTGGTTACTGCCATCGGAAAAATAATTTTAATAACAAAAGTTAAAAATTTGTGTTTGGTAAAAAAATTGTAGAAAATAATTTTTATAAAATAATTCTTAAATTTTCTGTATCTTGTGTCCTCCACCATGTCTGACACGTATTGTTCAAGCCATCCAGATCCAACTGATTTTGTGTCTGTGCAAGAATAGATCCAGGTGGACGAAGCCAATTGGTAATTCCTCTATTAAAAAAATAAAAATAGATGAATGAAAAAATTACGAATAAAACTTTCTCTCATTTAGTCCGTACAAATATCTATTTAAAAACTAAATTTAAAATTGTTTAAAAACTAAATTTAAAGAGAAAGAAATATCAGAAAATATTTAAATTGTTTAACAAATTTTACTTCAAATATATTAAATATTTGAACTATTTCAACAATATCATAAATATATTTATCCATAACAAATTATAAGGAAAATTTAATTAATTTTTTACAAAATTTATTTAAAATATAAATATATATAGAATAAAATTTAAATTTACATTAAATATTAAATTATTTTGTGATAAGATTCCAAAGAAACAAAGAAAATAATTTAACGTGCAATGCACATGTATCTTCTAGTTATGCATAAAATGTAAAACCTATAAAAGTAGACAGTTGGAAGAGAACAATTTGGTAAAAAAAAATTGCACAATTCTTAAACATTTTTCTTACATTTTTAATTATCTTTATTTTGGTGTTATAATTTTCTACGATAGGTAAGAAAAATATCTTTCCATTGGATATTAAATTAATTTTCTAATACTTGATTAAAAACTAGTCATTATTATTATTTTAAAATTAACTTTTTTAGAATTAATAGTTACTTACTATTTTTATAAAAAAATTAACTAATAGTTAGTCATCATAATTATATCTAAATTAATAATTAACAACTTATTATTTAATATTTTATAATAATCTTAATTAACAATTAATAAATTCATAAATATAACAATTTATTTATTATAACTATAATCTTAATTAATAATTTATGAATTAATATCCAATTATGATCATAATTAATAATATATTAGTCTTATTATAATCTTAATTAATAATTTGTTAATTATAATTTTATTATAATATCAATTAATCATAGTTAATAATTTATAATTTAAAATAATATTTATTAGTCGTCATTATAGTCTTAATTAATAATTTATTAATCATAGCTATTATCATAATTATTTATTTATTTATTAATTCTAACTATAATTATAATTCTAATATTTAGTTAATAATTATTAGTTTTAAATTAATATCCATTTATAAGTTATCATTATAATTAATAAATTATTAGTCTTATTATAATTTTAATGTTAATTTTAATTCTAATGTTAATTTTAATATTAGTGTTCGTTTAAACTATTTGGCTCGGGCTCGGTTAGTGTTCGTTTAAACTCGTACGCTAAAACTAGTCGAGCTCGATCTTTTCGCGTGTGTAATCGAACCGAGTTCAAACACCATTTTTGAGTACATACTAGCATGTAACAATTATACATGTTAATGGTAGTTATTAATAAAAAAATTATTGAAATAAAAAATTGTTGATTTGATCAATTGAATTAGAAGATTTTGCAGATATGGGTCAAATCGGCCGCATCGAACTATATCAATCCGAACCGATGGGCTATCAATCAAACAGATTGTCTCGTAACATTAATGTTAATATTAATATTAGTTTCAATATTAATGTAAAAGAAATCATGACAATATTAATATTCACTTTTTTATTTTCACATTGGATGTTTTTGTATTTAAATTTTAACTATTTTTTAGTTGTAAATTTAATTTTAATTTTAATTTTGAATCAAAATTTAATTTTAATTTTAGATTTTAATTAGTTTTAAATTTTAGTTATTTTTAATTTTAGAATTTGTCACGTGATCAATTGGATTTAGGGGTGTGCACATATGCAAACGAACCGCATTGAACTGAACCAAACTTGGACCACAAATAAAGTAGGGCTTTGGCTCGGGCTCAGTTAGTGTTCATCTAAAACTAGTCGAGCTCGATCATTCCACGTGTGTAATCGAACCGAGTTCAAACATCATTTTTGAGTATGTACTAGTTTTAGCGTACGAGTTTTAGAGTACGTACTCAAAATGGTGTTTGAACTTGGTTCGATTACACACGCGAAATGATCGAGCTCGACTAGTTTTAGCGTACGAGTTTAGACGAACACTAACCGAGTCCGAGCCAAAGTCCCATTTAATTTGTGCTTCAAGTTTGGTTCGGTTCGATGCGGTTGGTTTGACCCATATGTGCACACTCCTAAATCCAATTGATCACGTGGCAAATTTTAAAAAAAACTATTGAATTTTGTCTAAAAGAATGAATAAGGTAAAAAAAGCAGAAAAAATTATTAAATAAATAAAAAGTAAGAATTTTTGAAAAAAATGTATAGAAAAATTATATTCTTAGGAAAAAATGATAAAAAAATAAAAAGAATTAACTGAGAAAAAAGAAAAAAAAAATCTTTTTAAAAAAACAAAAAAAAAAACAAAAATCGTTATTTAAAAATGGAAAAAAAAACTATTGAATTAATTTTTAAAAAATGATAAAAGCAAAAAAATAAAAAATAAAAACAAAAACAAAAAACAATAAATAAATAATAATTTTTGAAAAAAATGTATAGAAAAAATATTTTAAGGAAAAAAATGATAAAAAAAAGAATTAAAACTGAGAAAAAATCTTTTTAAGGAAACAAAAAAATCAGTCTTAAAAATTAAAGCCGATCGGTTCATTTGGTTCGATCGGTTTGACCCATATGTGCACACCACTCAAAAAAAAATCATTCTTACAAAAATCATTATTACAACTAACGTTAATGTTAGCAGACATTCGGTTCGATTTAAAGCCGATCGGTTCATTTTGGTTCGATCGATGTAAAGAAACTTCTAGAAATTTAAACAAGTCGATTATGATAGAAAAGTATAAGTATCTATCCTTGAAGTGAAAGTATCAATTTTGAATATAACCGATCGAAAATTTTAAAGAAGACGACTAGGGATTAGTATAATCTCATTCTAGTAGTCAAGACGATAATAAAACTAAATCAAATACATATTGAATCCAACACATTCTAGATTAATTAAAATCAATCCATAGTAATACTGGGTATTATTAATAATATTTAAGATATCTTAACCAGATCTAATTTTAATAATTTTGTAAATACTTTGAAACAATACTCAAAGTTAAGTAATATTTAAAATATATTTTTTGTAAATTTAAATCGTAAAACAATGATAATATCAAGCCAAATAATCCAAGAAGTACGTTGTACAAAATAAACTTTTTTTTTGCAATTCCAAAATGTATATAACTTTATCGTCTCCACCATAAATAAAAAATCCAACATGAAGATATCTATATAATACTTAAAATAAATAAAATTTCTAACTAGAAATTATTTAAAACTAAAGTCAAATAAAAATTTCAACAAAAGGAGGAAGTGTAAGTATCTATCCTTCAAATATCGGTGCTTGAAAATAAAACAAGCGAATAGGAAAGATAATGATCGAAGCAAAAATAAGTATAACTCTTTCTAATCCCTATTGCACGGATACTCAACGATTGAGAAAAACTTATATACCCTTAAAGACTTTAGATCAATGTATGAATAATTGAATCAGAAATTATTTAAAAACAATTCCTTATGCCCAGAGAGAAATAACTAAGCAATACGAACTCTCTGATATGATGATGATGATTAGAGGGGAAAATTGCACAATGATCAAGATTAGGAAGAAAATGATTGAAGACAATTAGAAATGTAAACTTTAATCTATATCTCCTTTAGTATTCAAAGATTGAGAGGAAAACACATGTATATATATCTTAAAAAAATTAACTCGAAATGAGTAAATATATGGATAATCGAGTTAGGTCTGAACTCAATAAATGAAAATAAAATATACTTTTAGGGGAAACAAATGAAAATGACTAAGTGATACGATCAACGATTATAATGTTTAGAAATGGCAGAAAAGATCATTTGAATAAACTATTAAGGTTAAGGATTGAATTCTATGGAGGCCTAAGTTACGGAGTGAGCAGTCTACCCACCTTTGATCATACTGCTATATCAAACACAAGGGTATATCCCTCTACGAAAATTCCTCACTGTCACCCAATTAGGGTTTTAGAATTCAATAATTTCCTACGTAAATCACGTGGCCTAAGTAGTAATCCTAACTACCCAACAGTCAATTGAACAAGGGACCCTAGTCCTAGTCATTCTCCTAAATCAAATTAACCCTAGTTGTGAATAAGCATTTCCTAGTCGCAGGCTCGCAATAGTACGACTAACTTAAGTACTATTACGAGTTCGCAATCTTTTGAGAAAACATACTTGCATGGGCCACCACAAAAAGTTGTCACAATCTGTACCCGCTTTTTGGAATACGAGTGCGTGTTCAAGCCAGCCTACGCCACAGTGTCGGTGGTAGAACGCTGCAAAGGCCATAATGCTCATAATCACATAATAAGAAAAAAATTATTTGCGCATTCACAAACTAAATTATTTGACAACATTTCAAAGATTATATTTAATCCAAGTACATTGTCTTACAAAATAAAATAAAATAACTAATCTTCTAGGTTGACCTCAGCATACCCATGCCTTCCAAAATGCTAAGAGAAGCCTCGACTAACTTAAAAAATATTGGTTTCCAGTCAGGAATGGAACGAGTACATTCTAACAACAGTTCCAATAATTTGACAAAATTTATAAAATAATAAATAATACTGAAGTGCATTATAAGTAGATAAATAGAGAATCATGAAATAAAATATGTGAATAAAAACATGATGGAATTCAAGACAATGATGTAACTATGATAAACGACTGAAACATGAACTGTAATATAGCAAGACTACCTCTAACTAGTGAGTTGAAATACACTTTTAACATGTAAACGGCTAAGGGTAAATTCGGTACCTCGTACGTGAATTGTGCGACTACTGTCAGACACGATCAGACATAATAAAAAGTTTCTGGATATGTTTACATGTCTACTAGTGTACTTTCCCGTACGGCTAGTACTTATAGATCCAAATAGGTCACGAACACGGTAAAGCATTGGTCACGAACAATATGTAAAGAATCCATAACTACCATACCGTGTACTCATCGTGTCGAGAATCAACAGAATATCAATGTAAAATACTACTAAATACATGAATCATAGAGATGATCAAATATGAAAACTATCAAAATGTACTCGCCTGAGGTCCTTAGCTGTGAAAACCGATAATCTTATTGGGTTCGGAATAGCCCAGTTGGCTAGTGTAGCACGCAAAACCAATGGTACTCAACCACCCAGTGTCATAAAAGTCAACTCATGCAACAAACTCTGGATGCTAAAACAGAAAATACCAAGATATTTAGAATAGTCAAATTAGCTAGAATAGCCTACCTATAAGTCCAATTCTGGACACAGGGGCAAAACGGTAGTTTCGGGTCAAAATGATATCCGATGTTGGACCCGCTTTGTATCAAAAAGTGTGCCAACATCTAAGGTCTCTAAAGTCATCAAACTATATGTTTACAAGTCTGGTTTGATGATACGAATCCAACGGTATGTCTAAAGTTGGATTCTAGTGGGCTGTGCACAAATCGTCTGTAGGATCAGATCGCGGGTCCGCTAAAATAGCTTTCCGGTCGACCTTCTTAGAATCGAACCAAACTTGGCATACAGGACCAGAAAAATGATATGGTCCTATTGGCGCATGCTTTGCCTCGAGATGATGAACGTACCCGAAGTTATGGGCTAGTTTGTAAAGAGGCCGATATGGGGTATATCGACGGATACACCTCAATTTTGTCGTACGCGCACAGCGAGATCGAGTTCCGTCAAATCCTACACATCTGCAACATCTGTACACGCCTTTCGATGCTCACGGGTTGTGACCACGTCGTCCGGTTTGTCGGGACGTACGCCGTATCAAGAAAATTTTCCTAAAATTTTAGTTTTCGAAAACAGATTTTTTTTTTCTAAACTTCACAAACGAATTACTTTATGTAAAGTGGATATAAATTAAATCTATCAGAAGGATTTTAATCTCCTATATGTTGTCTACAAGTCTATTCAAAACGATTTTTAAAACTCGCAAGATATTGATTGCAAATCAACCGCCAACAAAGGATGTTGGGAAAGTTTATAACATCCAAATATCGAGTTTTTTTTTTTCAATTTTGGAACTTATTTTTTGTCGCACATACAGCTAATTAAAATAAACTATTTGAAAGAAATTATAGGTGTATATGTTAGGATCGTACTTGAAGAAACGGATCAAAAATCGATCGAGCCCAGGAGAAAAAATCACGCTGCGAAGTGGGCTTGGCAGACTGCAACAGCTGCTATTGCCGCTGTGCGTTTCGCTGCTGAGCGCGCGCAAGTTGAGGGTGGCGCACGGGGAGGTAGGTATGTGAGCAGGGTTAGGGTTTAGTCCTCTCTTCCTTCCCTCTCGCGTGTACGTATAAAAGGGGGGCGCTCGGCTTATATATATATATATATATATATATATATATATATATATATATATACATATATATATATATATATATATATATATATACTCCTATATGATAAATACAAGAAATATTTAAAGAAGATTATAAATAAAAATAACCAACTATAACATATATTTATTAAATTTGTTTACTAAAAATTATATAAATAGAACTTCATTTATATGCATATATGTGTATATCTCAACCTTATAAATAGAATTCAATAATAAAATACTTATTCATGTATTTATATCCTACACTTTATATACACACGATATATGTATAGCCTAGAAATCCTCTGAAATTTAAAAAGAATAATTTAAGAAAACTAATTATCATATTACCAAAATAATAAAAATTTAAATAATAAAGCTTATACTTTATATATAACAATATTTAGGAAGATATTTTTAGTTTATTAAAATAAAATATGATAATATATATGTATACAATAAATATACACCTACATAGATCTCTCTGGACGCACTGCATGTCCTCAAGGGTTCAGGGTTGGTTCGGGTCAAGTATGGACTAGTTTAACTCAATCTGGTCTCCTAAAAGTCATAATATTAATAAATAATTAATTAAATCATTTATAGGGGTCAGGTCACAGCTTTGCCTAGTTTTCCTAGTTGGGACACTTTTGGCTCGGTCTTCCCTATCATGGCTAATACACTAGTCAAAGCACGCCACTGCGCTATCTGTGCCATAATTTTTAGTCATCTTGCACTCTAAAACTTAACCATGACTAAAGCCTTCTATCGTAATAACTATTTAATTAAAACATTTATAAATCCCAAAAATTCAATGTTTAAGTCAAATAAATAACAATAAAGTATATATATTTTAAAATTCTGGGAAGAGGGGTTACAGGACTCGAGTGCGAGGTCAGATCTGGTGGAGAGGCTTGGCTGTGAGCGGTCGGAGGCACGACTGTTCTCGCGGAGGGTGGCTCGCTGGAGGCGGGACGGATTGGCCAGGACAGAGGCGGATGAGACCACACGGAACTGGGAGCACACAATGAAGGGCGGTGATCCGTGACGGCAGTGGTGATTGGGGATCGGGTCGGAATCGGCGCTCGGCGGATCTGACCATCGTCGGCGGTCAGGTAAGTTAGGATTAGGTTTTTATGGTATTGATTTTATGGGTACTGATGGTGGAAAGTAATGGTGGCGGGGGCATCCTTTGTGGTTTGATGGAGGGTGGTCGAGTAGGTCGACCGAAGTTGGCAGTGGTGCTGATAATGGTTGTTTGGTGGGGTGAAATAGTCATCGGGGATGATGGCAAGGTGGGTGATGGCGAGGCTGTCGGGTGGCTTGCCAGTCAAGGTGGCGGTGGGTTCGAGGAGACGGTGTCGAGTAGGGGACGGGTAATGGCAGTATTGCGAAAGCGATAGCAGGGACGGTGGTGAAAAGCGGGGAGGTCGGGACTTTGGCACGGGACTCGGCAGAGGTGGTCGTGATGGCTGCCGGCCAATTAGTTTAGGATTAGGGAATAGGTTTAGGATTAGGATTTTGGGAATTAGGGTTATATCCTGCGAGACGCAAGAAGGTGTCCGCGTATGTCGAACACGGCCGATACTGTGGAAGTAATAATACAAGTAGTGGAAGGAAAAGACACGGAGAACTTGCTGGGTTGTGAGAAAAGGTAGATAGGAGATCTCCTTATATAGGAGGTTAACTTCTAGATCGATAAGGATTGAAATTCCTAGTAGATAACCTTATCTCTTTAATTTAAATTCAAATAAACATTTATTTAAAATAACTTAATCCAATCGAAATCAAGTAAATACTTATCATAGTAATATTTAAAGTATATATTCGATATTATCAAACAATTTAAATCGCATACATTGAAATCTAAATCAAATAGTTGATTACTACTATAATTTAAATAACATTGAATATTTATCAAAAGTTTAAATCTTATAAGTTTAAATCCAAATCAAATAACGTTTAAACAAACTAATCACAATTTGTAATAATTAATATAAGATAATTTAAATGCATAATTCAAATCTCTTTTTATAAATAAATTACCAATTAAGGATATAAATAAATATTCCCATAATTAAGTATATTGAATCAAATAAATTAAAACCAAAATCGAATAATTTGATTATCATAATAATAAAGGATAATAGATAACATAAGTACATATTTTTATAAAACAAAAACTTAATTTAAAAATACTTCGATAAAATCTCTTTATTGTTTCCAGATACTCATAATTTTCAAATCCATTTTTGAAACCAATGTTTTGAAAGCCCAGAGTAATAACCCGTATCTTTTGAAATAAAATCCAAGAACAAATGCTTCTATAAAAATAAAGAGAAATACTAAAGAAGAAAATCTCATAATATTATCATATAAATTCAAATTGATATTATTAATTTCTACAAAAATACTCTAAAGCTTATTACTATAAATCAAATCTTATTTTAAATAATTTGTCATCCTAGAAATTTGAATATAACAATAACATCAAAATAATTTTAAATATATTTTTATAAACCAAAATCGTATTTAAAAATAAATTAAAACTCCTTTTTATTATTCGAAAACATTTACAACTTATAAAACTATTTTAGAAACCAAATATTGAACAACATATTATATAATTCCAAAAAATTTAGAACATATGATTTTAAAAAATTAAATAACATTTTCAAACTACAAATTTTAACTAGTTTTTGAAATACAAAAACAATAGAAAAATAATCTTTAAACGTTTCAAAAGAAAGTATTTCTAATCATGATATTTAAATAAAATAAATAGTTAGAAAAATAAAAATTTTGAAAATCCGGGAAGGAGGGTCACATAACCCTTCAAAGGCAAACATCCCAAGACTGCGAATTAGTGTGCATATCGATCGATAAAGCATGAACTGATTTAAAGCGTGATCTAACAATTCAATAACGAAAATTAGGGTTCACGAATTATACATGAAGCAATAATAAGTAGATGATAGTTTCCAGTAACCTCGATCAGTCAGCGACCTCAAGATCTTCTGCCGTATTCTTTCCTTGGGTTGGACGTCATGTGGGTGATGATCTTCCAACTTTTCTTCTCCTTGGATGACCTCTCTTTCTCTCTTTATAGAAAGAACAAATTTAGAGAAAGTTATTCTTTTTTCTGATGCATATGATAGCTATAGAATAGAGGTATATATAGGCTACAATAGGAACATGAGAAGATATTAGAGAAAGTTGCTCTTTTTCGGATGCTTGTTCGTCTTTCCATGTTAATATATTAAATAATTGTCGATCAAATTTAGTTACTAACAACTATATTGATCGACATCCTCGTAGCCTTAAGTAGTACCACTCAACTTCATTTGTCATGTCGGATATAATCCACCTGCAGATTTTACATGATAATCCTTATAAGCTCCTTAAAGGGACATCATCAACCCAATACATCGAGACATGGATTTCTTTTATAATCAACAGTCCATCATACACAATGTCATTACCCAATTCATAGAGGTTTTTGACCCATAATGAATCTCACTCTTTTACGAGTCAAAGCAATGCACACTACATATACATATTTTTATTATATCCAGATTAAGAGCACAAGCATCCATAATAATAGAAGTAATTGTTCACTTATGTAGTCAGTATAAAAAGAAAAACCTTAAGTGGTCATGTTCAATATACACAAGGTGCACTAGTATAAACCTATAGTAAAGATAGACTAATGCCAGATTACACTACAACCTTACCAATGGTTTGTCCAAACCCATCTAGGTCGTAAGCCATTTATATATTCTACATGGAACTGGTAATATGATCTTATCCGTGACACTACACACCATATTATCTATAATATAGAATATCAAACACTTGCATTAATATTATAACAAATATAATATGCAAGCATTTGCCCATGTGATTCTTATTCAAAAAGATAAGAAAATATAGTTAATACAAAAGTGATGATTTTATTATACATCTCTAACAAACTCCCACTTATACTGAAAGCATTATTTTTTAGTATACTTTTACAAATCTCCTACTTATACTAAAATCCATTATACCACTGTCACTCCCAAGTTCCAAAATACATAGGAACTCAAGACATAATCATGTCAGCTGTACGGCTAAAATAAGTATCCCAATTTAATGGACTTATCCTAATCTTAGTACGCTAAAATCCTATATCTATAATACAACAATCATATGTAATTTAATATCTCCACAACAATATAACTACTGTAATCTCATCTACATGATAAAAACATTAATACAGAGAGAATATGTAATAAAATGTCTGAATGAAATATAAATAAGTTTGAATATCCAAACACAAAGATCTGTCTAAAATAGTCAAAGTCTAGTGAAAATATATCCACGAAAATAAAAGTACAATGCAGAGAAATATAAAATAACTAAAATAAAGAAATAGTCAGGACATAGCTAACTAGATAAAATATCCATGTCTCTAATTAATCTCTAAACCCCTAGATCGGATAACCGCCTCTGGCAAAATCTCTATGCCTTCAGCAAAAAAACTAGGCTCGATACCTGGTCCGTAAGATGTAGGATAAAGATGCTCGTCTTGATCTAAGAAAGAATCGGGCCCTTAGAGGGATGTAACAAGATGTAAAAATAACAAGTCACAATATGAACTGAAATAAATACATGAATAATAACTGGACAAACTATTAATCTATGTGAATGCACGTCGAAGATGACTTTGGGCCTTATGGGTAGGTAATAGAGTAGCATTAGCGTCAACCAATGCTGGTATCTATACTAGCATTTTTTTTACCGCTGCCGGATATATCCACTAGTATAGCCTATAACATGGCACACTAAGGCTGATATGTAAATGTCTGTCCCAAACACCTAGTAACAGTCTTCTCCACCCATGTCTTGCACAAATCACATACATGACTTGGGCAATCCATATCTCTATGCAAGTCACTAGCTAGACTCCTCTAAATAATATATGAACCGACGCACGAACCCCTCGTACTGATGATCATTTAAGTACGTAAGTCTGTGCCAACACCATGTAACTCACTCATTGTATCATATATGATATGTGAAAATAAATAGAAGTTATTTAGAAACAACTTCACACAAACTGGGTACTCTCCTATACACGTAAGTCAAGCACACGCACATACACACACACACACACGTACATCAATAACAACATTGATGGCTCCCAAGTTAAACTTGGATGCACTATACTCATACATCTACTTCTATGCACAATAATAATCCAAGTATTTTAACAGTACAAACAGTACAAGAAGTGGCAAGGTATCCTGCTTGGAATATTGATAAGAGTGTAGATATCTGTCCGGCTCCAACTCCCACAATCAAATACTCACAAACTCCTAGAAATAAAAATAAAATAAATTTAATAACACCTCCATATATATAGATACATACTATATATAGTCACCAACTAGGCAACAACTATCAATAAACACTTAACCTTATATGCTATAAAGCTACAATATATGGTACTATGATATCTTAGGAAAATAATATTTATATACCTCAAAATATATGTTTTTATTTCTGGAAAAATAATTAAATAATTTTTGGACATATTATATATACATATATTTTAGGAAAAATAGACATCCAATTAACATATTTAACGATCAACACAATCATGCCACATATTGAATCACTTCGGGATCGAATGATATAAAAATATGGATATTAAATATTTGAGAAATAATCATAATTAATAAAGAATATGATTTTTTATCATAAATTATTTGACAAAAATTATGGAAAATTTTCACGAAGTTTAGAGATCAAAATAGCCAAGTTTCGATGTCCAAAAAACTAGCATCATGGAAATGATAGCACAAACATGGATAACTTGTAAATATGAATAATGGAAATTAATGGATGATAAATGAGGGTGTTAGTATCAATACCAATGAGTTTCTTAATGTCAAAAGGGTTCGAATGTCGTCGGAAACTCTCGCACTTCGAAATTAGTTCAACCTGGACCAATTCTAGTACAACGGATGCTACAGCCAAACCGAGTGGAACCATGTAAGTTAGCATTTGGACATAAAAGTAGACACATAGGGATACTAATTAGTTTTTATTTTAGGTCTAATAGATGAGAAAAGGTAGATGAGACCCATCGAAGAAATCAATAAACTTGCTTTTGAATTCAGAACAATTTTGGCAAAGTTTCACCCACTTGGATGGATTCTACACCTCTTCGAAGGCCATGAGATAATCCTTAGAGTTGATAGGATGGCAAAGAAAGTCCTCCGGGTCATAGGAGTGGTGGTGGAGTACACAAAAGTCATGGAAAAGGGGGTGCAATAGGGTCAGCCTAGGGTTGCTTGTGCCACCGGCCAAGAGCAGGATCATGGTCGATTTTTGTGGGTTTGGGAGATGGGGTGGCTAGTTCATGGATGTTAAAATATAAATTTTGGGCATCCTACATGTTAGGATGTAAGGACCCTAATTTTTTTTGAATTATTTTTTTTATCTATTTTATATGTTTTTTATTTATTAAATTAGATTTTTATTTTTAATTATGACTATAGATGTACTTTTCTGTAGTTTTGATTTTTGAAGCACAATAATTATCAATTTCTCAAATCTATCTCCATTATCGTATTCTAGATGAGTCCACCTTCAGTTTGATATATCATGTCCAATCCAAACGTGTTTTCTTGTGCTATATTTTTTTCATGCGCAACTTTAGGGGTAAAATAGTCATTTTAGTCTCTACCGTAAAATTTGACTAGCTTTCCAATTAGCAATTAAGGCCAAACTTCGATCCAAATCATTTGACCCAATATATGGTTTAGACCCATTTTGAGCCTACTATGCACATGTCATTGGTGTGCCACTCAATTGAGTTCCTATGTGCTAGTTTATCTTAAGTGGCACACAAGTCAAAACTGTAGACATATTGGACTCAAATCGATCACAAAAAATCTACCGACCCAAAACTAGTCCAACTAGGGTATAGCTCCCCTTCCTGAAAAATTTTGAAATATTTTTTTATTTTATTTATTTGATTTAAATGGGGATTTTATGATTTTTTATAAATAATTATTTAGTTAATTATTACGGTAGATGACTCTAGCCATAGTTGAGTTCTGAAGTACTAGACGACTAGGATTCGTGGCACGGAAGATGGAGCAATGTGCCTTGACTAGTGTAGTAGCCATGCCCGGAGAAACCTAGCCATAGGGATGTCGTAACTAGAAAATCCAGGCCAAGTTATAGCATGGCCATTATAGATAGTTTAATTATTTATTATTGACTTCGTAGCGACCCGGTTGTACCAAACCAGCCCGGACTGGACCCGTACCAGGTCCAAGCCCATGTAGTCGGACAGTACGTCCTGAAATGCCCATATTGGTATATTGTTGGTATGATTTTGTCGTATTTCAGTTTAATGATTCAATACAAGTTATATATATATTTTATTAATAAATATTATAGATATCTATATTAATGATATTCAAATATAATTGTATATAATGTGCCCTTGTACGCTTTTTGGATTATTGGACTGTACATATAATTGTATGTACACCATTATTGGTTTATAAAATTTTGTTATTATTATTATTATTATTTTTGGGATTGTTATTTAATAATATTGTTTTTTTATATTATTCTATTGTCAAATAAATATTATATATTATATATGTCATTGTAGAGATATATATAAATATTATATATGTACGTATGTGCGTGTATAAATAAATATATAAAGGTATACTGTGTGTATATATATGTGCCTTAGATAGATTATAGAAATTCCCGAAACTTCGGGAAAAACCATTCGAAAATCAGAACAATTTTCTAGTCGAAACCCTCATGTTTCGAGATGGATTCTGATCAACCAGTTAGGAATTTTAGAAAAATAATTGAAGAGACTTTTAGACAACATGTAGGGCTTCGAATCCCTTTTTGCGGAATTTGAATTCATATACTGAGCGTCGAGAAATCGAATCCCAAAGTTTCCCAAAAACCTGTTTTAAAAACATTAAAATTGTTCCACACGACGTGCGTCACGCCAATCGGGACGACGTGGTCGCGAACCGAGGGCATCGAAAGCTGCGTAACAGCTTCGTGGTCGTGTGGTCTTTGACGGAATTTAAATTGGTCGCGTGTGCGCGACGAATTTGATGCGTATCCGTCGAAATTCACCGTATCGTGCACGTTACAAATTTCTAAATTACTTTGTGCACGTTTGTCAGATCGAGACGAAACTTGTGCCAACAGGACCGTATCATTTTTCTGGTCCTGTATGCCAAGTTTGGTCCGATTCTGAGACAGTTGACAAAATCGTCGTTTTGCGGGCCCCACGGTCCCACTCAACGGGCGATTTTGTGCACGGCCCACCGAAATCCAACTTTGGACATACGGTTGGGTTCATATCGGAAAACTAGATCCGTAGACATGTAGTTTGATGACTTTAAAGACCATTGACTCTGGCACATTTTTCGGTGCAAAGCGGGTCCTACGGCGGACATCGTTTTTGCCCAAAATTACCGTTTTGCTCCTGTGTCCAGAATTGAACTTAAGGACAGGCAATCCTAGCTAATTTGACTATTCTGAGAATGTTGGTAACGTTTATTTCAGCTTTCGGAGACAGTTGTGATGACTTGGGCTTTCTGACTTGTGATTGGCGATACATTATTGGTTCTCCGTGCAAACCCCAGGCAAGTATACCTTGCCAACTTGTACAGTATAATTTACATACATGTTCACCATCTCGCTGCTGTTCTTTTCCTTACAGTCGTGACTGCTTTATTCCATGTCTATTACACTTTTCCTGTTATAGTTCACTTTACATGTTTCTAGTTGCATGTACATTCTTGTTCTTTCCTGTCATGATATTCTATCTGTTAAACCATGTTAGTCTCATACGTATTGCTTGATAGAGTCGTCTAGTCCCACACCACGATTTTCTTGACTTGATTATGACTTGACTTGATTGACATGACTTGAGTGGGACTTGACTTTGACATTCTATAGATTATGAGTACTTACCTTGACTATAGTCTATAGGATTTTATACTAGGATTGGCTGCGTCTTGGTTGTGTGTACTTGCCTTGACAGTGATTGAGATACTATATATTGTGAGTACTTGCCTTGACTGCAGTTTATAGCCAGCCCTTTCTAGTATGGCATGCCAGTGTCTTAGGATCCTCGTGTTTAGATCTTATGTCTTGGTTCATTTTGTCTCGTTGGATGTCCTTGATTGTTTCTTGCTTCTTTTTACTGTTACATGTTGGCTTGTAATTATGTATCTTGCTAGTCCTCTGAGGACCTGATGATCTCTTCAGGTTTAGCGATTGCATGGAGTTAGCTAGTAGTTCTGGATGGCAGATGTGATCATACGTTTGTGGGATTCAGGTATCATTATTGTATTTATTATCTTCTCGTGCTTTATATTCAGTACGATGATATTTCCTGCTTATTTTATAGACTCATATCATTCTTAGAGTCTAATCGGACAATATGCTAATGGGCTGCAGACCATGACCCATAATTGTTCATTCTCGTTTTATTTGATTCTTGTGGATTGAGATATAGTTTAGATTAGATATGTTACCATGACCTTGACAGCTTATACGTACTCGAGTCGGGCTGGAGTCCGCTCGATACGTAGCTGGCTTGCTCACGAGCTCGCGTCCGAAAACCGGGTGCGGGTCGTGACAAGTTTTTGTGGTGGCCCATGCAGGTCAGAGCATATCGTACCGGTTACGTAACTGTACTGGTACGAGCCTGCGACCTTGACTAAACCTTAGAAATCTCGATCCATACTGCCTTGAAAATTCTCCTAGAAATTCTCTACGTCTTTGAAAACTCTATATTTGCTCTCGATTATACTTCCTTGCTTCCGTACCATTGATTCTCGTCGCTTCCTATTTCAGAGTGACGAACAATCGTGCTGTCTAGAATTCATTAGAAACCCTTAGATTATAGTACATATTGCTTGACTATTGAGTGTTTGGTTGTTTATAGATATAAGAGATTATATATATCATATGCCTAGATATCTGCCCAGTAGAATTGTTAGCAACTAGTTAGAAGACCTTAGTGACCGTGTTTTGAGGAGTAGCGTGACCAAAGGTGGGTAGGAGTTCTCGAGACTTCGTAGCTACAAAATAATTAGGAGGAGGATATAAACTATTTTCGAGGAATTAAAATCGAGGAGATTAAGGTAATGGTAGACTTTGATTTTAAGACATAGCCATGAATTAGAATTTCGAGACAAAATTATTTTTAAGGTGGGTAGATTTGTAGCTCCCCTTCCCGAAAAATTTTGAATATTTTTTTTATTTTATTTATTTGATTTAAATGGGGATTTTACGATTTTTTATAAATGATTATTTAGTTAATTATTACGGTAGATGACTCTAGCCATAGTTGAGTTCTGAAGTACTAGACGACTAGGATTTGTGGCACGAGAGATGGAGCAATGTGCCTTGACTAGTGTAGTGCCATGCCCGGGGAAACCTAGCCATAGGGATGTCGTAACTAGGAAAACCAGGCCAAGTTATAGCATGGCCATTATAGATAGTTTAATTATTTATTATTGACTTCGTAGCGACCCAGTTGTACCAAACCAGCCCGGACTGGACCCGTACCAGGTCCAAGCCCATGTAGTCGGACAGTGCGTCCCGAAATGCCCATGTTGGTATATTGTTGGTGTGATTTTGTCGTATTTCAGTTTAATGATTCAATACAAGTTTTATATATATTTTATTAATAAATATTATAGATATCTATATTAATGATATTCAAATATAATTGTATATAATGTGCCCTTGTACGCTTTTTGGATTATTGGACTGTACATATAATTGTATGTACACCATTATTGGTTTATAAAATTTTGTTATTATTATTATTATTATTTTTGGGATTGTTATTTAATAATATTATTTTTTTATATTATTCTATTGTCAAATAAATATTATATATTATATATGTCATTATAGAGATATATATAAATATTATATATGTACGTATGTGCGTGTATATATAAATATATAAAGGTATACTGTGTGTATATATATATGGATACATATATAAAATAGTTGTTGAATAAGAAATAGAAATGAATAAAGAAAAAGGAGAAAAAGAAAAGAAAGAAAGAATGCAAAGGAGCAAAATCGAGCAGAGCAGAACAAGCCCACAGCTTAACTTCCTAATTCCCCCCCAAATTTTCGAATCCAGGCTAACTAAGCCCGACCCAAATGTATAATTAACCACAGCCCGAGCATTACTCAGCCCATCCCGAGAATAACTCCCCACAGCCCAACTCAACTAAGGCACAACCTTAGCCGAGCAGGCCCCAACCTTGTGTACATCCCAGCCCCACAAGGAAAGAACCCAGCAACATTGGCCGAGAGTTAGTTTACATATATCACAGCCGACCCAGTGCATATATAGGTAAACCGCGAGGTTTCCTCGACGAAGAAACCCTAACGAAAATCTCGATCCCTTGGGTTGTGATCCACCCCAGGGACTACCCCAGCATTGGGCAGCCTCGGCGCGCCGCCCATCGCCGGCCGTAGCGTGCGCCGCGACGGGAAACAATGGCAGCATCAAATCAGGACAGCAAGGCCAGGTATGTCCCTTCGCTGTAGGATTTCTCCACAAATACTACATCGTTTTCGATCCCATAAAATCCTACGTGAACCCAACATAACCCCCTATCCATCCCTTCAAATAGAATGGTTTGGTTTGCCTTAGATAGATTATAGAAATTCCCGAAACTTCGGGAAAAACCATTCGAAAATCAGAACAGTTTTCTAGTCGAAACCCTCATGTTTCGAGATAGATTCTGATCAACCAGTTAGGAATTTTAGAAAAATAATTAAAAAGACTTTTAGACAACATATAGGACTTCGAATCCCTTTTTGCAGAATTTGAATTCATATACTGAGCGTCGAGAAATCGAATCCCAAAGTTTCCCAAAAACCTGTTTTAAAAACATTGAAATTGTTCCACACGACGTGCGTCACGCCAATTGGGACGACGTGGTCGCGAACCGAGGGCATCGAAAGCTGCGTAACAGCTTCTTGGTCGTGTGGGCTTTGACGGAATTCAAATTGGTCGCGTGTGCGCGACGAATTTGATGCGTATCTGTCGAAATTCACCGTATCGTGCACGTTGCAAATTTCTTAATTACTTTGTGCACGTTCGTCAGATCGAGACAAAACTTGCGCCAACAGGACCGTATCGTTTTTCTGGTCCTGTATACCAAGTTTGGTCCGATTCTGAGATAGTTGACAAAATCGTCGTTTTGCGGGTCCCACAGTCCCACTCAACGGGCGATTTTGTGCACGGCCCGCCGAAATCCAACTTTGGACATACGATTGGGTTTGTATCAGAAAACTAGATCCGTAGACATATAGTTTGACGACTTTAGAGACCATTGACTCTGGCACGTTTTTTGGTGCAAAGCGGGTCCTACGGCAGACATCGTTTTTGCTCGAAATTACCGTTTTGCCCCTGTGTCCAGAATTGGACTTAAGGACAGGCAATCCAAGCTAATTTGACTATTCTGAGAATGTTGGTAACGTTTATTTCAGCTTTCGGAGACAGTTGTGATGACTTGGGCTTTTTGACTTGTGATTGGTGATACATTATTGGTTCTCCGTGCAAACCCCAGGCAAGTATACCTTGCCAACTTGTACAGTATAATTTATATACATGTTCACCATCTCGCTGCTATTCTTTTCCTTACAGTCGTGACTGCTTTATTCCATGTCTATTACACTTTTCCTGTTATAGTTCACTTTACATGTTTCTAGTTGCCTGTACATTCTTGTTCTTTCCTGTCATGATATTCTATCTGTTACACCATGTTAGTCTCATACGTATTGCTTGATAGAGTCGTCTAGTCCCATACTATGATTTTCTCGACTTGATTATGACTTGACTTGACTTGATTTGACATGACTTGAGTGGGACTTGACTTTGACATTCTATAGATTATGAGTACTTACCTTGACTATGGTCTATAGGATTTTATACTAGGATTGGCTACGTCTTGGTTGTGTGTACTTGCCTTGACAGCGATTGAGATACTATAGATTGTGAGTACTTGCCTTGACTGTAGTTTATAGCCAGCCCTTTCTAGTATGGCATGCCAGTGTCTTAGGATCCTCGTGTTTAGATCTTGTGTCTTGGTTCATTTTGTCTCGTTGGATATCCTTGATTGTTTCTTGCTTCTTTTTACTGTTACATGTTGGCTTGTATATTATGTATCTTGCTAGTCCTCTGAGGACCTGATGATCTCTTCAGGTTTAGCGATTGCATGGAGTTAGCTAGTAGTTCTGGATGGCAGATGTGATCATACGTTTGCGGGATTCATGTATCATTATTGTATTTATTATCTTCTCGTGCTTTATATTCAGTACCATGATATTTCCTGCTTATTTTATAGACTCATATCATTCTTAGAGTCTAATCGGACAATATGCTAATGGGCTGCAGACCATGACCCATAATTGTTCATTCTCATTTTATTTGATTCTTGTGGATTGAGATATAGTTTAGATTAGATATGTTACCATGACCTTGACAGCTTATACGTACTCGAGCCGGGCTGGAGTCCGCTCGATACGTAGCTGGCTTGCTCACGAGCTTGCGTCCGAAAACCGGGTGCGGTTCGTGACAAGTTTTTGTGGTGGCCCATGCAGGTCAGAGCATATCGTACCGGTTACGTAACTGTACTGGTACGAGCCGGCGACCTTGACTAAACCTTAGAAATCTCAATCCACACTGCCTTGAAAATTCTCCTAGAAATTCTCTACGTCTTTGAAAACTCCATATTTGCTCTCGATTATACTTCCTTGCTTCCGTACCATTGATTCTCGTTGCTTCCTATGTCAGAGTGACGAACAATCGTGCTGTCTAGAATTCATTAGAAACCCTTAGATTATAGTACATATTGCTTGACTATTGAGTGTTTGGTTGTTTATAGATATAAGAGATTATATATACTATATGCCTAGATATCTGCCCAGTAGAATTGTTAGCAACTAGTTAGAAGACCTTAGTGACCGTGTTTTGAGGAGTAGCGTGACCAAAGGTGGGTAGGAGTTCTCGAGACTTCGTAGCTACAAAATAATTAGGAGGAGGATATAAACTATTTTCGAGGAATTAAAATCGAGGAGATTAAGGTAATGGTAGACTTTAATTTTAAGACACATTGCCAAACTTTACAGTATTTACATGCTTTTCTATAGTTCCATTCCTTCTTGCTTTGTTATATATTTCTCTTGTTTTATTTATGGTTACTTTCTAGTTTCACGTACACATAGATTGTTACTTTTTTTTTCCATATTTACTTGTTCTATCTTTCCTATCTTGTTCGTGTCTAGTGATAGTATTAATATGCCTGTGCCATGTTTCTCCTGACCTGTTTGACCCGTATTTGACTTGGACATGACTAGATAGACTTCAGTTCCTAGTACCTTAGGAGAGAATATTTATTAGCCGTGGCTATACCTCTATTGTTAGTGCCTCCCCGGACTACAATAGAGTACCTGTTATAGGAGTGTTTGTGTCTCACCCGTCAAGACCCGTACCCGGTATAGGGGCACGAGAAGTGGGTACGTCCAGCCTACGCCGCAGTGTCGGCGGTAGTAAGCTGTCCTAGGTTGCTAACTAATCTCATGCAGTGAATATAAAAAGTACTTGCCCAGATATCAGCTCCGAATGGAGGGCAAGTAAAGGGTATGATCTACTCAAACACAGTCTAAGCACGAAAAGATAACACAGAAGTTATACCTAAGGAATTAAAGACAACAACAACTAACTGCTAAAATAATACACCAATATCTCAACCCAACTTAATACAGACTCAATATCTTAACTTTAATACAACAAGCCAAAACATGAAAGCTAAAGTAGTCTACTAGCTAATCTCCTGAATCACTCCTGAGAGTCGGAACCAAAGGTAGCTAATCCCTCGCCAGGTCCATGGTAAGCAGGGCATGTGTCCTCAGGATTATCATCTGTAATATTTTCAACAGGTCCAATCAGGACGGGAACGAGTACAACTCATCTAGAAAAATCCAAGTAAATGACAAAGAACTATAAAGCAGTTATAGACAGTTTTTATTGATGAGCATGGCAGTTCTATACAGGTAATGATGGCATAGAGAAACAGTAAGATACAAGAAAAGAAAGGTAACTAAAACAAGAGAAGAATCATGGCAATGAAGACTGTAATAAAAGCTAACTGAACTAGAATAACATGTGTGAGTCCAGACAGTACGATATAAGTCTAAAGTAATCCCAGTGTAAGTCCAGTCCATATAATCTGATACCAGATAATTTCCAGTACAAGATGAGTCCAACAGTGATCAATAAAACCAGGGTGAGTCCAACTATGATCTAACAGTGTGTTTTAAAATACCGAGGTCGACATGTAAACGGCTGTAGGTATGAGGCACATCTCTCACTGATCAGGCAAGAGATGGCTATGCTTCCAGTAGATTCCAGTTGGAGATTCCAGATTTGGGGTATGTCTACATGTCTTACTCAATATTTCCCCGCCCAGTAAGTGAATCCAAAATCGACAAAAAGAATCGAGATGAGTCTGGCCAATACATGATGATTCCAGAAATGATTCCAGAATGATACTAATGACTCCAGTAATAGAGGCCAGCAAGTAAGGTATGTGTCGATACATGAATCCAGAAATATCCATACGTGTTGATACAGAGAATCACATAGAACTAACTAGAACTGAAATACAGTAATCGAGAAATAAATAAGAGAATTATCAGAGAATGTACTCGCCTGTTACTCTGAAAAGAGTAGTATAATATCATATGTCTGTACCAGGGTCACAATATCCTAAAATAGAGCAATACAGTTATGACATGTCCAAAATGAAGGTAAATGAAATCTACGATGCAATCTATATGAATTCTAAGCCAATCTAGGTCAAAGTCAAACTTGGTCAACACTACAGTCAAACTAAGTCAAATCAAGTCATACTAGGTCACAAGAAGTTAAACTAAGTCATACAAGGTCAAACAAGGGTAAACAAGTCTAATCTAGGTTAAAGTCAACCCTTGGTCAAATATTCTAGCCAAACTAGTCAAGTTATCTAGGGTTTAGTCAATAATGGTCAGATTAGTCAATACTAGTCAACATGGTCAAAGTCTAGGTCAATCTTAGACTAACTAAGGTTTTGGTTAATCACAGACTAGTCAATAAGATAATTAGGTTAATCTTGACTAATGGTCAACTTCTAGTCAACCCCTAAGACTAACACCAATCATGACACAACTCCTAAGTATACCACTTAACCCCATACATATCTTAAATTACATAGGGCTATCCATATAACCCAAGTCACAATAGTATACTCATATATAGGTCAACCCTAAACCAACTAGTTAATAGCCTAGGGTTTAGTCAAACTTAGTCAACAAGTCTTCTTAAGTCTATCCAAGCCATTTCTAGATGAATTAGGTCATGGTTGACCTATAGTTGACCTTGGTCAACAATGGTCAATTATCTAGTCAAACTAGGCCCACTAGTCAACTAGTTAAACTAGTCATTTTAGGTCAACACTAGTCAAACTAGTTAGGGTTAGTCAAACTAGTCATTCTAGGTTAGTTTAAGTCAAAACTAGGTTAAGCTAGTTCAAATTTGACCTAAGGTTGACCTTGGTCAACACTTAGTCAAATTGGGGTCAAACTAGCTAAGTCTTGGTTTACTAGTCAATTAGGGTTAGGCCTAATGGCCATAGGCTAGTATCATAGCCCATAGGTTAGTATTCCTAGGTCAAGGCTATAGGGTTCATAGGTTTACACCTATAATAGGGTCTATACATTATACCTATATATAGGGGTCAATATGTATATACCCATACCCAAATATATATAACTTATATTTATACACACAACTATATAACATATAGACATATATATGTATATGTATATATATACCTAATACAATATATATACAATATATATACAATATATATATAGAGATATAATGAGAGAGAGAGAATTATATAGAGAGAGAGAATAGGGGAGACTAAAAATTGGGGGGGGGGGGTCCTCTGTTTAGTCACTGAACAGTGACTGAACACACCAAGAACACACACACTCTACACACACACACACACAATACACTAAACAGGCCCCTCCTTTACACATGTGTGAAAACACATGAATACACATCCATTTCTCCCCAAATTTCACCCACACACACACTAACATTTATACAACATGTTAACCTAATAATAACATAGCATTATATGTAAAAAATCAACATTAATTAACAATCAAAATCCAATTTAGAAAACTGGGAATTAAACTGGAAATAGAATATTGGACAGTAAACCTAGATCTTAGGTTAAACCAAACACAACCTAAATCAAACTAAAATGGCCCAAGGTTGGTTGGTAACTGTAGCCCCTAGGTTAGACTAGGATCTTAGCATCCTGACACGGTGTCACGACGCGACACGGCGTGTCCACGAGGTTTCAAAGTCACACGGGTAAACTAGGTTAAACTGATACACACGTATCAGTACAAATTAGAAAACGACCTAGGACACGACACAAAGCGACACAGGCCTCGTGCTCGTGCCCGAAGGTGCGCCTAGGGTTGGGCTTCGTGTCCATGGGCCTGATACGTGTCCACGTTTCGTGTATAACGAACACGAGACGCGTATCGGAACCCTAAAATACGTGTTTCAGACCGTGTAGACGTGTTTTCTCGTGTCTCGTGTTCGTGACACAGGACACGAGACACCACGAAATTGTGTCCACGTGTTCGCCTAAGTATAGGCTACGTGCTCGTGTTAGTACGAAGTGTCTACGTGTCGTGTACAGTGGACACGACACGCCCAAAGTTAGGTGTCTGTGTGTGTATACTGTGCACTGAACGACCCTTTGAGAGTCGATTTCGTGTCCGACACGACACGGAGTCATCCCAAACTTTGGGGATGACCTGTCAGTCAATGCCCCAAGGTGGGTGTCAAGTTTGACGTGTCCAAGTGACGTGTCCAGTGAGAACTGACACAGTGGTAGCAGGGCATTTTCCCTGTGTACTGTGCAGTGTGTCCCGAGGCTTTGTGTCCAGTTTTGGACGCGACACAAGGCCAACTTGTGCTCAGTGAGTAGGGGTTAGGGTTAGCTAGGTCTAGGCTTCATTTTGGTTCAAATACATTTATAAAACAGTGAGTAAATTTTCATGTGATAGTGAGCTATTTACACTAAAATTCAATGTTTTGACAAATAGGATACGTGTCCGATACGACACCAAACAAACCCTAAAATTTACCAAACCTAAAAACAGAGCTAGGGTTACCTAGATGCATGCAATTGTGAGGAATAACACTATATTAACAAGGTTTAGGAATAATTACCTCTTGGTGCACAAAGTCTTGAAAATCCCTAAAAGAGGGTGATGTATCCTCTAGCCTCAACTTGTCCTCTCTTGGTGAAACTTGAGTAGCACACTTCCCTAGGCTCCCTTAGATTGTAGGTGACCTAATGGAGAAAACTAGAGGTTCAAAGCTCTTGAAATGAGAAAGTTATGGAAGAATGAGTGGAAGGTTTTCTAGGTTTTTCTTGGTTTTGATTTTTCATGTAACTATGGGAATATGAACTAAGTGTTAGCTATATAGGAGAGAGGGGGGGGGGGGGGGGGGCAAGGGGCTGTCATGGGGTCACTTGGCCGGCCATACTAGGCATGGGGGGTTCAAAACTTCTTGGCTAAGCTAAGGACTTTTTGTGCCTTAAATGGATATTTTGCATAAATCAAGCAAAATATCTATTAAAGTAAAAATAGATATTTTGACACCTTGATTCATGATAAAATCTAACCCTTGGTCATTCTAGGTTAGGGGTTAACCTATAGATTAGGGTAACTAGGTTAGGGATTATCAAGTCACTAATCAAAAGTCCATGAATAGTAAAATCTTCCTAATCCTACTTAATTCCTAGAAATTTACCAAAATACCCCTTAGGCTAAAACCATAATTTTGATGTTCTAAACTTATGACTAGGCTCACATGATCATGGTTAGTCTCTAGGATAAGTAACTCTAAGGTTACACTAGGGTTTCATTAGTAAATCACAAAGTCATAAGTCATGACTTAGAAAATGGTTTTAATTACACTAAAAATCACCAAAAATCATATCATGACTAAATCATCATTATTAATAATTAAAATAATAAATTTTCAAAAATACCCCGTTTTCAGAAAACTGGGTGTTACAAGTCTACCCTCCTTAAAATAATTTCGTCCTCGAAATTTAGATGGTCGTACTCCTCCTGGGTCAAACCCTCAACAATCAAAGTCAGAGTTACTACTTAGCAGCATACAAGGTCAACAAGTAAAATGTGGGTAGTAGACCTATACTGGGTCATGTCCAATAAATTGGACTGGCAGGTTTAGGTCAAGGGTGTCCTCAATTTAAATTGGAATCAAAAGTAACTCTATGGGGTAATTTAGGATGAAGTCTTGTCTCAGGAAAGTCGTACTAAGCAATTGAAGTATAAAATGGTGTGCCTTAGTGGGATACTAAGGTCATGGGTGTAGGTTGTCAAGTCTAGGTCATGCCTGTGAAATTGGTTTTGAGAAAACAACTAGTCTTGTGCTCCTAATTTAAAAGTCATGGTAATGTGCCTACGATGATCATAATTAGAGTGGGAATGGTCAATGGCCTAAATTTAAACCAGAAGTTGTGATGCAATAGTAGTACAAGGATAGGTTAAATGGGATAGTCTGTGACTATGGGTATTAGACTAGGTAGGTAAGAAAACAATGAATCAATAGGGTTAAGAGGTTTACCATTCTAAGGTTAGAGCTACTCTTCTAAGTCAAAGGTATAGCACATACATCAATTCATTCCTAAAGGATTATATTAACAATTAGAGCTACTCCTACTCCTACTCCTACTCCCACTCCTAAGTAAGAGATAAAATCAAAAGAACTATTAGGTCAAATTCATCAAAAATAAGAAATAGGTAGGAGCATATGGAATTGGATTTCAAGACAGATATAATGAAACAAGATGGGAATGGATTTGAAAGAACAGAACCTGCAAGTGGCTCCATCCATGTAGAATAATATATGAAAGCGAACCAAAGTGCAATAGGTTGATCAGACCATCATGCACCGGCCCTGATTAGACAATATGTTAGTGGGTACTAGCCCCCAATAAAATATGTCGTGATCAAGCTCGATAAAATATAAGCTTGCAAAACTAAGGCTAAATTAGCAGTAAAGAAGGTCAAAATATAAGGGAGGTAATGATGAATAAGGTTAAATAGTCCAAGATCCCTTAAACATCAAGGAGTGAGGGTGAATTAAAACAAAAGGAAAAGGGTTTTCAAAATCGAAGTTCAAAATAAGATTCTCAAGGGTCGTCCCGGAATCTCTCATGAAATCCTAACAGTGATTGAGTATACTCTCATCCTAATACCTTAATTCCTATATTCTATCGCAGGCTCGTAGCAGTACAACTAAGTCGTCGTGCTACTACGAAATCGCACAAATGTGACTCTCGACCTGCATGGGCCACCACTAAAAACGTGTCACGACCCGCACCCGGTATAGGGGCACGAAAAGTGGGTACGTCCAGCCTACGCCGCAGTGTCGGCGGTAGTAAGTGTCCTAGGTTGCTAACTAATCTCATGCAGTGAATATAAAAAGTACTTGTCCAGATATCAGCTCCGAATGGAGGGCAAGTAAAGGGTATGATCTACTCAAACACAGTCTAAGCACGAAAAGATAACACAGAAGTTATACCTAAGGAATTAAAGACAACAACAACTAACTGCTAAAATAATACACCAATATCTCAACCCAACTTAATACAGACTCAATATCTTAACTTTAATACAACAAGCCAAAACATGAAAGCTAAAGTAGTCTACTAGCTAATCTCCTGAATCACTCCTGAGAGTCGGAACCAAAGGGAGCTAATCCCTCGCCAGATCCATGGTAAGCAGGGCATGTGTCCTCAGGATTATCATCTGTAATATTTTCAACAGGTCCAATCAGGACGAAAACGAGTACAACTCATCTAGAAAAACCCAAGTAAATGACAAAGAACTATAAAGCAGTTATAGACAGTTTTTATTGATGAGCATGGCAGTTCTATACAGGTAATGATGGCATAGAGAAACAGTAAGATATAAGAAAAGAAAGGTAACTAAAACAAGAGAAGAATCATGGCAATGAAGACTGTAATAAAAGCTAACTAAACTAGAATATCATGTGTGAGTCCAGACAGTACGATATAAGTCTAAAGTAATCCCAGTGTAAGTCCAGTCCATATAATCTGATACCAGATAATTTCCAGTACAAGATGAGTCCAACAGTGATCAATGAAACCAGGGTGAGTCCAACTATGATCTAACAGTGTATTTTAAAATACCGAGGTCGACATGTAAACGGCTGTAGGTATCAGGCACATCTCTCACTGATCAGGCAAGAGATGGCTATGCTTCCAGTAGATTCCAGTTGGAGATTCCAGATTTGGGGTATGTCTACATGTCTTACTCAATATTTCCCTGCCCAGCAAGTGAATCTAAAATCGACAAAAAGAATCGAGATGAGTCTGGCCAATACATGATGATTTCAGAAATGATTCCAGAATGATACTAATGACTCCAGTAATAGAGGCCAGCAAGTAAGGTATGTGTCGATACATGAATCCAGAAATATCCATACGTGTTGATACAGAGAATCACATAGAACTAACTAGAACTGAAATACAGTAATCGACAAATAAATGAGAGAATTATCAGAGAATGTACTCGCCTGTTACTCTGGAAAGAGTAGTGTAATATCAGATGTCTGTACCAGGGTCACAATATCCTAAAATAGAGCAATACAGTTATGACATGTCCAAAATGAAGGTAAATAAAATCTACGATACAATCTATATGAATTCTAAGCCAATCTAGGTCAAAGTCAAACTTGGTCAACACTACAGTCAAACTAAGTCAAATCAAGTCATACTAGGTCACAAGAAGTTAAACTAAGTCATACAAGGTCAAACAAGGGTAACAAGTCTAATCTAGGTTAAAGTCAACCCTTGGTCAAATATTCTAGCCAAACTAGTCAAGTTATCTAGGGTTTAGTCAATAATGGTCAGATTAGTCAATACTAGTCAACATGGTCAAAGTCTAGGTCAATCTTAGACTAACTAAGGTTTTGGTTAATCACAGACTAGTCAATAAGATAATTAGGTTAATCTTGACTAATGGTCAACTTCTAGTCAACCCCTAAGACTAACACCAATCATGACACAACTCCTAAGTATACCACTTAACCCCATACATATCTTAAATTACATAGGACTATCCATATAACCCAAGTCACAATAGTATACTCATATATAGGTCAACCCTAAACCAACTAGTTAATAGCCTAGGGTTTAGTCAAACTTAGTCAACAAGTCTTCTTAAGTCTATCCAAGCCATTTCTAGATGAATTAGGTCATGGTTGACCTATAGTTGACCTTGGTCAACAATGGTCAATTATCTAGTCAAACTAGGCCCACTAGTCAACTAGTTAAACTAGTCATTTTAGGTCAACACTAGTCAAACTAGTTAGGGTTAGTCAAACTAGTCATTCTAGGTTAGTTTAAGTCAAAACTAGGTTAAGCTAGTTCAAATTTGACCTAAGGTTGACCTTGGTCAACACTTAGTCAAATTGGGGTCAAACTAGCTAAGTCTTGGTTTACTAGTCAATTAGGGTTAGGCCTAATGGCCATAGGCTAGTATCATAGCCCATAGGTTAGTATTCCTAGGTCAAGGCTATAGGGTTCATAGGTTTACACCTATAATAGGGTCTATACATTATACCTATATAGGGGTCAATATGTATATACCCATACCCAAATATATAACTTATATTTATATACACAACTATATAACATATAGACATATATATGTATATGTATATATATACC
Source organism: Iris pallida (assembly GCA_029216955.1). Classification (NCBI taxonomy): domain Eukaryota; kingdom Viridiplantae; phylum Streptophyta; class Magnoliopsida; order Asparagales; family Iridaceae; genus Iris; species Iris pallida. Next base: position 52,108,296 of record JANAVB010040619.1, read on the forward strand.
TAATACAATATATATACAATATATATACAATATATATATAGAGATATAATGAGAGAGAGAGAATCATATAGAGAGAGAGAATAGGGGAGACTGAAAATTGGGGGGGGTCCTCTGTTTAGTCACTGAACAGTGACTGAACACACCAAGAACACACACACTCTACACACACACACACACACAATACACTAAACAGGCCCCTCCTTTACACATGTGTGAAAACACATGAATACACATCCATTTCTCCCCAAATTTCACCCACACACACACTAACATTTATACAACATGTTAACCTAATAATAACATAGCATTATATGTAAAAAATCAACATTAATTAACAATCAAAATCCAATTTAGAAAACTGGGAATTAAACTGGAAATGGAATATTGGACAGTAAACCTAGATCTTAGGTTAAACCAAACACAACCTAAATCAAACTAAAATGGCCCAAGGTTGGTTGGTAACTATAGCCCCTAGGTTAGACTAGGATCTTAGCATCCTGACACGGTGTCACGACGCGACACGGCGTGTCCACGAGGTTTCAAAGTCACACGGGTAAACTAGGTTAAACTGATACACACGTATCAGTACAAATTAGAAAACGACCTAGGATACGACACAAAGCGACACAGGCCTCGTGCTCGTGCCTGAAGGTGCACCTAGGGTTGGGCTTCGTGTCCATGGGCCTGATACGTGTCCACGTTTCGTGTATAACGAACACGAGACGCGTATCGGAACCCTAAAATACGTGTTTCAGACCGTGTAGACGTGTTTTCTCGTGTCTCGTGTTCGTGACACAGGACACGAGACACCACGAAATTGTGTCCACGTGTTCGCCTAAGTATAGGCTACGTGCTCGTGTCAGTACGAAGTGTCTACGTGTCGTGTACAGTGGACACGACACGCCCAAAGTTAGGTGTCTGTGTGTGTATACTGTGCACTGAACGACCCTTTGAGAGTCAATTTTGTGTCCGACACGACACGGAGTCATCCCAAACTTTGGGGATGACCTGTCAGTCAATGCCCCAAGGTGGGTGTCAAGTTTGACGTGTCCAAGTGACGTGTCCAGTGAGAACTGACACAGTGGTAGCAGGGCATTTTCCCTGTGTACTGTGCAGTGTGTCCCGAGGGCTTTGTGTCCAGTTTTGGACACGACACAAGGCCAACTTGTGCTCAGTGAGTAGGGGTTAGGGTTAGCTAGGTCTAGGCTTCATTTTGGTTCAAATACATTTACAAAACAGTGAGTAAATTTTCATGTGACAGTGAGCTATTTACACTAAAATTCAATATTTTGACAAATAGGATACGTGTCCGATACGACACCAAACAAACCCTAAAATTTACCAAACCTAAAAACAGAGCTAGGGTTACCTAGATGCATGCAATTGTGAGGAAAAATACTATATTAACAAGGTTTAGGAATAATTACCTCTTGGTGCACAAAGTCTTGAAAATCCCTAAAAGAGGGTGATGTATCCTCTAGCCTCAACTTGTCCTCTCTTGGTGAAACTTGAGTAGCACACTTCCCTAGGCTCCCTTAGATTGTAGGTGACCTAATGGAGAAAACTAGAGGTTCAAAGCTCTTGAAATGAGAAAGTTATGGAAGAATGAGTGGAAGGTTTTCTAGGTTTTTCTTGGTTTTGATTTTTCATGTAACTATGGGAATATGAACTAAGTGTTAGCTATATAGGAGAGAGGGGGGGGGGGGCAAGGGGCTGTCATGGGGTCACTTGGCCGGCCATACTAGGCATGGGGGGTTCAAAACTTCTTGGCTAAGCTAAGGACTTTTTGTGCCTTAAATGGATATTTTGCATAAATCAAGCAAAATATCTATTAAAGTAAAAATAGATATTTTGACACCTTGATTCATGATAAAATCTAACCCTTGGTCATTCTAGGTTAGGGGTTAACCTATAGATTAGGGTAACTAGGTTAGGGATTATCAAGTCACTAATCAAAAGTCCATGAATAGTAAAATCTCCCTAATCCTACTTAATTCCTAGAAATTTACCAAAATACCCCTTAGGCTAAAACCACAATTTTGATGTTCTAAACTTATGACTAGGCTCACATGATCATGGTTAGTCTCTAGGACAAGTAACTCTAAGGTTACACTAGGGTTTCATTAGTAAATCACAAAGTCATAAGTCATGACTTAGAAAATGGTTTTAATTACACTAAAAATCACCAAAAATCATATCATGACTAAATCATCATTATTAATAATTAAAATAATAAATTTTCAAAAATATCCCATTTTCAGAAAACTGGGTGTTACATCACCTGATTGCAGTTTTTATCACATGCACATATAGCCATGATTAATATTATATTCATGACATGTCACCATCTTTAGAGTTCATTTATGTGTTATTCTTTCCTCTACTTGTTATTCCTATTTTTCTTGCATGTTATTTATTGTACAGTAGACATGCATATTATGTGTTTTGCTAGTCCTCTGAGGACCTGATGATCTCTTCACGTATTAGATGAAGGTATGGTACACTGATGGAGGATGATTGCTACACTAAGACTGCAGATATATTTAGTTGATGTTTTATCTTTCTTTTCCGTAATTAGATTTTGTCCTATATTTGATTCTTGCTGCATTATAGCCTAGTCTTGTACAAGCTTCTACTTTCCTCTAGCTTGTTCATGATAAATTTTTTATTAGGAATCCATAACATATTTATCTATTCTAGAATTAGTGTATTATGGTCTGATCAGCCTTACTGCACTTGATTCGTTATTGTTACCGATATTTAGTGGATTGAGATATAGTTGGTCTAGAATAACCAGATAGCTTATACGTACTCGAGCTCGGCTAGAGTCCTTTCGATGCGTAGTTCGCATATATATGTATCCTAGTCCTACGTATTTTAGGACTGGGGCGTTATATAGGGTTTGTTTTGTTTTGATTTGAATTGATTTGGTGTAGATTTGGTCATCCAATCAACTAGTATGGTAATGGGTATCAATGAGTTTCCAAATTTGGAAATATAGTGGTTTGAATATATATATATATTTTTAGTGGTTTGAATATATATATATATATATATATATATATATATATATATATATATATATATATATATATATATATATATATATATATATATATATATATTGAATCTTCGTCCGTCCCAGGAGGCGCATGGCCTTCCTACCCAGGCGAATAGGCCTCATCTCGCTGGCAGCCCGACCAGCGTTGCTCCCTCGATAGCCGCGGCTACCCCGTCGCGGGCCGTTGGCTCCTCGTTCCCCCTTCCTCGCGCCATCCACCCCGGGCTCCTGGTCTCGGGTGCGGCCGCTGCCCCGGCTCGTTCGGTCCCGGCCTATCCTCCCTCTATCCAGGCGTCGCTCCCCCCCGCTCGGACCGTAGTTATCCGGCCGTTAGGCCCCACCCTCCCTTCATCTCCTGCTGCCAGCCCTTCGGTGGACCCGCAGCCGCATTGCTCGTTGCCTTCTCCCAGCGAGGGCCCCGTCCCTATTCATCCCTGGAGCCCTTAAGCCCTCCTTCACTGACATGCTTCGGCCGGATCGCGCGGGCTCGAAGGGTATCTTCGTTGTCGATGTGCCGCTACCCGATATTGAGTATAATGAAGATTCCCAGATCCCGACGGTTCCTTTCTCGTCCTCAGAGCTCTCCTCTCTGTCTTCCTCATTCCCTCATACTTTCGATCTCAAATTCTCAAAAGGGTGCCCGAAGCTTGACAGGGTGCAGGAAGTCATCTCCTGCTGGCGGCTGTCCGTCGCGTACCGTGTTGCTCCCTAGACCCAAGGCACTTACTGCTTTACCTCTTCTCCGATCTCGACCACAGGTCCGTGTGGTCCAAAGGGACCTACAGGGTGGATACCCACCTAATGAAGATCATACGATGGTCCATGGACTTTAACACCAAGGAGGACTCCGCTTCGGTAGCAGCTTGGGTTACCCTATCGAATCTCTCCCTCATCTGCTTCATTCCAGCAGCCCTTAGACGGATCACCAACTCTTTCGGGACATGTAGCTACGGCGACAGAAACCAGCAACCTCTCAAAATCCTGCTACGCAAAAATCTGTGTGGAACTTGATCTCTCCACCGAACCCCCTAACCACATCATCATTGAGCTCGGCGACCGGACGCACACCCAGCGTATAGTTTACGACAATCATATTATTTTTTGCATACACTGCCATCTCCGAGGACACCTTGCAGACCACTGCCGACGCCTTCACCCCCACTTAAGAAGGAACTCGGATCGGAAAGGGAAGGAGCCTAAAGCTAACAAGAACAACCAACCGATCATGGAAGATTAGCCGAAGCACCTATTGTTGCGGCAGAACTTCCATACCAGATTTACTGATGGTGAAGACTCGCCTGACAAGGTCCTCATATCCGGCCCTAGCCCTATCCATAATCAAAGCCCACCCCACTCCACCCACCCCTCCGTCTCCCTTCCCAACCAGTTCATGGCCCTGGACCAGGACGTCAACGACCTGGCCATCGAAATCTTCGAGGAGGCAGTCGAACCCAATTAGCCAAGCTCGGAGAAGATCCTCACAAAAACCAATGCTGTGACTTCTCTCATAGTCATGGCAGCATCCTCAAACGAACCCTCATCCGAGAACAACCCGTCCGAGGATGCCATCATAGCAGAAGCCCTAGCGATCCTAGGGTCGAAACAGGTCATCAGTAGCAGGTCATGGCCGCCGGATTCCTCCTTCTATCAGCTGGAGATCTAGTTAGAACCGAGGCAGAACCAGCAGACACCATCACTATACCACCAGAAGAGGCCAGCACGGACTCAGCGGGAGAAAGGATAGATATCCTGCAGATCACCGTCGCAGACTCCTTCGTATCCACCAACACGGTCATGAGGGCCCCTGCCAATAGCAAAAACACAAAAAATAAAGAAGCTCCAGAGTCGTCGAACATACGTACCAGACTGTAACCAAACGGATCAAAAACACTTCCACCAACTACATCAATGCTTAACATCCTATCTTGGAATGTTCGTGGCCTGGCTTACACACCCACCGAGAGACATTTAACCAGTCTCAGGAAACTCCATAATATAGATATTTTGATTGTCATTGAACCAAAGATCTCCCCCAAGAAAATCAAGTCCATTCAATTACAGCTCGGATTCACGTTCGCCATGGCTGGCAACCACGACATTTGGATCCTCTGCTCGAAGGACGTCAAGATCAGCGTCATCCAAGACTCCAGGCAAGCCCTCTCATACTGGATAGAACACCCCTTTCTTCCTAAGCGCGCCATCATATCCGCAGTTCACGGCAGCTGTGACGTGGCAGAGCGCAAATAACTTTGGAACGACCTCCTCGATTTTTACATCGACCACATCAACCTCCTCTGGCTCTGTATTGGGGATTTCAACGTCATCACATACAGAGAGGAGAAATTCGGCGGCAGGCCGCCACCCCACATGGCCATGCAAGACTTCAACAACTTTATATTCAACACCAACCTGATCATGCTCCAATTCACTGGCAACGAGTTTACCTGGTGCAACATGCAGGAAGGTGAATGACGGGAATACTCCCGCTTTGATAGGGCTCCCACGAACAACCTTTGGCAAGGTATGTGGACCACTTTCGGTCTTTTTCATCTGAATGCTACAGAATCCGACCACGCACCTCTCCTGGTTGAGATGAGGAGCAATTCCAATCATATCAAAAAGAACTTCCGATTCCTAGAATTCTGGTGCGAGCACCCACAATTCAGACAAGTGGTGGAAGAAGCCTGGAACCAAGCGGACTCCCCCGGCCCGCTCATCGGGGTGGCTGACAAGCTTAAGGCTACCAGAAAAGCTCTAACGACATGGAGTAAACAGGCGTATGGAGACATTTTCCAGGAAGTTTGCATCGCAGAAGATGACATTACTCGTGCAGAGACCTTGTTCCTCAGTGATAGGTTGCCCCAGGCCAGGACCACACTCAATCTCTCTAAAGCTATCCTCAAATTCTGGCTGAAAGTCGAAACCGAATTCTGGAAACAGAAAGCGAGGCTCAGATGGGATAGTGAGGGAGACAAAAACTTGGCCTACTTTCATGCATGCGTCAACGGCCGCAAACAGAAACTCACCCTCCATCAGATAAAGGATGACTCGGGTAACATCATCAATGACCAACGAGGCATCCAAGCGGCGACCGCCAATTTCTACTCTCAGCTGTTCACCAAAGAGAGAGTTCACAGAGACAACATGTTTCTTGCCGAAATCCCTAACCTCATCAACGAAACTGATAACACCTAGTTGGATATACCTCCGTTCGAACATGAAGTGAAAGATGCTGTCTGGGCCCTAGATGCCTACAGCGTCCCGGGACCTGATGGATTCTCCGGGGTCTTCTTCAGAGAGTGATGGAACATTGTCAAAAAGGACATCCACGAAGCGGCTAAGGCCTTCTTTCAGGAAGCTATACCCTAAAGCTATATCATCAGCCAACCTTATCCTTATCCCGAAGAAGGACAACCTCGAAACATTTTGCGACTTTCGCCCCATTAGTCTGTGCACCTTCACCAACAAAATCATCTCCAAGATCATTGCTTCTCGCATGTCAGACTTGCTCCCCAAGATCATCTCCGAGGAACAAAGCGGCTTCGTCAGAGGCAGAAACATCTAGGATAACATCATGCTTGCTCAAGAGTTAATCACCTGCATGAAACTTCCCGCAAGAGGTGGCAACATTGCGATCAAACTTGACATAGAAAAAGCCTATGACAGAGTGGACTAGAAATTCATGATTTGGGTCCTCAGGGGATTCGGATTTTCGGAAACCTGGATCAATATCATCTGGAGATCGATCAACAACTCCTGGTTCTCCACGGTTATCAATGGCCAAGCCGACGGATTCTTCAAATCTAGTCGCGGAATCAGGCAAGGAGACCCTTTATCATCCACCATATTCATCATCACGGTGGATGCATTGAGTAGAAATCTGAATAAGATGACCAGAACGTCAAATTTTTAGCACTTTCATACTGCCAGTGGCCGCCCGATTATAACCCACCTCGCCTATGCAGATGACATCCTCATCTTCACCTCCGGGAATGTGGGGTCGGTGGATGTGGTCCACAACATACTACAAAGATACGCCTCTTACTCCGGCCAGAAGGTCAACCCCAGGAAGAGTGTCATCTACGCCTACTACAACATTAAGAGCGAAAGCACGACCAGTCTCTCAAACATCACCTCGTTCTATATTAGTCACCCACCCTTTCAATACCTAGGATGCCCCCTTGTGTACGGCAAATCTGACGTCGGCATCTTTGAAGACCTCATCAACAAAATCAGGAAGAAACTGGAAGGGTGGCACAATGCCACCCTATCTCCGGGTGGGAAGACGATCCTCATTAATCACGTGCTCACATCCATCCCCATATACACCCTTGCTGCGTGCTCTCCCCCCAAGAAGGTGCTGACCTCGATTGAGAACATCTTCAGCAATTTCTTCTGGGGACACAGCGGCGGCCACGTCAAGCATAGTTGGGCCAGCTGGGACACCATGGCTAAACCCACTAAGGAGGGGGGATTGGGGTTCTCGAAACTTTCCTACATTGATGACGCCTTCTCGATGAAGCTGTGGTGGAAGCTTCGTACGAGTAGCAATTTATGGACGAGATTCATGAAGGCTAGATACTTCAAGCACATTCACCCGTCACAGGCGACCGCCAACTGCAGATCTTCCGCGGCATGGCGACGTATCATCAACGGCCGTTCTATGGCCGAACCGGTTATCCGTCTGCGCCTGGGAGACGGAGAATCCAACACGTTCTAAGAACGTTGGACAGGAGACACCTTGCTTCACCGCCTCCCGGAGGCTCCGGAGCACAGCAGGATCAAGGACCTATAGGATGCGAGGAGGGATGACTGGGATTGGGACAAGATCCGAGATTGGGCTGGCGAGGAAGAGAAGGAGTGCATCCGCCGTCACGAGCTGAAATTAAGCTCAAATGTTGACGAGCTACGTTGGTCGGCGTGTCAGGCAGGCAAATTCTCTGTTCGTTCAGCCAGACTGGTAGCCCGCGGCCCAGGGGCGCCTTCTCCGATCAGTGCTGCTTTCTGGCAGACATGCATTCCCAAGAAATGGTCCATCCTGATCGGGAGAGCCATCAGGAACAAGCTTCCGACCGACGACGTACTGTACTCCATTGGATTCAGTTTAGCCTTCGCCTATAATTGTTGTGCAGCTCGTCAATCAGAAACCATTGACCACATCTTCAGCTAGGGAGATCTCCCCGTACAGGTCTGGAACGCGCTATCTCAGCGATGTAGACAGAATTAGGTGGGCGAAAGCCTCAACGATCTATTAGCCGGGTGGGCGCTCGTCTCCCACGGCCACCAGATCGTCGTGGCTGCTGTCACGTGGGTATTATGGAAGAATCATAACAAGGCCAGGTACGAAGGCAACCAGTTCAACGCGGATAGGCTTATCCGGAAAGTAATCAAGCAGTGTCGGAAGATTCGGAGCGTTTGTTCGCATGGACAGACTGGCTTTTGGGAGTCACTCCTCGTTTAGTCCTCCGATTTAGTTTCTTGTTTTTTTGGTATACTTGTATAGGCATCGGCATTTTGTGCCTAAGGTATGCTTGTACAGGCTTCAGCATTTTGAACCTTACTAAATAAATAGGGGGTTTATATATATATATATATATATATATATATATATATATATAGCAGCGGACGCTTCAACGATCTCGCAGCCTCCTGGGGATCAGCCTTCCATGGCCACCAGATCGTCGCAGCGGCTGCCACGTGGGCGATTAGGAAGAATCACAACAATGCTAGATACGAAGGTCACCAATACTCAGCAGACCAGCTCATTCGGGTAATCTTCCGCCAATGCCGCAAAAGGAGTAATGGGTGCTCCCACAGTCCGAGAGCATTCTTGTCCTCGCTCAACCCCTAACTCTTGGTGGTTGAGTAGTTTCTCCCCCTCGTCTTTCTTTTGGTGGTATACTTGTATAGGCGTTGTCTTTTTTGTTTCTGTCTTGTATACGTCAGCAGGCTTCGACATTTTGAGCCTTCTTTAATAAAACGAGGGGGTTCGCTTATATATATATATATATATATATATATTTATATTTATATAAATATATAAATATAAATATATTTATATTTATATATAAATATAAAAAATATTTATATATATATATATATATATATATATATATATATATATATATATATATATATATAAATATATATATATATATATATATATATATATATATATATATATATATATATATATATATATATATTATATTATATATAAATATAAATATATATATATATATATATAAATATATAAATATATATATATATATAAAATATATATATATATATATATATATATATATATATATATATATATATATAGATATATATATATATATATATATATATATATATATATATTATATATTATATATATATATATATATAGAATCTACGCATGCGTGGCTACTATTTAATTAATAAAAATCAATCAAATATATGTCTAATTGGTTTTGGCAACCTAGGGTATGCCTCACTAAGTGGTTTGAGCTACGGTTGAGTCCAAACAATTACCGAGTTAAATTCAACTCCAATAATACAATAAATTGGTCTTGTGTGTCATTTGAAAATAAATAGCACACATGAACTCAATTGAGTAGGACACCATTAGCATGTGTGTAGTAGGCTCTAAATAGGGCAAAATCATATATTGGGTCGAATGGGTCGGATCGATGTCGAGTACCGAAATTAAATTGAAAAATAGGTCGAGTTTTACGGTGATAGCAAGTTGGCCTAATTTGACTCGAAAGTTATGTGAAAAAATAGAATACAAGACAACATGTTTAAGTGGGACACGATATATCAAAATAAAGATAAACTTGTCTAGATCAAAACACAAGTAGAACGTTTCTAGAGATTGACATTTCTTGTGCTCCAAAAATCAAAGCTACGAAAAAGTATATATTATGATCACAAATAATAGTGGAAAACTATTTGTTAACCAATATATATATATATATATATATATATATATATATATATATATATATATAAAATCAGAGGGCTTACAGCAACGCATCCCATTCCCTTAACATGACTATCAAAAGCTTTAGCCGGTAAGCTCTTTGAAAAGTGACCAGATAGGTTGTCTGCTAATGCTATCTTGGTCATAGCAATATCTACTCTCTTTATGATATCTCGTATCGGGTATTTCTTCTTGGAATTTTGCATGCTAAAACGAGTTAGTACAGTATCGATATAGGAAGCTTGAGATAAGCCCAATATCCGTTTCTTGCGATGTCGTAGAACTTTGATCCCAAGAATGTGACATGCTTCTCCCAAGTCCTTTATATCAACTGTTTGGATAAATATACCCTTATATGAGATGACACCTTCTTATTATTTGTAATGAGCATAATGTCATCCACATAAAGTACTAGGACTACCACCACGTTTCTGTCACACTTTTTGTATATACAAGATTTATCTGGACATTGATCCATTTTATCACCTGATCAAAACGGATGTTTCAAGATCTGGAAGCTTGCTTAAGTCCATAAATGGACTTCTTGAACTTACAAACAAAATGTTCTTGGTCCTTTTTAATGAATCTGTCTTGTTGCTTCATATAGATATTTTTCTTAAGACTTCTATTAAGGAAAGCTATCTTGACATCCATTTGCCAAATCTTATAATCGAGATGTGCTGTAATAGATTAAAGAATATGGATAGACTTAAACATGGCTACTGGACAAAAAGTTTCCTCATAATCAATACCCTCTTTCTCAGTAAAATCTTTTGCTACAAGCTATGCTTTAAATATTTTAACCTTACCGTCTGCTCCTCTTTTTCTATTATAGGCCCACTTGCATCCAATGGCTTTTGCACCAGTGGGTGGTTCTACAAGCTCCTAGACCTTATTAGAATCCATTAATTCTATTTCCAATACCATTACTTTTTGCCAAGATTATCTTTGTCTTGGAGTGCTTCATTAAAGGTGTAGGGATCATAATCTTGTTCCCCAGAGACAAAGTCTGATAACTCTTTAAGAACATAAATCCGTCATGTTGTATCACAAGTCTCCCACTATGACGAGGCACTATTGATTGTCGTGTAACATTTATGACACGTTGTGTTTTACTTGTGATTCATCCTTTTCTATTGTTGGCATGATGTATTAGGTGTCCCTCCTATCAATTCTTTCATAACAACTCTATCATCGGTTTTTGGTTCATCACATAATCTTCCTCTAAGAATCGGACATTGGTGCTAGCAACGTCCTTCTGATCCTTAGGACTACAAAATAGACCTTCTTTCGTTCCTCTTGGATAGCCTATAAACATGCTAATTTCTGTACGAGATTCCAACTTATCTATTTTTCCATTCAACAGATGTGCTGGACTACCCCAAATCCGAACATGTTTTAGACTAGACTTTCGTACGGTCCACAACTCTATAGAAGAAATAGGTACTAACTTAGAAGGTACCAAATGCAGAATATAAATTGTTGTATCTAAGGCATATCCCCAAATGAATATGGTAAATCTGAATAACGCATCATTGATCTAGCCATCAAGAGTCATATTCCTTCTTTCTTCTACACCATTTTGCTGGGGTTTTCCAGGTGCAATCAATTGGAATTAATCCCTGCCTCTGATAAGTAATCCCTAACATGTCCAAAAAGGTACTCGCCACCACGATCCGAGTCGAGTGTTTCTAGTACCTCGTTTGGCACTACTCAGTATTTTGCTAGTGACTCGTTTGAGCACTACATGTGTATTTTGCTACTAATTCGTTTAAGCATTACCCGTGTCCTCGTGTCAGTCGTGGTCAGTCTGTCTGGCCTTACATCGAATGTTGTCCTAAATTGCATTTACACTTAGAATGGTTAAGATGCCCTTATTATTAATTTTGTGCGGTTTATATTCAGTTTTATATGGCATGTTATATGTATCTTGTTATGTTCCTCTGAGGACCTAGTGATCTATCCAGGTATTTGTTGAGTAGTTTTTGTAGAGTAGTTGGATAGATGATTGCTTCATCGGAATGTCAAGTATATTTTGTTGGTATTTTTATTATATTCTTCCTTATCCACAATTTTGTTTTTTATTATCTCATGCTGCTATTATAGCCTAGATTTGCAAGCTTATTCTTTTTTGAGCTTTTCGAACATGTATATTACTGAGTGGTTAACTTTAATATATTATGTTCATTCTTGACACATGATTTGTGTATTGAGATTTAGATAGCTGTTATGATATTGTAGGGATATAGACATATAGCTTACCTAGATAGCTCATACGTATCTCAGCTGGGTTGGAGTCCACTGGTTATGCACCTGGCATGTTTACGTATTCTTAGTCGTACGTATTTTGCGACTGTGCATGACAATGGAGAGTCAGATTGATCAGAAAGTGTCTTTGGATTGTGCATGATCGATAATGGATAGATCAACATTAGAGGCCTTTGGAGTTTAGCATTTGCGATCATATATTCTTACGGATTTTGCCTACCTGATGCGTTATCATATTTGGAGTTAGAAAAAAGCTTAGTCTGTGGTACATCGGTTCATTCGATATTCTCGAGCAGGTAGAAGATGTTGTTTATCATCTCGCCCTTTTGCCTCCTCTTTGTGAGGTACACGATGTGTTTCATATATTTCAGTTGTATATTTATGTTCCAGATCCGAACCACATCCTCGATCATACTGAGCTAGTCATTAGTACGAACTTATCATATGAGGAACATCTAATATATATTTTGGACCGAAGAGAGAAGGTTCTCAAGAACCGGACTATCAGGCTTATCCATATTGCTTGGGGTCATCATTCGCTGAAAGAGTCAACGTGGGAGCCCGAGGACGATATCAGATCCAAATATCTACACTTGTTTGACTCTTGAGGTATATTTCTCCTTATGCTTTCATATATAATTCTTCCAGTAGTTGATAGATAGATAGATGTATGTGTGTGAATGTTTACTTTTCTTCACTATGTGATTTTCCATACATGTTAGTTGTATAGTGATTGCATTGATCGAATGGTTTGGCTTTAGTTGAGTTTTCAAATATGAAAAAAAATTCTAACGAGGGTAGTGTTGTCACTCTTCGTTCCTATTTTTGTATTTCTATGAGTATCGTATCCATATCATATATTTAGTTTCGATACCGTATCCCGTACTCGTATTGTTAGTGCCCGTATCCGATATGAGGTTGCTATACAATGTTATTAATTTTTTTGATTTGATATCAAGAGCCGTACGATCATATCGCCCGTATGAAAATCGATTGCTTAAACTGATTAATTGACTTATGCAACCTAATTTAGATTTTGGTTTTTTCTATAAGATAATAATATAGGAGACCACCCTAGACACCTAGATTGACCATGGATATTGCCCTAAATCAGTATCATGAACTGCAAATATGCTGGATATCCAAAAATACTAGAAACTGGATTTTTATTGAATAAATAATATAATGTTATAATTATGACAGTATACTATTTGTATAGCAGTGTCCTAGTCAGCCTGCTGACTAGGCTTGGGTCTTTATCCATTTGTCAGTTGGTTTTGTATGTGGGGTCAAGGATTAGTTGGGAGGGACATGGATTGATAAATTGGCATTATCAATGGCCAAGCATCAAATTTATTTCCTATAGACTTTTTATTTCTCTCTCTTCTATTCTTTTCCTTCTTCCATTCTCTTCTCCATTTCTTTCTTTCTCCTTTGGTGGGTAACCTAGAAGAACTAGAGCTTGATCTTAAGATCAAGGTATGATGGCTAACCCTTGATGGAGTTGAAGTTAGGCTTGGGGTATTAAGGATCATGGTAAGTACAATTTGCACTTGTGTATAAACCTATGTTTCTTTTTATTTTTATTTCCTATGATTATGCATTGCTTAGTTTTATCCAAATATTGATGTTTTATTCGTGGTATGTATCATAGCTATGTGAATTGATATGGAAATGTGATATAGATTAGTGTGGATATCAAGATTGGAAATGAACTTGTGATACTTGGTTTTAACCTAGGTTTTGAGAATTGGATTTTGATTTCAAACCCTACATATAGTGCCTAATTGCTATAGGGATTACCTATTAGCTAATGCAAACTTGTAAGGCTTAATTTGGTAGCATTGTGATATATTCTGGTGTCTAAAAAATTCTAACCCGAGCTGTTGTCTGCCCAATTTAGTGCAGACAGTTTATTGTGTGGGTTTTTTATGTTTTCATCAAGTACAATGTCACGTCCCACTACCAAAATACTAGAGAAATACGAGTGGACATAGCTAGCTACCCCTTACAAGGTTGAAAACGTCGTACAACCACGGCTGCCTAGAAGACAAGTGGGAGGACTCTAGCATGCCACTCAACTCGTAAGGTCAGACAAATCCTATCTCAATCCAATCAACACAAGAAGCAGTAAAGAGTAAATCATGTATGCGATGGGTAAGCTATCCCAAATACAAAAGCATACATAATTAAGGGAGCTGGGAGCTCACATAATCAAAAATACATCAACTGAATATACAAAAGTACGTAAATATACAACTAGCCGCGGTCCAGAATATACATCCATGTCATCCAAAGACAGAGGGAACAAAACTCAGATATAAGGACCAAAACATGTCCCTGGCTAATACACCACAAATAAAAATACTGTTAGGGTATATACTAAAAGCATCACTTTTGTATTAACTATATTTCTATTTTTGAATGAGATTCATATGAAAAAATGTTGGCATTTTATATTTATTATATGTTAATGCAAGTGCTGATATTCTACATTGTAGATAATATGGTGTGTGGTGACACATATAAGATCATATTATCAGTCCCTTGTAGAATATATAAATGGTTCATAAACTAGATGGATTTGGACAAACTATTGGTAAGTTATAGTGTAATATGGCATTAATCTATCTTGACTATAGGTTTATACTAGTACACTTTGTGTATTAAACATGATCACTTGAGGTTGTTCTCTTTGTACTGACTACATAAGAGAATAAATACGTCTTTATTATGGATGCTTGTACTCTTAATCCGGATATAATAACAGACATGTATATGTAGTGTGCATTACTTTGATTCATAAAAGAGTGAGATTCATAATGAGTCAATAACCTCTATGAATTGGATAATAGCATTATGTGTGTGATGGGTTGTTGATTATAAAAGGAATCCATGTACCGATGTATCGGGTTGATGATGTCCCCTTAAGGAACTCATAAGGATTTTTATGTAAACTCTGTAGGTGGATTATATTCGACATGACAGATAAAGTTGAGTGGTACTACTAAATGATATAAGATGTCGATCAATGTAGTTGTTAGTAACTTATTTTGATTGACGAACATTCGATATCTTAACAAGGGAGACAAACAATCATATAATAAGTAAAAGCCCATAAACGTAATTTGAAATTAGGAAGGTAGTGCAACAGTAGCTCTTTAGTGGACCAAACTATTGTTAACAACATGGGTTGAGTGTTCAGGCTGAACACGGGATACCTAGACCCGTTAGAAGACCTAAACCTAATTTTTTTCTCACGGTCCCAACCGTACCCTATATATACCCTCTATTCTCTGGCCGTCATATGTATCCTAGGAAGAGCATATTTCTCTAATTCGTTCATCACGAAAAGAGAGAAAGAAAAGATAGACGAGGAGAAGAAAAGGTTGGGAGACCGTCGCCCACACGATGTCTAATTCGAGCAAGGAATACGGTAGAAGATCTTGAGGTTGCTGATCGATCACGATTATTGGAAACCGTTATCAACTTCTTTCCGCTTCAGGTAAAATTCGTAAACCCTGGTTTTCGCCATTGAAAGATTAGATCATGAGATTAAACATGTTCATGCTTTATCAATCGATTTGCACACCAATTCTTTATCATAAAATTTACTCTGTTGAAGGGCTTGCATTAATACATGCGTAGATTAACTTTACAGTTATACCGTATAGTTGATAAATTGTTAAGCCGTATGGTTTCGTCGTGGCCATGGATAAGAAATTACCATGTGCAAGATGGCTCGGTCGCATGGCTATGGTTATGTCACATAGATCAATACGCAATCCTGGGGATACTAGTTCCATCAAATACAATATAGAGTGAAAAACAAAGAAAACCTATTCGCTAATCTGAGCTACAATACTTTGAGTGCGAGTCATCTGGGAAGGTGGTGGTAGATCTTTGGGTCCAACTGGGGAACCAGGCCATGCAAAACCAGTAGGGTCAGAACCCCAAGAAACAAGTACCATAAAGGAAGCCCAATGTGGACGACCAAAATTCACAACAACGATCACAAAAAAGTACTAAAATAAAAGTACATGTCAAGACTTATATGGTACTAATGCACACATCTCGAGAAATAATAACGCAATAGAACCAAAAGGATAGACATGGAAGAATAACTATAGATCATAAAAAGATGGCAAGTTGTCAGAGGACATCAGTACTGTTGGTCCATTGATCATGGTGAAACTTGATTATAATAACTGATCTAACCCTGTCTCGATATAAGGGCTACTTAGACGACTGCTGAGAACTACTACTGCTACCGTTCAAGACATGAAGTTTTTTTGCCATTGAGTCTGTATTTCTACTTTCAAAATAATTTTTATAATTTATTGAGTCGAGGAATATGATGAACACCGAGTCATACTGGCAAATAGGCTACCACAAAATGATTTTAAAATATTTCCTGTTTTAAAAATGAACCCATTTCTGTCCCTACATCGTGCCCCGTTTTCGTCCACGGGTTGCACGAGAAAGGAACACTTTTGCTACCGATTGAGTCGGGACCGATAGATCAGAATCGACTGAATCAGTCGAACGGAAATGATTGAATTAAGATCCTTTTTCCATTATGGAAAGGCTTCTTCGGAATCAAGTCCCATATTCAGCGGATTACGCCTCACGGATTGGCTCTGCGGCTGAGTCGGGAGAGACCTCCCGTTGCTCTGGTTTCTCATACCGTACTTGCTTTGCCTTTGTCTTTGGCTTTGGTTTTCGTGAATTTTTGATGGTTTTCATGGCTTGCGTTTTCGAAGTCGCATTCGTATCGAATTCCTTAAATAATACAGTGTTCTAATCTGTTTATGCGGTTTCAGGTGATCGCGTAGGCGATGTCAACGTAGCCAACCAGTCCTTCGCCTGAAGCAAAGACTAAGGTGAGTGTCTGACCTTCTTCGCCTCGACCCTCTGTTTCAGTCAATATGAAGCACAAAAGAAATGCTTATCGCCATAGTGTAGAATCAATGAAATCATGGCACGATTCTTCACGTAACACTTGCTATCGAACTACTTTACCTAAAAACTGATGCCTGCTTTCTCATGCCTTATTTACTTAGCCTATGCAAACCAAAGGATGAATCGATTAACGTTTATCGCAATAATAAGGCTAAAGTGCATAAATAACTAAGATCAAAGAAAGGGGCAGTTTTACACCTAAAAGAGAAAGTTAAAGGTTCTAGTAAAAAGATAGAATATTTCAAGAATCTACAAAAACGGTCATTGGAAAACTTATGCATAAGGTGTAGTTTCCTCGAACGGTTGCTTAGGCCAAGGAACCAATTCGGCCCGAGAGGAACGAGTTGTAGCAAGCGCCAGCCTTGAATCAGCGTGGGTGATTCGGGAACTTTCACGTAGGGCTCGCTATCCGCCGTGAAAGGGTCGCCGTCTAACCCCGCTATAGTCCATGATGGCTTGACATTGCCAGTGACCTTCATACCCTTTTACGGCTTGAATCAATGCACGTGACACGGGATAAAGTTGGATAATCGCTTGCCTCAAAACATGTTAACATGCAAATTGATTAGGATGGTTAGAAATATCACAAAATAGCTAGCTAACATGTTTTATAAAATTACTTGAACCAAATACAGAGCTTGGGTTTAATTAGCCACTTGCCAGTATATGTGATCGTACTGACCCTCGCTCTTTACAGGTGACAGGAACCAGGATGAATGTGCCAGCTAGCTAGGCGACGTTTCATGCTTTTGAAGCTTCGACCGCGCATCGAAGACCTCGCTGTTGAACTTTGAAGACTCTACAAGTCCAAGAAATATGTCTCGGCATCCTCCCAATCCAGGTGGCTGGAATACTTTTGTTGTAAATGAAGGATATATGTATGGAACGGCTATCTCATCGGCACTCCTTTTGTAATCGAGTCATGTTGTAAAGCCCGCACAACATGATTGTAATAGAGTTTGTAAAATAATGTCTATTATCAATAAAATGAATTATTTTTCTGTCTTAATGTGTTATTCAATTTGTGTATGCTTACTCTCTTAGATGCTGTGTTTCGTATTACCTTATGACTATGCCTTGTGCGATCGCAAATTAGGTTCGCACGGCGTCACGCCCGGAGGACGACTATCGATTCTACGGAATCGGGGCGTGACATAATGGTATCAGAGCACAACTTACGTCCTTGGCCTCCAGTGAAAAGTTTCTAGTCCCGAACCGTTGACCTCGTGTCGATGAGATGAGTTGTTACATACGCTGAACCCAGGAAATTTTCTGAAACTAACGAGAGTTGTCTTTCTTTTTCCTACAGTTGCGGGACCTCGGGCAGAGGACGAGACGAGTGCTTCCAGCGGCTCGAGTAGTTCCGGGCCCGAGCATTCCGTCAACCCAACGAGGATGACGCCTACTATAACCGGATCTTCTGGCGACCTGATGCAACAGATGTTGCAAATGCTTGAAATGCAGCAAAGGCATGCTGAACTCCATCGACAGCAAACGGAGGCTCGCCAAACCCAGTTTGAGAACTGATTTGAGGCACAATTTAAATTGCAGTAGTAGCAGCTGAATATACTTTAACAAATAGTTCAGTCAGTCGTGGCCAACAATAATTCAACGATGATGCCTTCTGTGACTGAGCATGCAGTTCGATCTAATGAAGCAGAACTGGAGGTACCCGTGCTGTCACCTGCGGCACCGAAAAGTTCTACATGCACAACATCTAATAAAGTATGGAAAATTATCGAAGTTACTCATGAAGGCACAACACAAGTCAAGGAGTCAAATATCAGTAGACTTACTTAAGAGTATGAGGCGTTCAAAATGAAGCCAAATGAATCCGTCACTCAGATGTTTACAAGATTCTTGGATATTGTAAATCCTCTGCCTTCCCTAGGCAAGGAATACAATAACCATGAGAAGATTCACAAACTACTACGAGCTCTCACGAAGAACTGGATTCCAAAGGCTACTGCAATTATTGAAGGAAACGACCTCACTACTATGTCTCTTGAAACACTCGTGGGTAAGCTACTCATTCACGAGCTGGAACTTCAAGACTTTGAAGAAGTTGCACCAAAGGAGAAGTAAATCGCCCTCAAAGCTCAACACATAAGACTTGTCGAAGAAGATTCCGACGACAGTTATTTTAACTCTGAAGATCAAGCTCTCCTAGTAAAGAAGTTCATGAGATTCAACCAAAGAACAAAAGAGCACACAGCAACAATAGCAACAATGAAGAAGATCCAATCTTCTATAATTACAAGAAGAAAGGACACTTCAAAAAGAATTGTCCGATAGCATCATCATCATCCAGGAAAAGTAATAGTTATAAAAATGGTTACCTAAAGAAATCAACATCCAGAAGATATGCTAACACAAGCATATGACATGAAAGTGAAACCAGCGACTCAGAAGATAAACAATCACACGACGCTACAAATGTATGCTTAATAGCATATAATCAGGTAAGCACTAACCCCCTATTTGATACATATGATAATTTTACCTTTGAACAGTTACCTAAAGCTTTTAGTGACCTCTTAGGTGACTACAAAAAATTGCGTAATAAATACCAAAACTCTAAGAAGGTACTCAAAGAATACAAAGGTGAAATAGGAAGACTTACCGACCTACTAGCTATCACGACCCGATCCCCCTAGGGTCGTTCGTCCTCACTTCGATCCCTGCGGGATCATTTGTCCCTGCTAAGGCGTGATGTCGTGCAAGCCTAAATTGTGCTTACACAAGGTCAGTACCTGCACAAAATAAATAGACAAAGCAAAACGCACACACACATCATATTTAATTACAAAAAACCAAATATTAGATACGAAGATTTGAGAAGAAAATACTTCTTTTATTCATAACTTGATAGGTTACAAAGTACAAAGCTTGTGACTCAAATGCTATAATTTGATTACACATCTCTCTTTGAAACTCTTTATCAAAATAGCCACAATGCCCGTACATCATATCCCTTATTACATACTTGAAAATGAAAAGACACTTTAAAGAAAATTTGTAACTGGACTTGAAAACGAAAATGCTTCGAGGCAACAGACAAGCTCTACTAGGCTAGACGAGCTTTAATGCCTCACTTGAAATTCCTCTGTCTCCTTGCTAGCTGAAAAGATGCCCACGATGTGGGTCAGTACACATCTTGTACTGGCAAATGGCTTTTGACCGAACTCATAAATATATGCACTAAGTCAACATGTGAAGCTAACATACATTTATTATGTGATCTTTTACTTGTCTAGGTACTTTTTAACAATTCATAAGAAACATGACAGTAGAAACATTTTATAATAATCTTACCCATCGCCGACAGTAATCCCTGTACGAAACAGGTTAGCACAATTTGCATATATAAAGCATACTTATTTTCCGTCCCTGTATGTTAGGTTTGTAATAAATCCTACTATATGCATGAACCTAACTTCATGGTGGCCCATGGGTTATTTCCCATGATCAGCAGTTGGGACATACAAGCCCATCTCACTGATAGACATAACACCCCACTAATCATGAGGTTTCTTTTACCTCAGGGTGCTCAATCTCTCCTAGGTCGACTGATCCCCAGTACCACAAGAATCGGTCGAGAGACCGTACCTTGTGCACAAGTTGTCCTAAGCCAAATGCATGAGATACATTCTATCAGATAAAATATTTTATTGCATATTGAACAACAGGCATCTGATTTTGATAGTTCTCTTCGATAGGGACATGATTCTATTCTTTTATTTCGATCGATCTCAAACCAATTAAGGTTTTTATAATATATCTTGTATAAAGCAAACCCTGGAAACCTGTAAGCAATTATATTGAGCCAGTAGAGCAACAGTTCTATTAGCAAGCAATCCAGTTCATTTGTCTTCTCTTATCTTTTGTTATTGTGGTATCGTTTATCAGAGGAACGAGCAAAAAAGTGGACTAGAGATCATTTTTACTAGGGCATGGAGACAAATGGTAGCCCAGTTAAAGCAATTCACCAATATGAATCATATTCGAGAGAATAAGGGACTTTACGCAATGATCACGTGCCGTGTATGCATCCTCCTGTATTGGCACTAACATTTGATTAGCATACTTTGGTCTTTTTCTTTCGAGATTCGGAATGAATGTGCAATGCGATGAAAGCGAAAAATGAAACCAATCATCGAAAACCAACACAAAAATGCATTCATCAAACCAAGCAGTAGAAGAAAACATCTAAGAAAACTCTTGGATTCATTTCAGTAGAAGTCGATCCATAATTAGAAAGGTTCATTATATTTATCCGTAATCAATCGATACCGGCAAAAGTTTCCCTAAATACTCAGTTCAAGACTGAGTCAGCAAGCCGTGGGTATTACATAGTGGACAACGAGGAGTGGGGCACTACACTAGCTGAGGTTAGAAATAATTATAATTCTAGGGAGATAGGTGAGCTTTTTTCTGTCAACTTGTAGTTACACGAGACCACAAGGCTATCTGAAGTGAAAGACAATACCATTACCAAACTAAAGGAAGACTTACTCAAAGAGAAGAAAAGTCTTCAGCAAGCACTTGTAGTGCCCCATCCCTACATCGTGCCCCATTTTCGTCCATCGGGTGCGCAAGAAAGGAATATTGTCGCTACCGATTGAGTTGGGACCGATAGATCGGAATCGGCTGAATCGGTCGAACAAGAACGATTGAATTAAGATCCTTTTCTTGTTATGGAAAGGCTTCTTCGGAATCAAGTCACATATTCGGCGGGTTGCGCCTCAAGGATTGGCTTTGCAGCTGAGTCGGAAGAGACCTCCCGTTGCTCTGGTTTTTATGTCGTACTTGCTTTGTCTTTGGCTTTGGCTTTGGTTTTCGTGAATGCATTTTTGTGAATGTTTTCGATGGTTTTTATGGCTTGCATTTTTGAAGTCGCATTCATATCGAATTCCTTGAATAATACAGTGTTCTAATCCGTTGCTAATGTAATTTCAGATGATCGCGTAGGCGACGTCAGCGCATGTCACGACCCGCTCCCGGATAACCGAGTATGAGTTCGTGTCTAAGCCCAACCTACGGCACGGTATCGACAGTAGTAGAACGCTGTCTAGTACACATAATAATCCTCCATAAATACAATAGGACACAAATACAAATCGTACTCAACAGTGACATAAACCAAGGAAAACAAGAGTATGATAGATAATGAAATAATAATATCCAAATCCAATGACAAAGAGACTGAAATCCAGAACAATAAAATATCGTCCATCCATGAACAAATCTGATCCATCTAAGAAATAAACTAAGACATGCATAAAGGTAAATCTAGATCCCTCCAGAGATCAACCATGGCTCCTGAGTCTCGGTACCAACAACGTCAGCACTACCCACTGCTAGTCCATAACATAAAGTGCTAGAGATACTCTCTCTCACCTAACAACGATCCAGTCAGGAAAGGAGCAGAGTACAACCATATTGCAATTAATGTGTTAGTCCGAAATAAGTTAGAACAACGAGAAACGATGATGGCAAATAGTAAATAAAGAACTAGTACTAGCAAGGTATGAACAATCAAGATATGAACTAGCAAAATATAAACTAGCAAGATGAGATCTAATAAGATATAAACTGGCAAGATGTAAACTAGCAAGATATGAACTAACAAGATAATGGACTAGATAAAGGAAAAATAGAAACCACTATATGTGTGTGAAATACCTTTTAATACGTGAACGGCTGGGCTAATATGGCACATCATACGATGGCTATCATTCAGTAATTGGTAAGGCTAACTCATACTGGGTGTGTATGACTTAGCTATCATTCGGTAACGGTAATAGGGTTTGTTCACGTATTTATCGAGTATTTCCCCTCCTAACTCTCTAACAATAGATAACGGTCAATGATACACTAAGAAGGATACAATAACTATAGTATCACAATCGTGTCTCAATAGAATATCAAGTAATGACTCAACGGGATATCAAACAAGAAAACTATAGAGTAAAAGTTATAATGAACTAAAACATAAATACTATACTGTACTTGCCTGAATCCTTACATAAAACGTAGTCACAAGCCGAGGATGAGGGGATGCTAATCTATGAGCTGTCAACCTATGACACACATTGTACCACGAACCGTGCACGAAAACCACAAATCAATTCTAATGTTCTAGTTCTAAATAGTTGCTAGTTGGGTTACTAATCTAATAATAATTAATTCTGGAATAATTCACTTAAGAACCTAATTTAACCTACTAATAATCTAAAAATAATTTAAACATGCAAGTTTGACCATCAAAAGTCGTGTTTCTCAATTTTGGAAACCATGGCACGCAAATCGAGACGTGCCATTGACTTTTTAGTTAAACGCTGTGAACTCTAGATTTTGAAAGTACACCTTTGTATATTTAATCACCACGAGTGCACTGGAATCGACGTGCCACAAAATCACGCTTTGGTCAAGATCGCCGTTATGGTAATCGTGACCAAATGGGGATCAACCGATCAATTTGAGTTCAGTAGAAAAACTAAAATAGTAAATGAATGAAATAATTTCTGGTATATATATCGTAGAGCTCTGTGTTAGCTTTCCGAAACTTTAAACGGTTCGTGATTTTGATTTCTGGTTCTTCCGGAATCTCGAAAACACCGAAACGTGCCAAGTTTCGGACAACCGATACTCAACGAATTTTCCAGAAATTTAGGTTCAAAAATCATGAAAATAAATTACATATTCAAAAATTTTACCTCGATACGAATCCAACAAAAAAACGGCAGGCTGAAAGGAGGTCGGGGTTGGCGGGAATCACCTCGGGAAGTCGGGGGATCACCGGGATCAAAACTCCAAAAGTCGGCTGATAATTAATCTAGGGTTTTTCGAAAACCGAATAGAATATATATATTGAGAGAGAGCGGCTCAGTTGGGTCGGGCGGCTAGGGACACGTGGCATGATCCCTACAGTCCCGCTCAAAAATGAATGGCCAGATGTTGGCCCGATTTCATTCTAAGCCGACTAGGAGTCGGTTATGGAGTCGACTCAATAAATGTGGCTGAGTCAGCGGGTTGGTGGCTGATAGCTGGGCCCACCCGCCTTCAACGGGTGGCTGATGGGTGGGCCAGCCTTGCGCTGACTGTGCGCTGACAGTGTAATTAATTCAGAAAATATTTTAAAAGTCAAATTAACTCCAAATAACTTCAAATAAATTCCAAAAAATTCCAGAAAAAATCTAAAAAATTATAGAATATTTCTAATCTCCTAGAACCTAAATAAAATACTAGGTCACAAAATAACCCCAAATAATCTCATAATAAATTATGAAAGTCATTCATAAATATAAATCTTCAAAGAATAAATACTTAAAAATATGTAAAAATGTCCAAAATTCATAATAAAATATATTATAGCTATAAAATGCATAATTACCCTATCTAAAGGTCATGTGACCAC
The DNA here is from genome assembly GCA_029216955.1 of Iris pallida. NCBI lineage: Eukaryota > Viridiplantae > Streptophyta > Magnoliopsida > Asparagales > Iridaceae > Iris > Iris pallida. Next base: position 52,132,974 of record JANAVB010040619.1, read on the forward strand.
AAGATGGTCACAAATCACCCGTAGGCTTAGTCACAACTCCTATGATCCTAGAAAATTAAATATAAACTATTCAAAGAAAAATGAAAAAATATCATTAAATTATAATCGGGTGGTAGATGCCACATACTATCCCCTTAAAATATTTTTGTCCTCAAAAATCAACAGGTCATACTAAATAACTTCTACAGGCAAACTCTAAATTAATTCCTAGTCTATATCATGGAAAGGTGAAAAATCTAAGATTACTAATCTAGCATTAACCAAGCATACATGCTAACTATAATTATGGGAAGCCTTTAAGGAACTTAGTTAACTACATATACCTTCAGGTCGGGTCACCGCAACAAATGCTTGATCTTGTCCTTGCTGCTGTAGTCCTCCTTGTCTGTAATGCCCGTATTTTGGAATACGTATTTTGATTAGGCTTATATGTATTTCGGACCTGTATTTTATTTTTTTGGATTCTGGCCTGTAATTGTGTTTGGTTTAACTTGCGGATTCTGGTTTTCTCGTAAAATGGGTTTTGGACCTGGCGTGGTTTTATTTTATAGAGAAGAAATTGGTTTGGCTTGGTTTGGTTTGCATTGGACTACCTTAGCTAACCTCCACCCTCAACACAACACACCCTCCCTCATTAAAACCCCACCTAACTTTCTCTCTCCTCATAACTTCCATTTATTTTCTTCATCTTCTTCTTCCTTTCTCCACCAACACCATAGGCAAGTGCACCTTGCCACCAAATAAGCACCCTATTTTATTTGTCCATTAGCTAGATTAGGCCATATGAACAACATTAGAACTTGGTTTTGTGATTTGGAGTCTCCATTTTTCTAGATCTAAGTTTTAACCATTTTGAATTTTCTTGGTTTTGATCAATTAGACTTAGATTTTTGCTTGTTTGAGGCTTCCATTTGGATGAGAATTCAATTTTAAACAAGTTAGAACTTTGAAAATCCAAATTTCGTATTGATTTGGCTAAGTTATGAGATTTGGAAATTTTGGTGATTCTTGGGTTTTCCCTCGGCCTGATGGAGAAGATGACCCTCGGCCAGCACTTTTTGTGCAAGGCCATGCGCAGTTCAACTGTGCGCAGTTCAACTCGTTTGCAGTTCATCTCATGCGCAGTTCAACTGTGCGCAGTTCAACTCGTGCGCAGTTCATCTCATGCGCAGTTCATCACATGCGCTGTTCATCTCCTGCGCAATTCATCTCCTGCGCAGTTTATCTCATACGCAGTTCATCTCCTGCGTAGTTCATCTTCTGTGCAGTTCATCTCCTGCACAGCTCATCTCCTGCGCAGCTCACCCTAGCGCAGCTCGACCCTAGCGCAATCTAACCCCAGCGCAACCTATTTGTCCATGATGGTTTGGATTTTATACCTTGGACTTGGCTCCTCTTTTGTGGGTTGGAGTTTTGAGATCTTGTTCCATACAACATGACTGTCTCGACCCTATACGACCTGGCACATTTTTTTTGGTATTTTGCTTATGACTAGTACGGTTTTTCATGATTTCTGTGAAGTATGATTCTAGTACTTTCTGATCTTCTTGATAGTGACCCGATGGGGTACGCCTTTAACTTTTAACCTGTAATTCATGATTAATCTTGATACTGGATAACTTGATAGTGGCCCGTGGCGGTGCACTCCTGACTTGTAACTTGTAAACCTGTAACTTGTAACTTGACTTGACTTGATGCTGTTGTGATGGCTAACTTGACTCGTATAATCCACTCTGATGCCGTGGGTGTCCATTCTTGCTGCCTTGTACAATCCACTTGTCTTGTCTTGCATCATGTCTAGGACGTGACTCCCTGGTTACCACGGTCAGGGATTCACACTGAATATGGATTAGGCTAATGACTAAATCAAACTATAGTTCATGGAGAATTTCCAGTCACAGGCGATCTCGTTATCTGGGTGCTTTAAACGGACTTGTAGCCTGCCGACGAGTAGGGCACATTTCCAGCACACTGTCATGTGTTGCACCCTCTAAGTCACCTAAGGGTATATCATCTCCTGGGCGATGTACCCAACCATACTCTCAACATGCAGAAGGATAACTAGATAGTCTACAAGGCTTGGGACTGGAAATTTCTCATTTGCATCTTGTTAGTAATTAGGCTTGTGATAACCCTAGTTAGTTAAGTAGTAAGCCGTAGTAATTGCTTGGCCGTTCGTGAATGGATGGTGTCCAGCCTTGTCTAAGTCTCGTCTAGTCCCTGTACCTGGTACCCCTGATCATGATTGTTTTTACTTTAACAATAAATGGGTAGAGAGAAAGTGCTATTCAGGCGAAGGGTTTAGACCCTGGTTTGGTTTAAGGGTTGTAACCTGGCTCCCGGAATGGTCCACGTCCCTAGTCATTTATTGTCCTATTGTACTCTTTATTACTTGTACTTTTCTTCTATTTCTTAAGCTCTGATATGCTGGCTTTTGTTCTTATTTCGTGGCCTCCTTTGTGGCACTTGCTCTTTCTAGGGTTTGACCCAGCTGGTTTTGTGTGACCAGATTTTGGAGCAGCACCCGAGGATCTACCGAACCTCCAGCCCAATGGTGGCGACTAGAAGGAACCCGGGCTACGAGTGGGTTTTCTATTTTGTTTCGCTCACTACACTGTAAAATTATTCTTTTGAGGCGTCTAGCCGACGAGCACCTGTTAGCTCGATGCATATTTACTTACTGTCTGCCTACGGGCTGTAAACATGATTATCAAATCCTAGGGTTGATCATGTATGACTGAACTCTTGCTAGTCTTGACATTTTGTACGACTAGCTTCATGATCATCCAATATGTAATATTTGGGACGCCTTTTATTGTATATTTGGTGGTCTAACATCTTGTAACTATATTACTTGCTTGAGATTGAGATAATAGGCTTGACCTTAAGAGACCGTTGGCTTGTAGTAAACCCCCATATCTAGACAGCTGTGATCGTATAGCGAGGTGGATTCCATTTCAATATACGTAGCTGGCTATGTACGCCCCCGCTCTCCAGTATTCTGGTTCTGGGGCGTCACATGGTTTAAGTGGTGGCCCATGCAGGTCTTGGCATTCAAGATATGTGAGGGTTTACCGGATAGATGTCTCAATCAGTACTCGTCTTTGATCTTCGTTCATATCCTCTGAATCTCTGGATTCTTGCCCTGATCATGTGCTTGTATCGTTGATCTGTCCTGGTCCTTCCTTATTGTTTTCCTTATGTCGTCTTATTCAGCGACACTGTACCTGATCCCGCCGATCAGCAAGGTGGAACACTTCCCGTGGACCAGCAACCCGGGGATCAAGCCCAGCATTCCGGAGTAGCCTCCAGAGTTGTACCTACTGGAGGAGAGCCACCAGTTCAGCCCGTTCGACCTGTCGAGCCTGATTATGGCACCTTGGTAGGTCTCATCAGGACCTTGATAGCTTTCCAGGATCGTAGAGGAGACGCCTTGCACCAGGTAGTGGCAGATGCTTTGACCAGAGGCGGTCATCCAGGGAACAGCACGGCCAACAGCTTCAAGCGCTTGAACCCTCCATTCTTCGACGGTAGCGAAGATACGATTGCCGCGGACGCTTAGCTTCAGGATACCGAGGTGGTTCTGGAAGCAGCTAGGACACCTGAGAATGAGAAGGTGGCGGTGGTACGCCTACAGTTGCTGGACTTGGCTCGCAGTTGGTGGGCGGTGTAGACCGTGGGATTAGTGGCACCGGTCACTTGGGCGATGTTTAAAGAAAGATTCCAGGCGAAGTATTTTGATGCTGTAGCTCGGTACGACCTACAGACCAGATTTACCAACTTGAAGCAAGGAGGCAGAACGGGCGACGGTTATGCATCTGAGTTTTCTAGACTTAGTAGGTTTGCCCCCACCTTGGTGGCGACCGAGTTTGATATGGCCCAACGGTTCCAGCAGGGACTGCATTTGGAGATCTTATTGGCAATTGAGCAGTTCGAGCACCAGACATTCGATACAGTATTGAGAGCAGCTAGGAGGCATGAGTACACCTCCCAGAGGATCGTGGATAGGACCGGAGGTAGGAAGCGATCCCACAATCAGATGCACCAATCTTCAGCTCCAGCCCCGGCAGCAAGGAGTTTGACCATTGGAACTTCGAGGCGGGCGGCCTCTGTAACGTCGGTTCAGCATTCGACCCCGACGTACCCGCAGCAGCAGAAGCAGAAGCAGACTTCCGAGATGGGATGTTCTCATTGCGGGAAGCCAGGACACGTCGTGGCAGATTGTCGCAGGGCGCAGGGATTGTGCTTGGCTTGTGGAGCGACAGATCACAAGATAGGAGCCTGCCCTAATAGGGGTAGTTCGTCCTCTTCTAACCTAACCAGTCCGTCGGTTAGGGGACCAGTACCGATGCAGCAGCAGTAGTACCCGAGGCCCTTGTTGCCTCAGGCCCAGGTATTTCATCAGCAGAACCAACAACAGTACACCCAAGCCCAAGTGCAGAGCAGGCAGAGAGGTTTCCAGCAGAGGGGACCCACAGCCAGAGGACAAGGTCAGGCAATGATGATGACTATGGAAGAAGAGGTTGCACCAGGTGAGGTAGTGGCAGGTACTATTCTTGTCAACTCCTCTCCAACATCGGTATTATTTGATTCTGGTGCAAAGCATTCATTCATGTCTGCACGATTCGCGACACGGATAGGATTGGAGCCCGAGTCATTATCAGTAAGGCTCAATATACTTACTGATAATGGTCTTGTGGGAGTAGATCGAGTGTTTTCCTCGTGTCGGATCGTAGTTAGCGGTAGAGAGTTCCCCGCTAGATTCATAGAGTTCCCTATGGCAGACTATGTTGTAGTCTTAGGCATGGATTGGTTGAGGAACCAGTATGCTAGGATAGACTGCCATATTGGCAGGGTTGTCTTTAGTATTCCAGGAGAGCCAGAGTTTTCATTTTCCAGAGGCGCAGTGGAGCCATCTTCCCCCGTATTGTGGATGGCAGTAGCAGCGGTACAGTTACCCCGGATAGTTGAAGAGTTTTCAGATGTCTTTCCAGAAGAACTTTCAGGGATGCCGCCAGAGCGGGCGATTGAGTTCACTATAGACTTGATCCCCGGGACGGTACCAGTATCAGAGCGAGTCTACAGGATAGCGCCTTCAGAGTTGGAGATTTTGTACAAGATGATTGAAGAACTGAGGACCAAGGGATTCATTCGTGCAAGTGGATCGCCTTGGGGAGTCCCGATGCTTCTTGCAAAAAAAAAGGATGGTACGTCCTGGTTATGTGTAGATTATCGTACCTTGAACTCAGTAACAATCAAGAACAGATACCCTCTTCCGAGGATAGATGACTTGTTTGATCAACTCAAAGGGGCTTCAGTGTTTTCGAAGATAGACTTGTGGTCAGGATACCACCAGATCAGAGTCAGAGAGCAGGACATTCCAAAGACAGCGTTTAGATCGAGGTATGGGCATTGGGAGTTCCTTGTTATGCCCTTTGGAGCGACCAATGCGCCGGCCATATTCATGGACCTCATGAATCGTATTTTCATGCCTTACTTGGATCAGTTCGTGATCGTGTTCCTAGATGATATCCTGGTCTACAGCAAGAGCGAAGCAGAGCATGAGCAGCATCTCAGAATCGTTCTTCAGACGCTTAGAGAGCACCAGTTGTACGCAAGTTTAGTAAATGCGAGTTCTGGCTCGATCGTATTTCGTACTTGGGTCACATCATTACCCGAGAAGGAGTGGAAGTAGATCCCCAGAAGATTGTAGCTATCGAGACATGGCCAGTACCTAGCTCAGTGGCAGAGGTTCGCAGCTTCCTTGGATTAGCCGGCTACTACCGGCAATTCGTTTCAGATTTTGCAAGGATTTCAGCACTGATGACCCAGTTGACCCGCAAGGATGTGCAGTTTGCTTGGACAGCAGAGTGCAAGGAATCATTTGAGAAGTTGAAGCGAGGTTTGGTAACGGCTCCCATTCTCACACTTCCAGATGGGACCGAAGGATTCACAGTTTATTGTGACGCTTCAGGCAGAGGATTGGGGTGTGTCTTGATGCAGCATGGGAAGGTAATATCTTATGCATCATATCAACTTCGTGATCATGAGAAGAATTACCCGACCCACACTTGGAACTGGCAGCAGTAGTATTTGCACTTAAGCTTTGGCGGCACTACTTGTACGGAGATAGAGTGGAGATATTTACTGATCACATGAGCGTAAAATATGTTTTCACCCAGAAGGACCTTAATATATGGCAGAGAAGATGGCTCGAGCTACTGGTGGACTACGATGTGGATTTGCAGTATCATCCAGGGAAGGCCAACGTTGTAGCAAATGCGTTGAGCCGGAGAGCCGGAGTTTATTTCCTAATGGCGCAACCAGAATTATTGGTAGTTGGGAATTGAAGTAGTTCTTCCTACCAACGTGGCATTGATGGCCAGTCTACAGGTTCAGTCCAGCATAGTTGAGAGGATCCGGAGAGCACAGTTAGCAGATTCCAAGCTTCAGTGACTCAGAGCAGAGTGTGAGGCAGGAAGAAGGCCAGAGTTATGTATCCATAAAGATGGTACACTTTGACACGACACTCGTCTTTGTGTACCCAGTGGAGATATCAGACAGGAGGTCATGGCAGAAGCTCACAGTTCACAGTATTCTATTCATCCCGGTGGCACGAAGATGTACCGTGATATTCGTCAGTATTTCTGGTGGAATGGCATGAAGAGGAAGATAGCTCGGTTTGTCTCTTGGTGTTTGGTTTGCCAACAGGTTAAAGCTGAACATCAGAGGCCCGCTGGACTTCTTCAGTCCTTGCCAATTCCAGAATGGAAGTGGGAGCATGTGACCATGGATTTTGTGACTGGATTGCCTAGATCCCCAGCTGGTCGAGATACTATTTGGGTTTTAGTTGACAGGCTCACGAAGGTGGCTCATTTTCTCCCATTCAGAGGTGCGCAGTCTACGGCTCAGCTAGCAGAGATGTACCTCAGGCAGATTGTCAGGCTTTATGGTATTCCCGTCAGTATCACCTCGGATCGAGATTCAAGGTTTACGTCACACTTTTGGCACAACCTGCAAGAGAGTTTGGAAACTCACCTTCAGTTTAGCTCAGCTTATCATCCGCAGACAGATGGCCAGTCGGAATGCACAATCCAGACTCTTGAAGATATATTGAGATCATGTACCCTTGACTTCGGTGGTTCATGGGAGGATCACCTGCACCTGGTGGAATTCTCGTACAACAATAGTTTCCAGGCCAGTATTCAGATGGCTCCGTTCGAGGCATTGTATGGTAGGAAGTGCAGATCCCCGTTAGCCTGGGATGATATTGGAGAGAGGCAGATGCTCGGTCCAGAAATGATTGCCCAGACAGTTAAAGTGGTCAGAGGGATCAGAGATCATCTTCGAGTGGCCCAAGATCGCCAGCGCCATTGGCCGATGCTCATCGACGTCCCTTAGAGTTTGCTATCGGCAACCATGTATTCCTTAGGATCTCGCCTAACCACGGCGTCATTCGCTTTGGCGCACGGGGAAAGCTTAGTCCTAGGTATATAGGGCCGGTCGATATCCTGGAGCGAGTAGGAGATGTGTCCTATCGTCTCACTCTTTGCCGTCGCTAAGTGAGGTACATGATGTATTCTATGTGTCCCAATTACGACGGTACATCCCAGACCCGAGCCATATCCTAGACCATTCGAAACTGGTTGTTGGTACCAACCTTTCGTATGAGAAGAGGCCCGTGTCTATATTGGACCGGATAGAAAAGATACTCAAGAACAAGACTATTAGCTTAGTCTGTGTTGCTTGGGGTCATCACTCTCTAGGTGAGTCAATGTGGGAGCGTGAGGACGACATCCGATCGCGATATCCCGACTTATTTGACTCATAAGGTATAATGTCTTCCTTAAGCCTTATGCTTTCCATCCCTTGCTTGCATGTATGATTGTTTGATTGTTTGCTTAGTGTAGCTTAATTGTGGATAGTATAGCTGGCTCTTACATCTCTAAGCATCTTGATTTAAATTTCGAGGACGGAATTCTTTTAAGGTGGGTAGAGTTGTAATGCCCGTATTTTGGAATACGTATTTTGATTAGGCTTATATGTATTTTGGACCTGTATTTTATTTTCTCGGATTCTGGCCTGTAATTGTGTTTTGGTTTAACTTGCGAATTCTGGTTTTCTCGTAAAATAGGTTTTAGACCTGGCGTGGTTTTTTTTATGGAGAAAAAATTGGTTTGGTTTGCATTGGACTACCTTAGCTAACCTCCACCCTCAACACAACACACCCTCCCTCATTAAAACCCCACCTAACTTTCTCTCTTCTCATAACTTCCATTTATTTTCTTCATTATCTTCTTCCTTCCTCCACCAACACCATAGACAAGTGCACCTTGCCACCAAATAAGTATCCCATTTTATTTGTCCATTAGCTAGATTAGGCCATGGTGAACAACATTAGAACTTCGTATTTTGTGATTTGGAGTCTCCATTTTTCTAGATCTAAGTTTTAACCATTTTCGGATTTTCTTGGTTTTGATCTATTAGACTTAGATTTTTGCTTGTTTTGAGGCTTCCATGTGGAAGAGAATTCAATTTTACACAAGTTAGAATTTTAAAAATCTAAATTTTGTTTAGATTTGGCTAAGTTATGAGATTTGGAAATTTTGGTGATTCTTGGGTTTTCCCTCGGCCTGATGGAGAAGATGACCTTCGGCCAGCGCTCTTTAGCGCAAGGCCATGTGCAGTTCAGCTATCTGCAGTTCAACTCGTGCGCAGTTCAACTCGTGCGCAGTTCATCTCATGCGCAGTTCAACTGTGCGCAGTTCATCTCCTGCGCAGTTCATCTCATGCGTAGTTCATCACATGCACAGTTCATCTCCTACACAGTTCATCTCCTGCGCAGTTTATCTCATGCACAGTTATCTCCTGCACAGTTCATCTCCTCTGCAGTTCATCTCCTGTGCAGCTCATCTCCTACGCAGATCATCTCCTGCACAGCTCATCTCCTGCGCAGCTCACCCTAGCGCAGCTCGACCCTAGCGCAATCTAACCCCAGTGCAACCTATTTGCCCATGATGGTTTGGATTTTATTCCTTGGACTTGGCTCCTCTTTTGTGGGTTGGAGTTTTGAGATCTTGTTCCACACAACACGACTGTCTCGACCCTACACGACCTGGCACGTTTTTTTGGTTTTTTGCTTATGACTAGTATGATTTTTATGATTTCTGTGAAGTATGATTCTAGTACTTTCTGATCTTCTTGATAGTGACCCGATGGGGTGCGCCCTTAACTTTTAACCTGTAATTCATGATTAATCTTGATACTGGATAACTTGATAGTGGCCCGTGGCGGTACACTCCTGACTTGTAACTTGTAAACCTGTAACTTATAACATGACTTGATGCTGTTGTGATGGCTAACTTGACTCGTGTAATCCTCTCTGACGCTGTGGGTGTTCATTCTTGCTGTCTTGTGCAATCCACTTGTCTTGTCTCGCATCATGTCTAGGACGTGACTCACTGGTTACCACGGTCAGGGATTCATAATGAATATGGATTAGGCTAATGACTAGATCAAACTATAGTTCATGAAGAATTTCCAGTCACAGGCGATCTCGTTATCTGGGCGCTTTAAACGGACTTGTAGCCTGCCGACGAGTAGGGCACATTTTCAGCACACTGTCATGTGTTGTACCCTCTAAGTCACCTAAGGGTATATCGTCTCCTGGGCAATGTACCCAACCATACTCTCAACCCGCGGAAGGATAACTAGATAGTCTGCAGGACTTGGGACAGGGAATTTCTCATTTGCATCTTGTTAGTAATTAGGCTTGTGATAACCCTAGTTAGTTAAGTAGTAAGCCGTAGTAATTGCTTGGCCATTTGTGAATGGATGGTGTCCAGCCTTGTCTAAGTCTCGTCTAGTCCCTGTACCTGGTACCCCTGATCATGATTGTTTTTACTTATCTTTAACAATAAATGGGTAGAGACAAAGTGCTATTCAGGCGAAGGGTTACGACCCTGGTCCTTGTTTGGTTTAAGGGTTGTAACCTGGCTCCCGGAATGGTCCACGTCCCTAGTCGTTTATTGTCCTGTTGTACTCTTATTACTTGTACTTTTCTTCTCTTATATGCTCTGATATGCTGGCTTTTGTTCTTATTTCGTGGCCTCCTTTGTGGCACTTGCTCTTTCTGGGGTTTGAGCCAGCTGGTTTTGTGTGGCCAGATTTTGGAGCAGCCCGAGGATCTACCGAACCTCCAGCCCAATGGTGGCGACTAGAAGGAACCCGGGCTACGAGTGGGTTTTCCATTTTGTTTCGCTCACTACACTGTAAAATTATTCTTTTGAGACGTCTAGCCAACGAGCACCTGTTAGCTCGATGCATTTTACTTACTGTCTGTCTACGGGCTGTAAAAATGATTAACAAATCCTAGGGTTGATCATGTATGACTGAACTCTTGCTAGTCTTGACATTTTGTACGACTAGCTTCATGATCATCCAATATGTAATATTTGGAACGCCTTTTATTGTATATTTGGTGGTCTAACATCTTGTAACTATATTACTTGCTTGAGATTGAGATAATAGGCTTGACCTTAAGAGACCGTTGGCTTGTAGTAAACCCCCATATCTAGACAGCCGTGACCGTATAGCGAGGTGGATTCCATTTCAATATACGTAGCTAGCTATGTACGCCCCCGCTCTCCTGTATTCTAGTTCTGGGGCGTCACATTGTCCTCCTTGAGTAGGTGTTTGGCCTCGACGAATAAATATTGTTGGACATTTTTTTACTTGGTGCGTAGCTGATCCGCACGATAAGCATTGTCCTAACCTTTTGCGACAGTGATCAAAATGATGACCTGGCCCTCGACAGTATGAGCATGTAATAATCGGCTGGATCTGATTTTGCTGTTGTAGGGAATGAGGCTGCGGGTGATAGTGCTGGGGTGAAGTCTTCTCTGAAATATTGGGACGTTTTGCCGATCTCAATTGGTTGTTAAGTCCTCCATTTACGTCTCTATCTCTCTTTTCTTACGCTTCAATTCTGTTTCTACCGCCTGTGCGACCTTTAAGATCCTCTCGTAAGTTGTGGCCTGGCTGATGGCGGTGGCTATGCGAATTTTATATGAAAGTCCCTTTCTGAACTTCTTGGCTTTGGCTGCAGGGGTCATGGCGTCTGCAAAGTGACTGAGGCGGGAGAACTCGATGGTGTACTCGTCGACAGAAAGGTTTCCCTGCTCCAGGCTCTCGAACTTGTTCTACAACTCTTCTCGGGCTGCTTCAGGATAGAACTTCGTTTTGAACAGCTCCTTAAACTCCTCCCAGGTCACATCAGGTGCGGTAAATCGGAGCTCATCTCGATACTACGTGCAGGCGATGTCGTAAAACTGTATGCTAGCATTCTCGACCCTCAGGTCTTCAGGAACTTGAGCCCTCCGAAGGTTGCGGTCGACGTTCTCTAACCAGTCATCCGCGTAGAGAATCCCTTCTGTTCCTATGAAGGGCCTAAGGTCCATAAAATTCTTAGAAGTTCCTGGACGCGGTCGTAGAGTGTCTCTAGTCTGGAGAGCCTCTCTCAAGGTATCGCGGAAGGCATCGGCTTGCCGCGTCTGGGAAGTAATGAGCTGCTGGAAATCCCAAGAAGCGTGGCGTTGTCCAATACAAGTGCTGGACGCAGAATTGGTGCTGGATACGGAAGGGGTGCTGGCTGGTGGAAAGGTACATGCTGGTGGAAGGGTGCTGGTGGCGGAGTCGATGATGGGAACTGAGGAGGTGGTGGGAAGTCATCATGGTAAAATCTTGTAGTGTGCAGCTGGGGTGTCTCACCTAAGTAGGTGAAGCGGCCTCCGTAAGTCATTGGGGTTCCATTCGTGGAAGGCCCACCAACTTTTGCTGGGGTGTTCAAGTAAGCGGGGTTCCTGCCTTGAGAATCCATTAGCTGCAATAAAAAAAAAGCGTTAAACGGTAGAAAGATTCAAGCAGATGAAAATCAAGAAAGGTTAAAGTCAAAGGTGGAGATCAATAATCAAACATGTGGAGGATGTCCTTAAAATCTAATCCTATTCGCAGGCCCGCAGTAGTACGACTAACTTAAGTACTACACGAGTTTGCAGTCTTTGTGAAAACAAACCTGCATGGGCCACCATAAAAACTTGTCACGACCCGCTCCCAGATAACCGAGTACGAGTTCATGTCCAAGCCTAGCCTACGCCATGGTATCGGCAGTGGAACGATGTCTAGTACACTTAATAACATCCTCCACAAATACAATAGGACACAAATACAAATCGTACTCAGCAGTGACACAAACCAAGGAAAACAAGAGTACGATAGATAATGAAATAATAATATCCAAATCCAATGATAAAGAGACTGAAATCCAGAATAATAAAATATCGTCCATCCATGAACAAATCTGATCCATCTAAGAAATAAACTAAGACATGCATAAAGGTAAGTCTAGATCCCTCCAGAGATCAACCATGGCTCCTGAGTCTCGGTACCAACAACGTTAGCACTACCCACTGCTAGTCCATAACATGAAGTACTAGAGATACTCACCCCACCTACAACAACGATCCCGTCAGGAAAGGAGCAGAGTACAACCATATTGCAATTAATGTTGTTAGTCCAAAATAAGTTAGAACAACGAGAAACGATGATGGCAAAGAGTATATAAAGAACTAGTACTAGCAAGGTATGAACGATCAAGATATGAACTAGCAAAATATAAACTAGCAAGATGAGATCTAACAAGATATAAACTGGCAAGATGTAAACTAGCAAGATATGAACTAACAAGATAATAGACTAGATAAAGGAAAAATAGGAACCACTATGTGTGTGTGTGAAATACCATTTAATACGTGAACGGCTGGGGTGATACGTCACATCATACGATGGCTATCATTCAGTAATTGGTACGGCTAACTTATACGGGGTGTGTATGACTTAGCTATCATTTGGTAACGGTAATTGGGTTTGTTCACGTATTTACCGAGTATTTCTCCTTCCGAATCTCTAACAATCGATAATAGTCAATGATACACTAAGAAGGATACGATAACTATAGTGTCACAGTCGTGTCTCAATGGAATATCAAGCAATGACTCAACGGGATATCAAACAGGAAAACTATAGAGTAAACGTTATAATGAACTAAAATATAAATGTAATACTATACTTTCCTGAATCCCTGCACAAAATGTATTCACAGGCCGAGGATAAGGGGACGTCGATCTATAAGCTGTCAACCTATAACACAAATTGCACCACGAACCGTACACGAAAACCACAAATCAATTATAATGTTCTAGTTCTAAATAGTGGCTAGTTGGGTTACTAATCTAATAATAATAAATTCTAGAATAATTTACTTAAGAACCTAATTTAACCTAATAATAATCTAAAAATAATCCAAACATGCAAGTTTGGCCATCAAAAGTCGTATTTCTCAATTTTGGAAACCATGGCACGCAAATCGAGACGTACCATTGATTTTTTAATCAAATGCTATGAACTCTAGATTTTGAAAGTGCACCTTGGTAGATTTCAGTGCCACGAGTGCACTGGAATCGACCGTGCCACAAAATCACGCTTTGGTCAAAAGATATCGCCGTTATGGCTAATCGTGACCAAAAGGGGATCAACCGATTAATTTTGAGTTCAAAAGAAAAAAAAATACTAAATGAAGGAAATAATTTTTGCGAAAAATATATGTCGTAGAGCTCTGTGTTAGCTTTCCGAAACTTCAAACGGTTCGTGATTTCGATTTCTGGTTCTCCCGGAATCTCGAAAACAACGAAACGTGTCAAGTTTCGGACAATCGACACTCTACGAATTTTCTAGAAATTTAGGTTCAGAAGTTATGAAAATAAATTACATATTCAGAAATTTTACCCCGATATGAATCCAACAAAAAAAAACGGCATGCTAAAAGGAGGTCGGGGTTGGCGGGAATCACCTCGGGAAGTCGGGGGATCACCGGGATCAAAACTCCAAAAGTCGGCTGATAATTAATCTAGGGTTTTTCGAAAACCGAATAGAATATATATAGAGAGAGAGCGGTTCAGTTGGGTCGGTGGGCGGCTAGGGACACGTGGCATGATCCCCACAGTCCCCTCAAAAATGAATGGCCAGATGTTGGCCCGATTTCATTCTAAGCCGACTAGGAGTCGGTTATGGAGCCGACTCAATAAATGTGGCTGAGTCAGTGGGTTGGTGGCTGAAAGCTAGGACCACCCGCCTTCGGCGGGTGGCTGACAGATGGGCCAGCCTTGCGCTGACTGTGCGCTGACAGTGTAATTAATTCATAAAATGTTTTAAAAGTCAAATTAACTCCAAATAACGTCAAATAAATTCCTAAAAATTCCAGAAAAATTCTAAAAAATTATAGAAAATATTTCTAACCTCCTAGAACCTAAATAAAAATACCAGGTCACAAAATAACCTAAATAGTCTTAAAATAAATTATGATAGTCATTCAAAATATAAATCTTCAAAGAATAAATACTTAAAAATATGTAAAAATGTCCAAAAATCGTAATAAAATATATTATAGCTATAAAATGCATAATTACCCTATCTAGAGGTCATGGGACCACAAATGGTCACAAATCACCCGTGTGCTTTGTCACAACTCCTATGATCCTAGAAAATTATATAAAAAACTATTCAAATAAAAATAAAAAAAATATCATTAAATTATAATCGGGTGGCAGATGCCACAGCACAGCCAACCAGTCCCTCGCCTGAAGCAAAGACTAAGGTGAGTGGCTGACCTTCTTCGCCTCGACCCTCCGTTTCAAAATCAATATGTAACACAAAAAAAATGCTTGTCGCCATAGTGTAGAATCAATAAAATCATGGCACGATTCTTCACGTAACACTTGCTATCGAACCGCTTTACCTAAAAGCTGATGCCTGCTTTCTCATGCCTTATTTACTTAGCCTATGCAAACCAAAGGATGAATCGATTAACTTTTATCGCAACGATACCACTAAAGTGCATAAATGACTAAGATCAAAGAAAGGGACAGTTTCACACCTAAAAGAGAAAGTTAAAGGTTCTAGTAAAAAGATAGAATATTTTATGAATCTGCCAAAACAGTTATTGGACAACTTATGCATAAGGTGTAGTTTCTTCGAACGGTTATCTAGGCCAAGGAACCGATTCGACCAGGAATAAACGAGTTGTAGCAAGTGCCAGTCTTGAATCGGCGTGGGTGATTCGGAACTTTCGCATAGGGCTCGCTACCCGCCGCGAAAGGGTCACCGTCTAACCCAACTATAGTCCATGATGGCTTGGTATTGCCAGTGAACTTCACACCCTTTCACGGCTTGAATCAATGCACGTGACACGGGATAAAGTTTTATAATCGCTTGCCTCAAAATATGTTAACATGCAAATCGATCAGGATGGTTAGAATGATCATAAAATAGCTAGCTAATATGTTTTATAAAATTGCTTGAACCAAATGCAGAGCTTGGGTTTAATTAGCCACTTGCCAGTATGTAAAACCCCTAAATTTCTACTATATTTTTAATACTAATTTTTTTTTGTATTTATACGTCGCATAGTCGTATTGTACGTCGTACGAAAATTTACGTTTTTTGTATTACTCGTCGAGTGCGAATATGTGCGAGGAACATATTTTTAAAAAATGATTTTTGATTTTATTATCGGTAATGGTTTCAAAAAATATTGTCACGACCCGCTACCCAAATTGTTGGGCCAGGCCGAGTCATGCCAGCCTACGTTGAGATAAAACGTAGTAAGCTATTCTAAAGACAACGGGATAAGACTAAATGTGCTAACAGTTCTATAAGTGAAGAAGAAACATAAATGCTCCAAACACAAAAGTCGTCGTATACAGTAAAATGTCCAAGTACAAGTAGACTGAAATGTAAAACTAGATACATGTCCAGTTACAAAATGATATAGTCTAATACATGTCTACTCTCAAAAGTCTAAGTAAACAAAAGACAACTAGGCGAGGTTCCCCGCAGGAACATCCTCGTAAAGCAGAGCCGGGTCCTCGGCAGTAACTCTATAGTATGAGTCGCAGAGTAACTCCTCCTCAGTAAGGACACCTACAACGTTATCCTGTCAGGACGGGAGCAAGTACTAAATCTAGCAAACTAGCATATGAAACATGGAAATGAACATGAGAGAAATAACTGGAAAGCATGGCATCACATAGTCTATCATGGCAAGGACACATATGTCATAGAGACAGATGCGTATGTAATGTTTAAAACTGTAGCAGGTACGTGATCGGTCAATAGATGTACAATGTGCCGAGGCACAATATAAATAAAATGTACATACGTACAAGTGCACAAGCATAGGTGTACATCCGTACAGAAATGCGGGATAATAGCCTACGGCGCAGATTAATATAAAATGAACTTTGCTCGGTACGATAATAGGGGCATGATCACGTACTCAGCTACTAGTTTCCCCATAACCCATATTCTATCATGTGAGAGATGTATAAAATCTGTTCTAAGCATAGTAGTAACTGGAAGTACAATATGTAGAGATCTAACTTGCTACCCCAAGGATCAGCATTTAACATGGTGGGGTTTACAGTTCATTTATGTGACAATATGTAAAGTTTGTAGAAAGTACTTGCCTCTAGCAAAGCAAAACAAAACAAGCTGCGATAACAATGCTATGGATGTCTGTTAGCTCGTCACTGTAGAAGTAAATGCAACAACTTAGTTTTACACTAAACTAAGACACTAGGACACTAATTTGTGAAACACGACTTGTGACTGGGCACCTAGCCAAAAATGATGACTTGGCATAGGAGACCAATGTGGGGTGACACACTATGTTAACTAACTTGCTAGGGTCTTTATACTAGTGAGGGATGGGGTTCAACACGACTAAAACTCCAAATAACACAAAAGCTACAAGTCGTAATATTAATAAATAAATCAAAAGATCATTGTTTTCTAACAATTTTAGAGATAGACAAAAAGCCTAGTTTTTCTTAAAGTAAAGTACCAAGGTGATCCTTGTTAATCATAGAAATTTATTATAATTTTTCTGGAATTTATTAACCAGTACAAGTATTTTATAAAAATCAGTTTTCCTAAGTATACAGAAAGTAAGTTTTGGTTTCATATGCCAAACTAGTGGCAAAACAGTAAATTAAATACTACAAAAATTATACTAAATTAGCCAACTTAACATAGTATCTAAAAACTATTTTTCCAAAATTTTAGCAATACTTTAAGTATTTTTAGAAAATCAAAAACAGCAATGCACACAATAATTAATTTATCTGCGTATTTTGTCCATGTATATAATTTGAACCAAAGTTCAAATACAGGACCCAAGGCCATGAATCAAGTCCAATATGACTTGTACAGGTCTTGAATGTGTGAAAACACATTTGAGCCCAAATACCCATACTAGGCTTGGACACCAAATGGTTGCAGTAATTTAAATACAATAAAAATACAATTTGGTGATAGTGCAAAATAAATATTATTATTTTAATAAGGTAAAGTTATGCATATAGGAAATATACCTACCTATGTTTTATAAGTACATATACATATATGTAAGGAAAAATACTTAATTTATAAGGTATATATATATATGTATAAATATATATACATATATAGGAAAATACTTCACAATAGAGTGTATATATATTAATATATATATACATGAAAATATATATACATACATATATGAATATATATAAATACAAACATATTTATATAAAATTTTACTAATTATAAAATATATACATATATAAAATACTGTAAAAAAATAGTATAACACATATATATATATACTAATATATATATATACATATATATAATATATATATAAACTGAAAAAAGAAAAAGAAAAAGAAAAAGAAAAGAAACAGAAAAAGAAAAGAAGACAGAAAGGAGGGGCTCGAACTCGAGCTGCGCAGGGGGGGGATGTTTAATCGGGTCGGGCTGGCCAGGGGGTCAGCCCGCTGCTCGTGTTAGAGTTTAGGTTTGGTTTATTTTATTTAGGTTCGAAATAAATAACATGAAAAAAAATAATAAAGCTTGACCCTGTGTCCGGACAGTTTGGGACACAGAGTCAGCGTGTCCGTGCTATGCACGACACGCACGAGCATCCATCTACGAGTCCGAGTATGGGACGAGGGTCCCCGTGTCCTGGCGAACCACATACGTGGGTTCGAGACACGTACGACACGGTTTGAGTCATGCTACTCACGTGTCCGATTTGGGGAGGGGGTTTCGAACGAGCTGGACGGCGGTGGAGGCGTCGGCGTCGCGGCGCTTCGGTGGCGCTGGGCGCGTCTCGTCAAGGCGAACGTAGGGGTGGTGGTGGTTTACTGTGAGGGTGGGTGTAGGCGTCGGGACAGGGCTTCGCCGGAGTTTGGGTTCCGACTAGGAAGTTGGGGAAGAAGGGGAGTTTGCGGTGGTCGTGGTGGTCGATTAGGGTTAGGGTTGAGTCTGGGGAGTGGAGGGGAGTTTAAATAGGGGTTCAAGGTCGGTCGGGGAGCTGTGTGCTGGCCGAAAATGGCGGGGGCAGTCGTCGGTCAGCCGTCGGTCGTCGGGCAGGGGGGTGGGTAGGAAATTAGCACTTAGGTCCTCCTAGTTTTAGGTAATTGCAGATAGGTCCTAATAGTGGGTAGTTGCAAATAGAAATTTGCATAACCCACCCCGCACAGTATATGTGCAAAAAAAATTTGCACATAACAAATTTAGATTTGTAAAACGATATTAAAATAATCTAATTAATTGCAAAAGTCAATTAAAACATTTTAGAAAATTGCAAATTAATATTTTATATATAAAACTCATTTAAAAATCATTTAAAAATTCTAAAAAAATTCCTAAAATTCCTAATAATTATTTAAGGCTATAATTAACATTAAAAATTAATTAGCACTAATTAAAAATGAATTTGAAAATCAGGGGCTTACAAGTCTTCCTCCTTGAAAAATTTCGTCCTCGAAATTCACAAGGATTGAAGACCCAACAATATTCTAACATAGTAAGTATTGCAATCAAAATAACTAAGGCTGCGATCGAAACTAACCTCTAGGGTATCAAGCAGGAACGGGTGGTTCCCCCGCAGCGGTTGGATCGAATAAGTAAGGGAATCTCCCTCATGTCCGACTCTCTCTCCCAAGTAGATTCACCTGGGGAGTGACGGCTCCAAGCTACTCGCACTAGGGGTATAACCTTGTTCCTCAGCCTCTTCTCTCTCCGGTCTAATATCTCCACTGGCTGCTCAGAAACTGTAAGGCTCGGTCCGACTCCAACTCTGAAATGATCTAGCACTTGACTGGGGTCTGGAACATATCTCCTCAGCTGAGATACGTGAAAGACATCGTGAACTCCTGCTAGGTTGGGTGGAAGTGCAACCCTGTAAGCTACCTCTCCGATCCTGCCAAGTACCTCGAACGGCCCGATGTATCTGGGGCTCAGCTTCCCTCCTCGTCCGAACCGGATCGTCCCTCTAGTAGGTGATATCTTCACTAGCACCATATCACGTCTGCGAACTCCATCGGCCTGCGACTAGCATCAGCCCAGTGTTTCTGCCTATCCTGAGCTACTGAGCCTGTCTCTGATCATCCCGACTTTCTCTGATGCATCCGTGATCATCTCTAGTCCGAGCATAACTCTGTCTCCGACATCATCCCAAAAGAGCGGTGTGCGATATCGTCGTCCATATAGCGCCTCGAAAGGAGACATACCAATACTGGCCTGGTAGCTGTTGTTGTATGAAAACTCTACCAAGTGCAGATGGCTCTCCCATGATCCTCCGAAGTCCAGCACGTAAGTCTCCCAGCATATCCTCCAGCGTCTGTATCGTCCTTTCGGACTGCCCATCTGTCTGCGGGTGGTACGCGTACTGAACTTGAGCCTACTGCCCAACTCCTCCTACAGCTCCTCCAGTAGTGGGATGTGAAACTACGTCTCTGTCTGATACGATGCTCACCGGCACTCGTATAGGCGAACTATGTGCATGTATAGCTCCGCCAACTTCTCGATGGAAAGCCCCACCTTGAAGGGTATGAAGTGCGTACACTTCGTCAGCCTGTCTACGATGACCCAGATGGCATCCTTCCCTCCTTGGGAACGAGGAAGCCCTGAAACGAAGTCCATCGTAATATGTTCCCACTTCCACTCGGGAATGGGTAACGGCTGCAACAACTAGTGGCCTCTGGCGCTCCGCCTTGACCTGCTGGCAAATAGGCATCTCGAGATGAAACATGATACATCCCTCTTCATCTCGTGCCACCAAAGATGTTCCCGTAAGTCACGGTACATCTGTTAGCACCAGGGTGAATAGAATATCTCGATCGGTACGTCCTGCAAGACTTGCCTCTACCAGCTCTCCCTTCGGCACGCACAATCGGCTGCCATGCCTCAGGGATCCATCCTCCGCTATAGTGAAGTCATCCAG
>JANAVB010040619.1:52153369-52216999 GCA_029216955.1 Iris pallida
GAATATAAAATAACTAAAATAAAGAAATAGTCAGGACAATAACTAGATAAAATATCCATGTCTCTAATTAATCTCTAAACCCCTAGATCGGATAACCGCCTCTGGCAAAATCTCTATGCCTTCAGCAAAAAAACTAGGCTCGATACCTGGTCCGTAAGATGTAGGATAAAGATGCTCGTCTTGATCTAAGAAAGAATCGGGCCCTTAGAGGGATGTAACAAGATGTAAAATAACAAGTCACAATATGAACTGAAATAAATACATGAATAACTGGACAAACTATTAATCTATGTGAATGCACGTCGAAGATGACTTTGGGCCTTATGGGTAGGTAATAGAGTAGCATTAGCGTCAACCAATGCTGGTATCTATACTAGCATTTTTTTTACCGCTGCCGGATATATCCACTAGTATAGCCTATAACATGGCACACTAAGGCTGATATGTAAATGTCTGTCCCAAACACCTAGTAACAGTCTCTCCACCCATGTCTTGCACAAATCACATACATGACTTGGGCAATCCATATCTCTATGCAAGTCACTAGCTAGACTCCTCTAAATAATATAGAACCGACGCACGAACCCCTCGTACTGATGATCATTTAAGTACGTAAGTCTGTGCCAACACCATGTAACTCACTCATTGTATCATATATGATATGTGAAAATAAATAGAAGTTATTTAGAAACAACTTCACACAAACTGGGTACTCTCCTATACACGTAAGTCAAGCACACGCACATACACACACCACACACGTACATCAATAACAACATTGATGGCTCCCAAGTTAAACTTGGATGCACTAACTCATACATCTACTTCTATGCACAATAATAATCCAAGTATTTTAACAGTACAAACAGTACAAGAAGTGGCAAGGTATCCTGCTTGGAATATTGATAAGAGTGTAGATATCTGTCCGGCTCCAACTCCCACAATCAAATACTCACAAACTCCTAGAAAAAAAATAAAATAAATTTAATAACACCTCCATATATATAGATACATACTATATATAGTCACCAACTAGGCAACAACTATCAATAAACACTTAACCTTATATGCTATAAAGCTACAATATATGGTACTATGATATCTTAGGAAAATAATATTTATATACCTCAAAATATATGTTTTATTTCTGGAAAAATAATTAAATAATTTTTGGACATATTATATATACATATATTTTAGGAAAAATAGACATCCAATTAACATATTTAACGATCAACCAATCATGCCACATATTGAATCACTTCGGGATCGAATGATATAAAAATATGGATATTAAATATTTGAGAAATAATCATAATTAATAAAGAATATGATTTTTTATCATAAATTATTTGACAAAAATTATGGAAAATTTTCACGAAGTTTAGAGATCAAAATAGCCAAGTTTCGATGTCCAAAAAACTAGCATCATGGAAATGATAGCACAAACATGGATAACTTGTAAATATGAATAATGGAAATTAATGGATGAAATGAGGGTGTTAGTATCAATACCAATGAGTTTCTTAATGTCAAAAGGGTTCGAATGTCGTCGGAAACTCTCGCACTTCGAAATTAGTTCAACCTGGACCAATTCTAGTACAACGGATGCTACAGCCAAACCGAGTGGAACCATGTAAGTTAGCATTTGGACATAAAAGTAGACACATAGGGATACTAATTAGTTTTTATTTTAGGTCTAATAGATGAGAAAAGGTAGATGAGACCCATCGAAGAAATCAATAAACTTGCTTTTGAATTCAGAACAATTTTGGCAAAGTTTCACCCACTTGGATGGATTCTACACCTCTTCGAAGGCCATGAGATAATCCTTAGAGTTGATAGGATGGCAAAGAAAGTCCTCCGGGTCATAGGAGTGGTGGTGGAGTACACAAAAGTCATGGAAAAGGGGGTGCAATAGGGTCAGCCTAGGGTTGCTTGTGCCACCGGCCAAGAGCAGGATCATGGTCGATTTTTGTGGGTTTGGGAGATGGGGTGGCTAGTTCATGGATGTTAAAATATAAATTTTGGGCATCCTACATGTTAGGATGTAAGGACCCTAATTTTTTTGAATTATTTTTTTTATCTATTTTATATGTTTTTTATTTATTAAATTAGATTTTATTTTAATTATGACTATAGATGTACTTTTCTGTAGTTTTGATTTTTGAAGCACAATAATTATCAATTTCTCAAATCTATCTCCATTATCGTATTCTAGATGAGTCCACCTTCAGTTTGATATATCATGTCCAATCCAAACGTGTTTTCTTGTGCTATATTTTTTTCATGCGCAACTTTAGGGGTAAAATAGTCATTTTAGTCTCTACTGTAAAATTTGACTAGCTTTCCAATTAGCAATTAAGGCCAAACTTCGATCCAAATCATTTGACCCAATATATGGTTTAGACCCATTTTGAGCCTACTATGCACATGTCATTGGTGTGCCACTCAATTGAGTTCCTATGTGCTAGTTTATCTTAAGTGGCACACAAGTCAAAACTGTAGACATATTGGACTCAAATCGATCACAAAAAATCTACCGACCCAAAACTAGTCCAACTAGGGTATAGCTCCCCTTCCTGAAAAATTTTGAAATATTTTTTTATTTTATTTATTTGATTTAAATGGGGATTTTATGATTTTTTATAAATAATTATTTAGTTAATTATTACGGTAGATGACTCTAGCCATAGTTGAGTTCTGAAGTACTAGACGACTAGGATTCGTGGCACGGAAGATGGAGCAATGTGCCTTGACTAGTGTAGTAGCCATGCCCGGAGAAACCTAGCCATAGGGATGTCGTAACTAGAAAATCCAGGCCAAGTTATAGCATGGCCATTATAGATAGTTTAATTATTTATTATTGACTTCGTAGCGACCCGGTTGTACCAAACCAGCCCGGACTGGACCCGTACCAGGTCCAAGCCCATGTAGTCGGACAGTACGTCCTGAAATGCCCATATTGGTATATTGTTGGTATGATTTTGTCGTATTTCAGTTTAATGATTCAATACAAGTTATATATATTTTATTAATAAATATTATAGATATCTATATTAATGATATTCAAATATAATTGTATATAATGTGCCCTTGTACGCTTTTTGGATTATTGGACTGTACATATAATTGTATGTACACCATTATTGGTTTATAAAATTTTGTTATTATTATTATTATTATTATTTTTGGGATTGTTATTTAATAATATTGTTTTTTTTATATTATTCTATTGTCAAATAATATATATATTATATATGTCATTGTAGAGATATATAAATATTATATATGTACGTATGTGCGTGTATAAATAAATATATAAAGGTATACTGTGTGTATATATATGTGCCTTAGATAGATTATAGAAATTCCCGAAACTTCGGGAAAAACCATTCGAAAATCAGAACAATTTTCTAGTCGAAACCCTCATGTTTCGAGATGGATTCTGATCAACCAGTTAGGAATTTTAGAAAAATAATTGAAGAGACTTTTAGACAACATGTAGGGCTTCGAATCCCTTTTTGCGGAATTTGAATTCATATACTGAGCGTCGAGAAATCGAATCCCAAAGTTTCCCAAAAACCTGTTTTAAAAACATTAAAATTGTTCCACACGACGTGCGTCACGCCAATCGGGACGACGTGGTCGCGAACCGAGGGCATCGAAAGCTGCGTAACAGCTTCGTGGTCGTGTGGTCTTTGACGGAATTTAAATTGGTCGCGTGTGCGCGACGAATTTGATGCGTATCCGTCGAAATTCACCGTATCGTGCACGTTACAAATTTCTAAATTACTTTGTGCACGTTTGTCAGATCGAGACGAAACTTGTGCCAACAGGACCGTATCATTTTTCTGGTCCTGTATGCCAAGTTTGGTCCGATTCTGAGACAGTTGACAAAATCGTCGTTTTGCGGGCCCCACGGTCCCACTCAACGGGCGATTTTGTGCACGGCCCACCGAAATCCAACTTTGGACATACGGTTGGGTTCATATCGGAAAACTAGATCCGTAGACATGTAGTTTGATGACTTTAAAGACCATTGACTCTGGCACATTTTTCGGTGCAAAGCGGGTCCTACGGCGGACATCGTTTTTGCCCAAAATTACCGTTTTGCTCCTGTGTCCAGAATTGAACTTAAGGACAGGCAATCCTAGCTAATTTGACTATTCTGAGAATGTTGGTAACATTTATTTCAGCTTTCGGAGACAGTTGTGATGACTTGGGCTTTCTGACTTGTGATTGGCGATACATTATTGGTTCTCCGTGCAAACCCCAGGCAAGTATACCTTGCCAACTTGTACAGTATAATTTACATACATGTTCACCATCTCGCTGCTGTTCTTTTCCTTACAGTCGTGACTGCTTTATTCCATGTCTATTACACTTTTCCTGTTATAGTTCACTTTACATGTTTCTAGTTGCATGTACATTCTTGTTCTTTCCTGTCATGATATTCTATCTGTTAAACCATGTTAGTCTCATACGTATTGCTTGATAGAGTCGTCTAGTCCCACACCACGATTTTCTTGACTTGATTATGACTTGACTTGATTTGACATGACTTGAGTGGGACTTGACTTTGACATTCTATAGATTATGAGTACTTACCTTGACTATAGTCTATAGGATTTTATACTAGGATTGGCTGCGTCTTGGTTGTGTGTACTTGCCTTGACAGTGATTGAGATACTATATATTGTGAGTACTTGCCTTGACTGCAGTTTATAGCCAGCCCTTTCTAGTATGGCATGCCAGTGTCTTAGGATCCTCGTGTTTAGATCTTATGTCTTGGTTCAT
Source organism: Iris pallida (assembly GCA_029216955.1). Taxonomy (NCBI): domain Eukaryota; kingdom Viridiplantae; phylum Streptophyta; class Magnoliopsida; order Asparagales; family Iridaceae; genus Iris; species Iris pallida. The sequence goes on from JANAVB010040619.1 coordinate 52,158,170, forward strand.
TTTGTCTCGTTGGATGTCCTTGATTGTTTCTTGCTTCTTTTTACTGTTACATGTTGGCTTGTAATTATGTATCTTGCTAGTCCTCTGAGGACCTGATGATCTCTTCAGGTTTAGCGATTGCATGGAGTTAGCTAGTAGTTCTGGATGGCAGATGTGATCATACGTTTGTGGGATTCAGGTATCATTATTGTATTTATTATCTTCTCGTGCTTTATATTCAGTACGATGATATTTCCTGCTTATTTTATAGACTCATATCATTCTTAGAGTCTAATCGGACAATATGCTAATGGGCTGCAGACCATGACCCATAATTGTTCATTCTCGTTTTATTTGATTCTTGTGGATTGAGATATAGTTTAGATTAGATATGTTACCATGACCTTGACAGCTTATACGTACTCGAGTCGGGCTGGAGTCCGCTCGATACGTAGCTGGCTTGCTCACGAGCTCGCGTCCGAAAACCGGGTGCGGGTCGTGACAAGTTTTTGTGGTGGCCCATGCAGGTCAGAGCATATCGTACCGGTTACGTAACTGTACTGGTACGAGCCTGCGACCTTGACTAAACCTTAGAAATCTCGATCCATACTGCCTTGAAAATTCTCCTAGAAATTCTCTACGTCTTTGAAAACTCTATATTTGCTCTCGATTATACTTCCTTGCTTCCGTACCATTGATTCTCGTCGCTTCCTATTTCAGAGTGACGAACAATCGTGCTGTCTAGAATTCATTAGAAACCCTTAGATTATAGTACATATTGCTTGACTATTGAGTGTTTGGTTGTTTATAGATATAAGAGATTATATATATCATATGCCTAGATATCTGCCCAGTAGAATTGTTAGCAACTAGTTAGAAGACCTTAGTGACCGTGTTTTGAGGAGTAGCGTGACCAAAGGTGGGTAGGAGTTCTCGAGACTTCGTAGCTACAAAATAATTAGGAGGAGGATATAAACTATTTTCGAGGAATTAAAATCGAGGAGATTAAGGTAATGGTAGACTTTGATTTTAAGACATAGCCATGAATTAGAATTTCGAGACAAAATTATTTTTAAGGTGGGTAGATTTGTAGCTCCCCTTCCCGAAAAATTTTGAATATTTTTTTATTTTATTTATTTGATTTAAATGGGGATTTTACGATTTTTTATAAATGATTATTTAGTTAATTATTACGGTAGATGACTCTAGCCATAGTTGAGTTCTGAAGTACTAGACGACTAGGATTTGTGGCACGAGAGATGGAGCAATGTGCCTTGACTAGTGTAGTGCCATGCCCGGGGAAACCTAGCCATAGGGATGTCGTAACTAGGAAAACCAGGCCAAGTTATAGCATGGCCATTATAGATAGTTTAATTATTTATTATTGACTTCGTAGCGACCCGGTTGTACCAAACCAGCCCGGACTGGACCCGTACCAGGTCCAAGCCCATGTAGTCGGACAGTGCGTCCCGAAATGCCCATGTTGGTATATTGTTGGTGTGATTTTGTCGTATTTCAGTTTAATGATTCAATACAAGTTTTATATATATTTATTAATAAATATTATAGATATCTATATTAATGATATTCAAATATAATTGTATATAATGTGCCCTTGTACGCTTTTTGGATTATTGGACTGTACATATAATTGTATGTACACCATTATTGGTTTATAAAATTTTGTTATTATTATTATTATTATTTTTGGGATTGTTATTTAATAATATTATTTTTTATATTATTCTATTGTCAAATAAATATATTATTATATATGTCATTATAGAGATATATAAATATTATATATGTACGTATGTGCGTGTATATATAAATATATAAAGGTATACTGTGTGTATATATATGGATACATATAAAATAGTTGTTGAATAAGAAATAGAAATGAATAAAGAAAAAGGAGAAAAAGAAAAGAAAGAAAGAATGCAAAGGAGCAAAATCGAGCAGAGCAGAACAAGCCCACAGCTTAACTTCCTAATTCCCCCCCAAATTTTCGAATCCAGGCTAACTAAGCCCGACCCAAATGTATAATTAACCACAGCCCGAGCATTACTCAGCCCATCCCGAGAATAACTCCCCACAGCCCAACTCAACTAAGGCACAACCTTAGCCGAGCAGGCCCCAACCTTGTGTACATCCCAGCCCCACAAGGAAAGAACCCAGCAACATTGGCCGAGAGTTAGTTTACATATATCACAGCCGACCCAGTGCATATAGGTAAACCGCGAGGTTTCCTCGACGAAGAAACCCTAACGAAAATCTCGATCCCTTGGGTTGTGATCCACCCCAGGGACTACCCCAGCATTGGGCAGCCTCGGCGCGCCGCCCATCGCCGGCCGTAGCGTGCGCCGCGACGGGAAACAATGGCAGCATCAAATCAGGACAGCAAGGCCAGGTATGTCCCTTCGCTGTAGGATTTCTCCACAAATACTACATCGTTTTCGATCCCATAAAATCCTACGTGAACCCAACATAACCCCCTATCCATCCCTTCAAATAGAATGGTTTGGTTTGCCTTAGATAGATTATAGAAATTCCCGAAACTTCGGGAAAAACCATTCGAAAATCAGAACAGTTTTCTAGTCGAAACCCTCATGTTTCGAGATAGATTCTGATCAACCAGTTAGGAATTTTAGAAAAATAATTAAAAAGACTTTTAGACAACATATAGGACTTCGAATCCCTTTTTGCAGAATTTGAATTCATATACTGAGCGTCGAGAAATCGAATCCCAAAGTTTCCCAAAAACCTGTTTTAAAAACATTGAAATTGTTCCACACGACGTGCGTCACGCCAATTGGGACGACGTGGTCGCGAACCGAGGGCATCGAAAGCTGCGTAACAGCTTCTTGGTCGTGTGGGCTTTGACGGAATTCAAATTGGTCGTGTGCGCGACGAATTTGATGCGTATCTGTCGAAATTCACCGTATCGTGCACGTTGCAAATTTCTTAATTACTTTGTGCACGTTCGTCAGATCGAGACAAAACTTGCGCCAACAGGACCGTATCGTTTTTCTGGTCCTGTATACCAAGTTTGGTCCGATTCTGAGACAGTTGACAAAATCGTCGTTTTGCGGGTCCCACAGTCCCACTCAACGGGCGATTTTGTGCACGGCCCGCCGAAATCCAACTTTGGACATACGATTGGGTTTGTATCAGAAAACTGGATCCGTAGACATATAGTTTGACGACTTTAGAGACCATTGACTCTGGCACGTTTTTTGGTGCAAAGCGGGTCCTACGGCAGACATCGTTTTTGCTCGAAATTACCGTTTTGCCCCTGTGTCCAGAATTGGACTTAAGGACAGGCAATCCAAGCTAATTTGACTATTCTGAGAATGTTGGTAACGTTTATTTCAGCTTTCGGAGACAGTTGTGATGACTTGGGCTTTTTGACTTGTGATTGGTGATACATTATTGGTTCTCCGTGCAAACCCCAGGCAAGTATACCTTGCCAACTTGTACAGTATAATTTATATACATGTTCACCATCTCGCTGCTATTCTTTTCCTTACAGTCGTGACTGCTTTATTCCATGTCTATTACACTTTTCCTGTTATAGTTCACTTTACATGTTTCTAGTTGCCTGTACATTCTTGTTCTTTCCTGTCATGATATTCTATCTGTTACACCATGTTAGTCTCATACGTATTGCTTGATAGAGTCGTCTAGTCCCACACTATGATTTTCTCGACTTGATTATGACTTGACTTGACTTGATTTGACATGACTTGAGTGGGACTTGACTTTGACATTCTATAGATTATGAGTACTTACCTTGACTATGGTCTATAGGATTTTATACTAGGATTGGCTACGTCTTGGTTGTGTGTACTTGCCTTGACAGCGATTGAGATACTATAGATTGTGAGTACTTGCCTTGACTGTAGTTTATAGCCAGCCCTTTCTAGTATGGCATGCCAGTGTCTTAGGATCCTCGTGTTTAGATCTTGTGTCTTGGTTCATTTTGTCTCGTTGGATATCCTTGATTGTTTCTTGCTTCTTTTTACTGTTACATGTTGGCTTGTATATTATGTATCTTGCTAGTCCTCTGAGGACCTGATGATCTCTTCAGGTTTAGCGATTGCATGGAGTTAGCTAGTAGTTCTGGATGGCAGATGTGATCATACGTTTGCGGGATTCATGTATCATTATTGTATTTATTATCTTCTCGTGCTTTATATTCAGTACCATGATATTTCCTGCTTATTTTATAGACTCATATCATTCTTAGAGTCTAATCGGACAATATGCTAATGGGCTGCAGACCATGACCCATAATTGTTCATTCTCATTTTATTTGATTCTTGTGGATTGAGATATAGTTTAGATTAGATATGTTACCATGACCTTGACAGCTTATACGTACTCGAGCCGGGCTGGAGTCCGCTCGATACGTAGCTGGCTTGCTCACGAGCTTGCGTCCGAAAACCGGGTGCGGGTCGTGACAAGTTTTTGTGGTGGCCCATGCAGGTCAGAGCATATCGTACCGGTTACGTAACTGTACTGGTACGAGCCGGCGACCTTGACTAAACCTTAGAAATCTCAATCCACACTGCCTTGAAAATTCTCCTAGAAATTCTCTACGTCTTTGAAAACTCCATATTTGCTCTCGATTATACTTCCTTGCTTCCGTACCATTGATTCTCGTTGCTTCCTATGTCAGAGTGACGAACAATCGTGCTGTCTAGAATTCATTAGAAACCCTTAGATTATAGTACATATTGCTTGACTATTGAGTGTTTGGTTGTTTATAGATATAAGAGATTATATATACTATATGCCTAGATATCTGCCCAGTAGAATTGTTAGCAACTAGTTAGAAGACCTTAGTGACCGTGTTTGAGGAGTAGCGTGACCAAAGGTGGGTAGGAGTTCTCGAGACTTCGTAGCTACAAAATAATTAGGAGGAGGATATAAACTATTTTCGAGGAATTAAAATCGAGGAGATTAAGGTAATGGTAGACTTTAATTTTAAGACACATTGCCAAACTTTACAGTATTTACATGCTTTTCTATAGTTCCATTCCTTCTTGCTTTGTTATATATTTCTCTTGTTTTATTTATGGTTACTTTCTAGTTTCACGTACACATAGATTGTTACTTTTTTTTTCCATATTTACTTGTTCTATCTTTCCTATCTTGTTCGTGTCTAGTGATAGTATTAATATGCCTGTGCCATGTTTCTCCTGACCTGTTTGACCCGTATTTGACTTGGACATGACTAGATAGACTTCAGTTCCTAGTACCTTAGGAGAGAATATTTTATTAGCCGTGGCTATACCTCTATTGTTAGTGCCTCCCCGGACTACAATAGAGTACCTGTTATAGGAGTGTTTGTGTCTCACCCGTCAAGACCCGTACCCGGTATAGGGGCACGAGAAGTGGGTACGTCCAGCCTACGCCGCAGTGTCGGCGGTAGTAAGCTGTCCTAGGTTGCTAACTAATCTCATGCAGTGAATATAAAAAGTACTTGCCCAGATATCAGCTCCGAATGGAGGGCAAGTAAAGGGTATGATCTACTCAAACACAGTCTAAGCACGAAAAGATAACACAGAAGTTATACCTAAGAAATTAAAGACAACAACAACTAACTGCTAAAATAATACACCAATATCTCAACCCAACTTAATACAGACTCAATATCTTAACTTTAATACAACAAGCCAAAACATGAAAGCTAAAGTAGTCTACTAGCTAATCTCCTGAATCACTCCTGAGAGTCGGAACCAAAGGTAGCTAATCCCTCGCCAGGTCCATGGTAAGCAGGGCATGTGTCCTCAGGATTATCATCTGTAATATTTTTAACAGGTCCAATCAGGACGGGAACGAGTACAACTCATCTAGAAAAATCCAAGTAAATGACAAAGAACTATAAAGCAGTTATAGACAGTTTTTATTGATGAGCATGGCAGTTCTATACAGGTAATGATGGCATAGAGAAACAGTAAGATACAAGAAAAGAAAGGTAACTAAAACAAGAGAAGAATCATGGCAATGAAGACTGTAATAAAAGCTAACTGAACTAGAATATCATGTGTGAGTCCAGACAGTACGATATAAGTCTAAAGTAATCCCAGTGTAAGTCCAGTCCATATAATCTGATACCAGATAATTTCCAGTACAAGATGAGTCCAACAGTGATCAATAAAACCAGGGTGAGTCCAACTATGATCTAACAGTGTGTTTTAAAATACCGAGGTCGACATGTAAACGGCTGTAGGTATGAGGCACATCTCTCACTGATCAGGCAAGAGATGGCTATGCTTCCAGTAGATTCCAGTTGGAGATTCCAGATTTGGGGTATGTCTACATGTCTTACTCAATATTTCCCCGCCCAGCAAGTGAATCCAAAATCGACAAAAAGAATCGAGATGAGTCTGGCCAATACATGATGATTCCAGAAATGATTCCAGAATGATACTAATGACTCCAGTAATAGAGGCCAGCAAGTAAGGTATGTGTCGATACATGAATCCAGAAATATCCATACGTGTTGATACAGAGAATCACATAGAACTAACTAGAACTGAAATACAGTAATCGAGAAATAAATAAGAGAATTATCAGAGAATGTACTCGCCTGTTACTCTGAAAAGAGTAGTATAATATCATATGTCTGTACCAGGGTCACAATATCCTAAAATAGAGCAATACAGTTATGACATGTCCAAAATGAAGGTAAATGAAATCTACGATGCAATCTATATGAATTCTAAGCCAATCTAGGTCAAAGTCAAACTTGGTCAACACTACAGTCAAACTAAGTCAAATCAAGTCATACTAGGTCACAAGAAGTTAAACTAAGTCATACAAGGTCAAACAAGGGTAAACAAGTCTAATCTAGGTTAAAGTCAACCCTTGGTCAAATATTCTAGCCAAACTAGTCAAGTTATCTAGGGTTTAGTCAATAATGGTCAGATTAGTCAATACTAGTCAACATGGTCAAAGTCTAGGTCAATCTTAGACTAACTAAGGTTTTGGTTAATCACAGACTAGTCAATAAGATAATTAGGTTAATCTTGACTAATGGTCAACTTCTAGTCAACCCCTAAGACTAACACCAATCATGACACAACTCCTAAGTATACCACTTAACCCCATACATATCTTAAATTACATAGGGCTATCCATATAACCCAAGTCACAATAGTATACTCATATATAGGTCAACCCTAAACCAACTAGTTAATAGCCTAGGGTTTAGTCAAACTTAGTCAACAAGTCTTCTTAAGTCTATCCAAGCCATTTCTAGATGAATTAGGTCATGGTTGACCTATAGTTGACCTTGGTCAACAATGGTCAATTATCTAGTCAAACTAGGCCCACTAGTCAACTAGTTAAACTAGTCATTTTAGGTCAACACTAGTCAAACTAGTTAGGGTTAGTCAAACTAGTCATTCTAGGTTAGTTTAAGTCAAACTAGGTTAAGCTAGTTCAAATTTGACCTAAGGTTGACCTTGGTCAACACTTAGTCAAATTGGGGTCAAACTAGCTAAGTCTTGGTTTACTAGTCAATTAGGGTTAGGCCTAATGGCCATAGGCTAGTATCATAGCCCATAGGTTAGTATTCCTAGGTCAAGGCTATAGGGTTCATAGGTTTACACCTATAATAGGGTCTATACATTATACCTATATATAGGGGTCAATATGTATATACCCATACCCAAATATATATAACTTATATTTATACACACAACTATATAACATATAGACATATATATGTATATGTATATATATACCTAATACAATATATATACAATATATATACAATATATATATAGAGATATAATGAGAGAGAGAGAATCATATAGAGAGAGAGAATAGGGGAGACTAAAAATTGGGGGGGGGGGGGGGTCCTCTGTTTAGTCACTGAACAGTGACTGAACACACCAAGAACACACACACTCTACACACACACACACACAATACACTAAACAGGCCCCTCCTTTACACATGTGTGAAAACACATGAATACACATCCATTTCTCCCCAAATTTCACCCACACACACACTAACATTTATACAACATGTTAACCTAATAATAACATAGCATTATATGTAAAAAATCAACATTAATTAACAATCAAAATCCAATTTAGAAAACTGGGAATTAAACTGGAAATAGAATATTGGACAGTAAACCTAGATCTTAGGTTAAACCAAACACAACCTAAATCAAACTAAAATGGCCCAAGGTTGGTTGGTAACTGTAGCCCCTAGGTTAGACTAGGATCTTAGCATCCTGACACGGTGTCACGACGCGACACGGCGTGTCCACGAGGTTTCAAAGTCACACGGGTAAACTAGGTTAAACTGATACACACGTATCAGTACAAATTAGAAAACGACCTAGGACACGACACAAAGCGACACAGGCCTCGTGCTCGTGCCCGAAGGTGCGCCTAGGGTTGGGCTTCGTGTCCATGGGCCTGATACGTGTCCACGTTTCGTGTATAACGAACACGAGACGCGTATCGGAACCCTAAAATACGTGTTTCAGACCGTGTAGACGTGTTTTCTCGTGTCTCGTGTTCGTGACACAGGACACGAGACACCACGAAATTGTGTCCACGTGTTCGCCTAAGTATAGGCTACGTGCTCGTGTTAGTACGAAGTGTCTACGTGTCGTGTACAGTGGACACGACACGCCCAAAGTTAGGTGTCTGTGTGTGTATACTGTGCACTGAACGACCCTTTGAGAGTCGATTTCGTGTCCGACACGACACGGAGTCATCCCAAACTTTGGGGATGACCTGTCAGTCAATGCCCCAAGGTGGGTGTCAAGTTTGACGTGTCCAAGTGACGTGTCCAGTGAGAACTGACACAGTGGTAGCAGGGCATTTTCCCTGTGTACTGTGCAGTGTGTCCCGAGGCTTTGTGTCCAGTTTTGGACGCGACACAAGGCCAACTTGTGCTCAGTGAGTAGGGGTTAGGGTTAGCTAGGTCTAGGCTTCATTTTGGTTCAAATACATTTATAAAACAGTGAGTAAATTTTCATGTGATAGTGAGCTATTTACACTAAAATTCAATGTTTTGACAAATAGGATACGTGTCCGATACGACACCAAACAAACCCTAAAATTTACCAAACCTAAAAACAGAGCTAGGGTTACCTAGATGCATGCAATTGTGAGGAATAACACTATATTAACAAGGTTTAGGAATAATTACCTCTTGGTGCACAAAGTCTTGAAAATCCCTAAAAGAGGGTGATGTATCCTCTAGCCTCAACTTGTCCTCTCTTGGTGAAACTTGAGTAGCACACTTCCCTAGGCTCCCTTAGATTGTAGGTGACCTAATGGAGAAAACTAGAGGTTCAAAGCTCTTGAAATGAGAAAGTTATGGAAGAATGAGTGGAAGGTTTTCTAGGTTTTTCTTGGTTTTGATTTTTCATGTAACTATGGGAATATGAACTAAGTGTTAGCTATATAGGAGAGAGGGGGGGGGGGCAAGGGGCTGTCATGGGGTCACTTGGCCGGCCATACTAGGCATGGGGGGTTCAAAACTTCTTGGCTAAGCTAAGGACTTTTTGTGCCTTAAATGGATATTTTGCATAAATCAAGCAAAATATCTATTAAAGTAAAAATAGATATTTTGACACCTTGATTCATGATAAAATCTAACCCTTGGTCATTCTAGGTTAGGGGTTAACCTATAGATTAGGGTAACTAGGTTAGGGATTATCAAGTCACTAATCAAAAGTCCATGAATAGTAAAATCTTCCTAATCCTACTTAATTCCTAGAAATTTACCAAAATACCCCTTAGGCTAAAACCATAATTTTGATGTTCTAAACTTATGACTAGGCTCACATGATCATGGTTAGTCTCTAGGATAAGTAACTCTAAGGTTACACTAGGGTTTCATTAGTAAATCACAAAGTCATAAGTCATGACTTAGAAAATGGTTTTAATTACACTAAAAATCACCAAAAATCATATCATGACTAAATCATCATTATTAATAATTAAAATAATAAATTTTCAAAAATACCCCGTTTTCAGAAAACTGGGTGTTACAAGTCTACCCTCCTTAAAATAATTTCGTCCTCGAAATTTAGATGGTCGTACTCCTCCTGGGTCAAACCCTCAACAATCAAAGTCAGAGTTACTACTTAGCAGCATACAAGGTCAACAAGTAAAATGTGGGTAGTAGACCTATACTGGGTCATGTCCAATAAATTGGACTGGCAGGTTTAGGTCAAGGGTGTCCTCAATTTAAATTGGAATCAAAAGTAACTCTATGGGGTAATTTAGGATGAAGTCTTGTCTCAGGAAAGTCGTACTAAGCAATTGAAGTATAAAATGGTGTGCCTTAGTGGGATACTAAGGTCATGGGTGTAGGTTGTCAAGTCTAGGTCATGCCTGTGAAATTGGTTTTGAGAAAACAACTAGTCTTGTGCTCCTAATTTAAAAGTCATGGTAATGTGCCTACGATGATCATAATTAGAGTGGGAATGGTCAATGGCCTAAATTTAAACCAGAAGTTGTGATGCAATAGTAGTACAAGGATAGGTTAAATGGGATAGTCTGTGACTATGGGTATTAGACTAGGTAGGTAAGAAAACAATGAATCAATAGGGTTAAGAGGTTTACCATTCTAAGGTTAGAGCTACTCTTCTAAGTCAAAGGTATAGCACATACATCAATTCATTCCTAAAGGATTATATTAACAATTAGAGCTACTCCTACTCCTACTCCTACTCCCACTCCTAAGTAAGAGATAAAATCAAAAGAACTATTAGGTCAAATTCATCAAAAATAAGAAATAGGTAGGAGCATATGGAATTGGATTTCAAGACAGATATAATGAAACAAGATGGGAATGGATTTGAAAGAACAGAACCTGCAAGTGGCTCCATCCATGTAGAATAATATATGAAAGCGAACCAAAGTGCAATAGGTTGATCAGACCATCATGCACCGGCCCTGATTAGACAATATGTTAGTGGGTACTAGCCCCCAATAAAATATGTCGTGATCAAGCTCGATAAAATATAAGCTTGCAAAACTAAGGCTAAATTAGCAGTAAAGAAGGTCAAAATATAAGGGAGGTAATGATGAATAAGGTTAAATAGTCCAAGATCCCTTAAACATCAAGGAGTGAGGGTGAATTAAAACAAAAGGAAAAGGGTTTTCAAAATCGAAGTTCAAAATAAGATTCTCAAGGGTCGTCCCGGAATCTCTCATGAAATCCTAACAGTGATTGAGTATACTCTCATCCTAATACCTTAATTCCTATATTCTATCGCAGGCTCGTAGCAGTACAACTAAGTCGTCGTGCTACTACGAAATCGCACAAATGTGACTCTCGACCTGCATGGGCCACCACTAAAAACGTGTCACGACCCGCACCCGGTATAGGGGCACGAAAAGTGGGTACGTCCAGCCTACGCCGCAGTGTCGGCGGTAGTAAGTGTCCTAGGTTGCTAACTAATCTCATGCAGTGAATATAAAAAGTACTTGTCCAGATATCAGCTCCGAATGGAGGGCAAGTAAAGGGTATGATCTACTCAAACACAGTCTAAGCACGAAAAGATAACACAGAAGTTATACCTAAGGAATTAAAGACAACAACAACTAACTGCTAAAATAATACACCAATATCTCAACCCAACTTAATACAGACTCAATATCTTAACTTTAATACAACAAGCCAAAACATGAAAGCTAAAGTAGTCTACTAGCTAATCTCCTGAATCACTCCTGAGAGTCGGAACCAAAGGGAGCTAATCCCTCGCCAGATCCATGGTAAGCAGGGCATGTGTCCTCAGGATTATCATCTGTAATATTTTCAACAGGTCCAATCAGGACGAAAACGAGTACAACTCATCTAGAAAAACCCAAGTAAATGACAAAGAACTATAAAGCAGTTATAGACAGTTTTTATTGATGAGCATGGCAGTTCTATACAGGTAATGATGGCATAGAGAAACAGTAAGATACAAGAAAAGAAAGGTAACTAAAACAAGAGAAGAATCATGGCAATGAAGACTGTAATAAAAGCTAACTAAACTAGAATATCATGTGTGAGTCCAGACAGTACGATATAAGTCTAAAGTAATCCCAGTGTAAGTCCAGTCCATATAATCTGATACCAGATAATTTCCAGTACAAGATGAGTCCAACAGTGATCAATGAAACCAGGGTGAGTCCAACTATGATCTAACAGTGTATTTTAAAATACCGAGGTCGACATGTAAACGGCTGTAGGTATCAGGCACATCTCTCACTGATCAGGCAAGAGATGGCTATGCTTCCAGTAGATTCCAGTTGGAGATTCCAGATTTGGGGTATGTCTACATGTCTTACTCAATATTTCCCTGCCCAGCAAGTGAATCTAAAATCGACAAAAAGAATCGAGATGAGTCTGGCCAATACATGATGATTTCAGAAATGATTCCAGAATGATACTAATGACTCCAGTAATAGAGGCCAGCAAGTAAGGTATGTGTCGATACATGAATCCAGAAATATCCATACGTGTTGATACAGAGAATCACATAGAACTAACTAGAACTGAAATACAGTAATCGACAAATAAATGAGAGAATTATCAGAGAATGTACTCGCCTGTTACTCTGGAAAGAGTAGTGTAATATCAGATGTCTGTACCAGGGTCACAATATCCTAAAATAGAGCAATACAGTTATGACATGTCCAAAATGAAGGTAAATAAAATCTACGATACAATCTATATGAATTCTAAGCCAATCTAGGTCAAAGTCAAACTTGGTCAACACTACAGTCAAACTAAGTCAAATCAAGTCATACTAGGTCACAAGAAGTTAAACTAAGTCATACAAGGTCAAACAAGGGTAAACAAGTCTAATCTAGGTTAAAGTCAACCCTTGGTCAAATATTCTAGCCAAACTAGTCAAGTTATCTAGGGTTTAGTCAATAATGGTCAGATTAGTCAATACTAGTCAACATGGTCAAAGTCTAGGTCAATCTTAGACTAACTAAGGTTTTGGTTAATCACAGACTAGTCAATAAGATAATTAGGTTAATCTTGACTAATGGTCAACTTCTAGTCAACCCCTAAGACTAACACCAATCATGACACAACTCCTAAGTATACCACTTAACCCCATACATATCTTAAATTACATAGGACTATCCATATAACCCAAGTCACAATAGTATACTCATATATAGGTCAACCCTAAACCAACTAGTTAATAGCCTAGGGTTTAGTCAAACTTAGTCAACAAGTCTTCTTAAGTCTATCCAAGCCATTTCTAGATGAATTAGGTCATGGTTGACCTATAGTTGACCTTGGTCAACAATGGTCAATTATCTAGTCAAACTAGGCCCACTAGTCAACTAGTTAAACTAGTCATTTTAGGTCAACACTAGTCAAACTAGTTAGGGTTAGTCAAACTAGTCATTCTAGGTTAGTTTAAGTCAAAACTAGGTTAAGCTAGTTCAAATTTGACCTAAGGTTGACCTTGGTCAACACTTAGTCAAATTGGGGTCAAACTAGCTAAGTCTTGGTTTACTAGTCAATTAGGGTTAGGCCTAATGGCCATAGGCTAGTATCATAGCCCATAGGTTAGTATTCCTAGGTCAAGGCTATAGGGTTCATAGGTTTACACCTATAATAGGGTCTATACATTATACCTATATATAGGGGTCAATATGTATATACCCATACCCAAATATATAACTTATATTTATATACACAACTATATAACATATAGACATATATATGTATATGTATATATATACCTAATACAATATATATACAATATATACAATATATATATAGAGATATAATGAGAGAGAGAGAATCATATAGAGAGAGAGAATAGGGGAGACTGAAAATTGGGGGGGGTCCTCTGTTTAGTCACTGAACAGTGACTGAACACACCAAGAACACACACACTCTACACACACACACACACAATACACTAAACAGGCCCCTCCTTTACACATGTGTGAAAACACATGAATACACATCCATTTCTCCCCAAATTTCACCCACACACACACTAACATTTATACAACATGTTAACCTAATAATAACATAGCATTATATGTAAAAAATCAACATTAATTAACAATCAAAATCCAATTTAGAAAACTGGGAATTAAACTGGAAATGGAATATTGGACAGTAAACCTAGATCTTAGGTTAAACCAAACACAACCTAAATCAAACTAAAATGGCCCAAGGTTGGTTGGTAACTATAGCCCCTAGGTTAGACTAGGATCTTAGCATCCTGACACGGTGTCACGACGCGACACGGCGTGTCCACGAGGTTTCAAAGTCACACGGGTAAACTAGGTTAAACTGATACACACGTATCAGTACAAATTAGAAAACGACCTAGGATACGACACAAAGCGACACAGGCCTCGTGCTCGTGCCTGAAGGTGCGCCTAGGGTTGGGCTTCGTGTCCATGGGCCTGATACGTGTCCACGTTTCGTGTATAACGAACACGAGACGCGTATCGGAACCCTAAAATATGTGTTTCAGACCGTGTAGACGTGTTTTCTCGTGTCTCGTGTTCGTGACACAGGACACGAGACACCACGAAATTGTGTCCACGTGTTCGCCTAAGTATAGGCTACGTGCTCGTGTCAGTACGAAGTGTCTACGTGTCGTGTACAGTGGACACGACACGCCCAAAGTTAGGTGTCTGTGTGTGTATACTGTGCACTGAACGACCCTTTGAGAGTCAATTTTGTGTCCGACACGACACGGAGTCATCCCAAACTTTGGGGATGACCTGTCAGTCAATGCCCCAAGGTGGGTGTCAAGTTTGACGTGTCCAAGTGACGTGTCCAGTGAGAACTGACACAGTGGTAGCAGGGCATTTTCCCTGTGTACTGTGCAGTGTGTCCCGAGGGCTTTGTGTCCAGTTTTGGACACGACACAAGGCCAACTTGTGCTCAGTGAGTAGGGGTTAGGGTTAGCTAGGTCTAGGCTTCATTTTGGTTCAAATACATTTACAAAACAGTGAGTAAATTTTCATGTGACAGTGAGCTATTTACACTAAAATTCAATATTTTGACAAATAGGATACGTGTCCGATACGACACCAAACAAACCCTAAAATTTACCAAACCTAAAAACAGAGCTAGGGTTACCTAGATGCATGCAATTGTGAGGAAAAACACTATATTAACAAGGTTTAGGAATAATTATCTCTTGGTGCACAAAGTCTTGAAAATCCCTAAAAGAGGGTGATGTATCCTCTAGCCTCAACTTGTCCTCTCTTGGTGAAACTTGAGTAGCACACTTCCCTAGGCTCCCTTAGATTGTAGGTGACCTAATGGAGAAAACTAGAGGTTCAAAGCTCTTGAAATGAGAAAGTTATGGAAGAATGAGTGGAAGGTTTTCTAGGTTTTTCTTGGTTTTGATTTTTCATGTAACTATGGGAATATGAACTAAGTGTTAGCTATATAGGAGAGAGGGGGGGGGGGGGGGGGGCAAGGGGCTGTCATGGGGTCACTTGGCCGGCCATACTAGGCATGGGGGGTTCAAAACTTCTTGGCTAAGCTAAGGACTTTTTGTGCCTTAAATGGATATTTTGCATAAATCAAGCAAAATATCTATTAAAGTAAAAATAGATATTTTGACACCTTGATTCATGATAAAATCTAACCCTTGGTCATTCTAGGTTAGGGGTTAACCTATAGATTAGGGTAACTAGGTTAGGGATTATCAAGTCACTAATCAAAAGTCCATGAATAGTAAAATCTCCCTAATCCTACTTAATTCCTAGAAATTTACCAAAATACCCCTTAGGCTAAAACCACAATTTTGATGTTCTAAACTTATGACTAGGCTCACATGATCATGGTTAGTCTCTAGGACAAGTAACTCTAAGGTTACACTAGGGTTTCATTAGTAAATCACAAAGTCATAAGTCATGACTTAGAAAATGGTTTTAATTACACTAAAAATCACCAAAAATCATATCATGACTAAATCATCATTATTAATAATTAAAATAATAAATTTTCAAAAATATCCCATTTTCAGAAAACTGGGTGTTACATCACCTGATTGCAGTTTTTATCACATGCACATATAGCCATGATTAATATTATATTCATGACATGTCACCATCTTTAGAGTTCATTTATGTGTTATTCTTTCCTCTACTTGTTATTCCTATTTTTCTTGCATGTTATTTATTGTACAGTAGACATGCATATTATGTGTTTTGCTAGTCCTCTGAGGACCTGATGATCTCTTCACGTATTAGATGAAGGTATGGTACACTGATGGAGGATGATTGCTACACTAAGACTGCAGATATATTTAGTTGATGTTTTATCTTTCTTTTCCGTAATTAGATTTTGTCCTATATTTGATTCTTGCTGCATTATAGCCTAGTCTTGTACAAGCTTCTACTTTCCTCTAGCTTGTTCATGATAAATTTTTTATTAGGAATCCATAACATATTTATCTATTCTAGAATTAGTGTATTATGGTCTGATCAGCCTTACTGCACTTGATTCGTTATTGTTACCGATATTTAGTGGATTGAGATATAGTTGGTCTAGAATAACCAGATAGCTTATACGTACTCGAGCTCGGCTAGAGTCCTTTCGATGCGTAGTTCGCATATATATGTATCCTAGTCCTACGTATTTTAGGACTGGGGCGTTATATAGGGTTTGTTTTGTTTTGATTTGAATTGATTTGGTGTAGATTTGGTCATCCAATCAACTAGTATGGTAATGGGTATCAATGAGTTTCCAAATTTGGAAATATAGTGGTTTGAATATATATATATATTTTTAGTGGTTTGAATATATATATATATATATATATATATATATATATATATATATATATATATTGAATCTTCGTCCGTCCCAGGAGGCGCATGGCCTTCCTACCCAGGCGAATAGGCCTCATCTCGCTGGCAGCCCGACCAGCGTTGCTCCCTCGATAGCCGCGGCTACCCCGTCGCGGGCCGTTGGCTCCTCGTTCCCCCTTCCTCGCGCCATCCACCCCGGGCTCCTGGTCTCGGGTGCGGCCGCTGCCCCGGCTCGTTCGGTCCCGGCCTATCCTCCCTCTATCCAGGCGTCGCTCCCCCCCGCTCGGACCGTAGTTATCCGGCCGTTAGGCCCCACCCTCCCTTCATCTCCTGCTGCCAGCCCTTCGGTGGACCCGCAGCCGCATTGCTCGTTGCCTTCTCCCAGCGAGGCCCCGTCCCTATTCATCCCTGGAGCCCTTAAGCCCTCCTTCACTGACATGCTTCGGCCGGATCGCGCGGGCTCGAAGGGTATCTTCGTTGTCGATGTGCCGCTACCCGATATTGAGTATAATGAAGATTCCCAGATCCCGACGGTTCCTTTCTCGTCCTCAGAGCTCTCCTCTCTGTCTTCCTCATTCCCTCATACTTTCGATCTCAAATTCTCAAAAGGGTGCCCGAAGCTTGACAGGGTGCAGGAAGTCATCTCCTGCTGGCGGCTGTCCGTCGCGTACCGTGTTGCTCCCTAGACCCAAGGCACTTACTGCTTTACCTCTTCTCCGATCTCGACCACAGGTCCGTGTGGTCCAAAGGGACCTACAGGGTGGATACCCACCTAATGAAGATCATACGATGGTCCATGGACTTTAACACCAAGGAGGACTCCGCTTCGGTAGCAGCTTGGGTTACCCTATCGAATCTCTCCCTCATCTGCTTCATTCCAGCAGCCCTTAGACGGATCACCAACTCTTTCGGGACATGTAGCTACGGCGACAGAAACCAGCAACCTCTCAAAATCCTGCTACGCAAAAATCTGTGTGGAACTTGATCTCTCCACCGAACCCCCTAACCACATCATCATTGAGCTCGGCGACCGGACGCACACCCAGCGTATAGTTTACGACAATCATATTATTTTTTGCATACACTGCCATCTCCGAGGACACCTTGCAGACCACTGCCGACGCCTTCACCCCCACTTAAGAAGGAACTCGGATCGGAAAGGGAAGGAGCCTAAAGCTAACAAGAACAACCAACCGATCATGGAAGATTAGCCGAAGCACCTATTGTTGCGGCAGAACTTCCATACCAGATTTACTGATGGTGAAGACTCGCCTGACAAGGTCCTCATATCCGGCCCTAGCCCTATCCATAATCAAAGCCCACCCCACTCCACCCACCCCTCCGTCTCCCTTCCCAACCAGTTCATGGCCCTGGACCAGGACGTCAACGACCTGGCCATCGAAATCTTCGAGGAGGCAGTCGAACCCAATTAGCCAAGCTCGGAGAAGATCCTCACAAAAACCAATGCTGTGACTTCTCTCATAGTCATGGCAGCATCCTCAAACGAACCCTCATCCGAGAACAACCCGTCCGAGGATGCCATCATAGCAGAAGCCCTAGCGATCCTAGGGTCGAAACAGGTCATCAGTAGCAGGTCATGGCCGCCGGATTCCTCCTTCTATCAGCTGGAGATCTAGTTAGAACCGAGGCAGAACCAGCAGACACCATCACTATACCACCAGAAGAGGCCAGCACGGACTCAGCGGGAGAAAGGATAGATATCCTGCAGATCACCGTCGCAGACTCCTTCGTATCCACCAACACGGTCATGAGGGCCCCTGCCAATAGCAAAAACACAAAAAATAAAGAAGCTCCAGAGTCGTCGAACATACGTACCAGACTGTAACCAAACGGATCAAAAACACTTCCACCAACTACATCAATGCTTAACATCCTATCTTGGAATGTTCGTGGCCTGGCTTACACACCCACCGAGAGACATTTAACCAGTCTCAGGAAACTCCATAATATAGATATTTTGATTGTCATTGAACCAAAGATCTCCCCCAAGAAAATCAAGTCCATTCAATTACAGCTCGGATTCACGTTCGCCATGGCTGGCAACCACGACATTTGGATCCTCTGCTCGAAGGACGTCAAGATCAGCGTCATCCAAGACTCCAGGCAAGCCCTCTCATACTGGATAGAACACCCCTTTCTTCCTAAGCGCGCCATCATATCCGCAGTTCACGGCAGCTGTGACGTGGCAGAGCGCAAATAACTTTGGAACGACCTCCTCGATTTTTACATCGACCACATCAACCTCCTCTGGCTCTGTATTGGGGATTTCAACGTCATCACATACAGAGAGGAGAAATTCGGCGGCAGGCCGCCACCCCACATGGCCATGCAAGACTTCAACAACTTTATATTCAACACCAACCTGATCATGCTCCAATTCACTGGCAACGAGTTTACCTGGTGCAACATGCAGGAAGGTGAATGACGGGAATACTCCCGCTTTGATAGGGCTCCCACGAACAACCTTTGGCAAGGTATGTGGACCACTTTCGGTCTTTTTCATCTGAATGCTACAGAATCCGACCACGCACCTCTCCTGGTTGAGATGAGGAGCAATTCCAATCATATCAAAAAGAACTTCCGATTCCTAGAATTCTGGTGCGAGCACCCACAATTCAGACAAGTGGTGGAAGAAGCCTGGAACCAAGCGGACTCCCCCGGCCCGCTCATCGGGGTGGCTGACAAGCTTAAGGCTACCAGAAAAGCTCTAACGACATGGAGTAAACAGGCGTATGGAGACATTTTCCAGGAAGTTTGCATCGCAGAAGATGACATTACTCGTGCAGAGACCTTGTTCCTCAGTGATAGGTTGCCCCAGGCCAGGACCACACTCAATCTCTCTAAAGCTATCCTCAAATTCTGGCTGAAAGTCGAAACCGAATTCTGGAAACAGAAAGCGAGGCTCAGATGGGATAGTGAGGGAGACAAAAACTTGGCCTACTTTCATGCATGCGTCAACGGCCGCAAACAGAAACTCACCCTCCATCAGATAAAGGATGACTCGGGTAACATCATCAATGACCAACGAGGCATCCAAGCGGCGACCGCCAATTTCTACTCTCAGCTGTTCACCAAAGAGCGAGTTCGCAGAGACAACATGTTTCTTGCCGAAATCCCTAACCTCATCAACGAAACTGATAACACCTAGTTGGATATACCTCCGTTCGAACATGAAGTGAAAGATGCTGTCTGGGCCCTAGATGCCTACAGCGTCCCGGGACCTGATGGATTCTCCGGGGTCTTCTTCAGAGAGTGATGGAACATTGTCAAAAAGGACATCCACGAAGCGGCTAAGGCCTTCTTTCAGGAAGCTATACCCTAAAGCTATATCATCAGCCAACCTTATCCTTATCCCGAAGAAGGACAACCTCGAAACATTTTGCGACTTTCGCCCCATTAGTCTGTGCACCTTCACCAACAAAATCATCTCCAAGATCATTGCTTCTCGCATGTCAGACTTGCTCCCCAAGATCATCTCCGAGGAACAAAGCGGCTTCGTCAGAGGCAGAAACATCTAGGATAACATCATGCTTGCTCAAGAGTTAATCACCTGCATGAAACTTCCCGCAAGAGGTGGCAACATTGCGATCAAACTTGACATAGAAAAAGCCTATGACAGAGTGGACTAGAAATTCATGATTTGGGTCCTCAGGGGATTCGGATTTTCGGAAACCTGGATCAATATCATCTGGAGATCGATCAACAACTCCTGGTTCTCCACGGTTATCAATGGCCAAGCCGACGGATTCTTCAAATCTAGTCGCGGAATCAGGCAAGGAGACCCTTTATCATCCACCATATTCATCATCACGGTGGATGCATTGAGTAGAAATCTGAATAAGATGACCAGAACGTCAAATTTTTAGCACTTTCATACTGCCAGTGGCCGCCCGATTATAACCCACCTCGCCTATGCAGATGACATCCTCATCTTCACCTCCGGGAATGTGGGGTCGGTGGATGTGGTCCACAACATACTACAAAGATACGCCTCTTACTCCGGCCAGAAGGTCAACCCCAGGAAGAGTGTCATCTACGCCTACTACAACATTAAGAGCGAAAGCACGACCAGTCTCTCAAACATCACCTCGTTCTATATTAGTCACCCACCCTTTCAATACCTAGGATGCCCCCTTGTGTACGGCAAATCTGACGTCGGCATCTTTGAAGACCTCATCAACAAAATCAGGAAGAAACTGGAAGGGTGGCACAATGCCACCCTATCTCCGGGTGGGAAGACGATCCTCATTAATCACGTGCTCACATCCATCCCCATATACACCCTTGCTGCGTGCTCTCCCCCCAAGAAGGTGCTGACCTCGATTGAGAACATCTTCAGCAATTTCTTCTGGGGACACAGCGGCGGCCACGTCAAGCATAGTTGGGCCAGCTGGGACACCATGGCTAAACCCACTAAGGAGGGGGGATTGGGGTTCTCGAAACTTTCCTACATTGATGACGCCTTCTCGATGAAGCTGTGGTGGAAGCTTCGTACGAGTAGCAATTTATGGACGAGATTCATGAAGGCTAGATACTTCAAGCACATTCACCCGTCACAGGCGACCGCCAACTGCAGATCTTCCGCGGCATGGCGACGTATCATCAACGGCCGTTCTATGGCCGAACCGGTTATCCGTCTGCGCCTGGGAGACGGAGAATCCAACACGTTCTAAGAACGTTGGACAGGAGACACCTTGCTTCACCGCCTCCCGGAGGTTCCGGAGCACAGCAGGATCAAGGACCTATGGGATGCGAGGAGGGATGACTGGGATTGGGACAAGATCCGAGATTGGGCTGGCGAGGAAGAGAAGGAGTGCATCCGCCGTCACGAGCTGAAATTAAGCTCAAATGTTGACGAGCTACGTTGGTCGGCGTGTCAGGCAGGCAAATTCTCTGTTCGTTCAGCCAGACTGGTAGCCCGCGGCCCAGGGGCGCCTTCTCCGATCAGTGCTGCTTTCTGGCAGACATGCATTCCCAAGAAATGGTCCATCCTGATCGGGAGAGCCATCAGGAACAAGCTTCCGACCGACGACGTACTGTACTCCATTGGATTCAGTTTAGCCTTCGCCTATAATTGTTGTGCAGCTCGTCAATCAGAAACCATTGACCACATCTTCAGCTAGGGAGATCTCCCCGTACAGGTCTGGAACGCGCTATCTCAGCGATGTAGACAGAATTAGGTGGGCGAAAGCCTCAACGATCTATTAGCCGGGTGGGCGCTCGTCTCCCACGGCCACCAGATCGTCGTGGCTGCTGTCACGTGGGTATTATGGAAGAATCATAACAAGGCCAGGTACGAAGGCAACCAGTTCAACGCGGATAGGCTTATCCGGAAAGTAATCAAGCAGTGTCGGAAGATTCGGAGCGTTTGTTCGCATGGACAGACTGGCTTTTGGGAGTCACTCCTCGTTTAGTCCTCCGATTTAGTTTCTTGTTTTTTTGGTATACTTGTATAGGCATCGGCATTTTGTGCCTAAGGTATGCTTGTACAGGCTTCAGCATTTTGAACCTTACTAAATAAATAGGGGGTTTATATATATATATATATATATATATATATATATATATATATATATATATATATATATATAGCAGCGGACGCTTCAACGATCTCGCAGCCTCCTGGGGATCAGCCTTCCATGGCCACCAGATCGTCGCAGCGGCTGCCACGTGGGCGATTAGGAAGAATCACAACAATGCTAGATACGAAGGTCACCAATACTCAGCAGACCAGCTCATTCGGGTAATCTTCCGCCAATGCCGCAAAAGGAGTAATGGGTGCTCCCACAGTCCGAGAGCATTCTTGTCCTCGCTCAACCCCTAACTCTTGGTGGTTGAGTAGTTTCTCCCCCTCGTCTTTCTTTTGGTGGTATACTTGTATAGGCGTTGTCTTTTTTGTTTCTGTCTTGTATACGTCAGCAGGCTTCGACATTTTGAGCCTTCTTTAATAAAACGAGGGGGTTCGCTTATATATATATATATATATATATATATATATATATATATATATATATATATATATATATATATATATATATATATATTTATATTTATATAAATATATAAATATAAATATATTTATATTTATATATAAATATAAAAATATTTATATATATATATATATATATATATATATATATTTATATATATATATATATATATATATATATATATATATATATATATATATATATATATATATATATATATATATATATATATATATATATATATTATATTTATATATAAATATAAATATATATATATATATATATATAAATATATATATATATATATATATATATAAAATATATATATATATATATATATATATATATATATATATATATATATATATATATATATATATAGAATCTACGCATGCGTGGCTACTATTTAATTAATAAAAATCAATCAAATATATGTCTAATTGGTTTTGGCAACCTAGGGTATGCCTCACTAAGTGGTTTGAGCTACGGTTGAGTCCAAACAATTACCGAGTTAAATTCAACTCCAATAATACAATAAATTGGTCTTGTGTGTCATTTGAAAATAAATAGCACACATGAACTCAATTGAGTAGGACACCATTAGCATGTGTGTAGTAGGCTCTAAATAGGGCAAAATCATATATTGGGTCGAATGGGTCGGATCGATGTCGAGTACCGAAATTAAATTGAAAAATAGGTCGAGTTTTACGGTGATAGCAAGTTGGCCTAATTTGACTCGAAAGTTATGTGAAAAAATAGAATACAAGACAACATGTTTAAGTGGGACACGATATATCAAAATAAAGATAAACTTGTCTAGATCAAAACACAAGTAGAACGTTTCTAGAGATTGACATTTCTTGTGCTCCAAAAATCAAAGCTACGAAAAAGTATATATTATGATCACAAATAATAGTGGAAAACTATTTGTTAACCAATATATTAATTAAAATATAACATATATATATATATATATATATATATATATATATATATATATATATATATATATATATATATATATAAAATCAGAGGGCTTACAGCAACGCATCCCATTCCCTTAACATGACTATCAAAAGCTTTAGCCGGTAAGCTCTTTGAAAAGTGACCAGATAGGTTGTCTGCTAATGCTATCTTGGTCATAGCAATATCTACTCTCTTTATGATATCTCGTATCGGGTATTTCTTCTTGGAATTTTGCATGCTAAAACGAGTTAGTACAGTATCGATATAGGAAGCTTGAGATAAGCCCAATATCCGTTTCTTGCGATGTCGTAGAACTTTGATCCCAAGAATGTGACATGCTTCTCCCAAGTCCTTTATATCAAACTGTTTGGATAAATATACCCTTATATGAGATAACACCTTCTTATTATTTGTAATGAGCATAATGTCATCCACATAAAGTACTAGGACTACCACCACGTTTCTGTCACACTTTTTGTATATACAAGATTTATCTGGACATTGATCCATTTTATCACCTGATCAAAACGGATGTTTCAAGATCTGGAAGCTTGCTTAAGTCCATAAATGGACTTCTTGAACTTACAAACAAAATGTTCTTGGTCCTTTTTAATGAATCTGTCTTGTTGCTTCATATAGATATTTTTCTTAAGACTTCTATTAAGGAAAGCTATCTTGACATCCATTTGCCAAATCTTATAATCGAGATGTGCTGCAATAGATTAAAGAATATGGATAGACTTAAACATGGCTACTGGACAAAAAGTTTCCTCATAATCAATACCCTCTTTCTCAGTAAAATCTTTTGCTACAAGCTATGCTTTAAATATTTTAACCTTACCGTCTGCTCCTCTTTTTCTATTATAGGCCCACTTGCATCCAATGGCTTTTGCACCAGTGGGTGGTTCTACAAGCTCCTAGACCTTATTAGAATCCATTAATTCTATTTCCAATACCATTACTTTTTGCCAAGATTATCTTTGTCTTGGAGTGCTTCATTAAAGGTGTAGGGATCATAATCTTGTTCCCCAGAGACAAAGTCTGATAACTCTTTAAGAACATAAATCCGTCATGTTGTATCACAAGTCTCCCACTATGACGAGGCACTATTGATTGTCGTGTAACATTTATGACACGTTGTGTTTTACTTGTGATTCATCCTTTTCTATTGTTGGCATGATGTATTAGGTGTCCCTCCTATCAATTCTTTCATAACAACTCTATCATCGGTTTTTGGTTCATCACATAATCTTCCTCTAAGAATCGGACATTGGTGCTAGCAACGTCCTTCTGATCCTTAGGACTACAAAATAGACCTTCTTTCGTTCCTCTTGGATAGCCTATAAACATGCTAATTTCTGTACGAGATTCCAACTTATCTATTTTTCCATTCAACAGATGTGCTGGACTACCCCAAATCCGAACATGTTTTAGACTAGACTTTCGTACGGTCCACAACTCTATAGAAGAAATAGGTACTAACTTAGAAGGTACCAAATGCAGAATATAAATTGTTGTATCTAAGGCATATCCCCAAATGAATATGGTAAATCTGAATAACGCATCATTGATCTAGCCATCAAGAGTCATATTCCTTCTTTCTTCTACACCATTTTGCTGGGGTTTTCCAGGTGCAATCAATTGGAATTAATCCCTGCCTCTGATAAGTAATCCCTAACATGTCCAAAAAGGTACTCGCCACCACGATCCGAGTCGAGTGTTTCTAGTACCTCGTTTGGCACTACTCAGTATTTTGCTAGTGACTCGTTTGAGCACTACATGTGTATTTTGCTACTAATTCGTTTAAGCATTACCCGTGTCCTCGTGTCAGTCGTGGTCAGTCTGTCTGGCCTTACATCGAATGTTGTCCTAAATTGCATTTACACTTAGAATGGTTAAGATGCCCTTATTATTAATTTTGTGCGGTTTATATTCAGTTTTATATGGCATGTTATATGTATCTTGTTATGTTCCTCTGAGGACCTAGTGATCTATCCAGGTATTTGTTGAGTAGTTTTTGTAGAGTAGTTGGATAGATGATTGCTTCATCGGAATGTCAAGTATATTTTTTTGGTATTTTTATTATATTCTTCCTTATCCACAATTTTGTTTTTTATTATCTCATGCTGCTATTATAGCCTAGATTTGCAAGCTTATTCTTTTTTTGAGCTTTTCGAACATGTATATTACTGAGTGGTTAACTTTAATATATTATGTTCATTCTTGACACATGATTTGTGTATTGAGATTTAGATAGCTGTTATGATATTGTAGGGATATAGACATATAGCTTACCTAGATAGCTCATACGTATCTCAGCTGGGTTGGAGTCCACTGGTTATGCACCTGGCATGTTTACGTATTCTTAGTCGTACGTATTTTGCGACTGTGCATGACAATGGAGAGTCAGATTGATCAGAAAGTGTCTTTGGATTGTGCATGATCGATAATGGATAGATCAACATTAGAGGCCTTTGGAGTTTAGCATTTGCGATCATGTATTCTTACGGATTTTGCCTACCTGATGAGTTATCATATTTGGAGTTAGAAAAAAGCTTAGTCTGTGGTACATCGGTTCATTCGATATTCTCGAGCAGGTAGAAGATGTTGTTTATCATCTCGCCCTTTTGCCTCCTCTTTGTGAGGTACACGATGTGTTTCATATATTTCAGTTGTATATTTATGTTCCAGATCCGAACCACATCCTCGATCATACTGAGCTAGTCATTAGTACGAACTTATCATATGAGGAACATCTAATATATATTTTGGACCGAAGAGAGAAGGTTCTCAAGAACCGGACTATCAGGCTTATCCATATTGCTTGGGGTCATCATTCGCTGAAAGAGTCAACGTGGGAGCCCGAGGACGATATCAGATCCAAATATCTACACTTGTTTGACTCTTGAGGTATATTTCTCCTTATGCTTTCATATATAATTCTTCCAGTAGTTGATAGATAGATAGATGTATGTGTGTGAATGTTTACTTTTCTTCACTATGTGATTTTCCATACATGTTAGTTGTATAGTGATTGCATTGATCGAATGGTTTGGCTTTAGTTGAGTTTTCAAATATGAAAAAAAATTCTAACGAGGGTAGTGTTGTCACTCTTCGTTCCTATTTTTTGTATTTCTATGAGTATCGTATCCATATCATATATTTAGTTTCGATACCGTATCCCGTACTCGTATTGTTAGTGCCCGTATCCGATATGAGGTTGCTATACAATGTTATTAATTTTTTTGATTTGATATCAAGAGCCGTACGATCATATCGCCCGTATGAAAATCGATTGCTTAAACTGATTAATTGACTTATGCAACCTAATTTAGATTTTGGTTTTTTCTATAAGATAATAATATAGGAGACCACCCTAGACACCTAGATTGACCATGGATATTGCCCTAAATCAGTATCATGAACTGCAAATATGCTGGATATCCAAAAATACTAGAAATTGGATTTTTATTGAATAAATAATATAATGTTATAATTATGACAGTATACTATTTGTATAGCAGTGTCCTAGTCAGCCTGCTGACTAGGCTTGGGTCTTTATCCATTTGTCAGTTGGTTTTGTATGTGGGGTCAAGGATTAGTTGGGAGGGACATGGATTGATAAATTGGCATTATCAATGGCCAAGCATCAAATTTATTTCCTATAGACTTTTTTATTTCTCTCTCTTCTATTCTTTTCCTTCTTCCATTCTCTTCTCCATTTCTTTCTTTTCTCCTTTGGTGGGTAACCTAGAAGAACTAGAGCTTGATCTTAAGATCAAGGTATGATGGCTAACCCTTGATGGAGTTGAAGTTAGGCTTGGGGTATTAAGGATCATGGTAAGTACAATTTGCACTTGTGTATAAACCTATGTTTCTTTTTATTTTTATTTCCTATGATTATGCATTGCTTAGTTTTATCCAAATATTGATGTTTTATTCGTGGTATGTATCATAGCTATGTGAATTGATATGGAAATGTGATATAGATTAGTGTGGATATCAAGATTGGAAATGAACTTGTGATACTTGGTTTTAACCTAGGTTTTGAGAATTGGATTTTGATTTCAAACCCTACATATAGTGCCTAATTGCTATAGGGATTACCTATTAGCTAATGCAAACTTGTAAGGCTTAATTTGGTAGCATTGTGATATATTCTGGTGTCTAAAAAATTCTAACCCGAGCTGTTGTCTGCCCAATATTAGTGCAGACAGTTTATTGTGTGGGTTTTTTATGTTTTCATCAAGTACAATGTCACGTCCCACTACCAAAATACTAGAGAAATACGAGGATGGACATAGCTAGCTACCCCTTACAAGGTATGAAAACGTCGTACGACGACCACGGCTGCCTAGAAGACAAGTGGGAGGACTCTAGCATGCCACTCACGACTCCTAAGGTCAGACAAATCCTATCTCAATCCAATCAACACAAGAAGCAGTAAAGAGTAAATCATGTATGCGATGGGTAAGCTATCCCAAATACAAAAGCATACATAATTAAGGGAGCTGGGAGCTCACATAATCAAAAATACATCAACTGAATATACAAAAGTACGTAAATATACAACTAGCCGCGGTCCAGAATATACATCCATGTCATCCAAAGACAGAGGGAACAAAACTCAGATATAAGGACCAAAACATGTCCCTGGCTAATACACCACAAAATAAAAATACTGTTAGGGTATATACTAAAAGCATCACTTTTGTATTAACTATATATTTCTATTATTTTTGAATGAGATTCATATGAAAAAATGTTGGCATTTTATATTTATTATATGTTAATGCAAGTGCTGATATTCTACATTGTAGATAATATGGTGTGTGGTGACACATATAAGATCATATTATCAGTCCCTTGTAGAATATATAAATGGTTCATAAACTAGATGGATTTGGACAAACTATTGGTAAGTTATAGTGTAATATGGCATTAATCTATCTTGACTATAGGTTTATACTAGTACACTTTGTGTGTATTAAACATGATCACTTGAGGTTGTTCTCTTTGTACTGACTACATAAGAGAATAAATACGTCTTTATTATGGATGCTTGTACTCTTAATCCGGATATAATAACAGACATGTATATGTAGTGTGCATTACTTTGATTCATAAAAGAGTGAGATTCATAATGAGTCAATAACCTCTATGAATTGGATAATAGCATTATGTGTGTGATGGGTTGTTGATTATAAAAGGAATCCATGTACCGATGTATCGGGTTGATGATGTCCCCTTAAGGAACTCATAAGGATTTTTATGTAAACTCTGTAGGTGGATTATATTCGACATGACAGATAAAGTTGAGTGGTACTACTAAATGATATAAGATGTCGATCAATGTAGTTGTTAGTAACTTATTTTGATTGACGAACATTCGATATCTTAACAAGGGAGACAAACAATCATATAATAAGTAAAAGCCCATAAACGTAATTTGAAATTAGGAAGGTAGTGCAACAGTAGCTCTTTAGTGGACCAAACTATTGTTAACAACATGGGTTGAGTGTTCAGGCTGAACACGGGATACCTAGACCCGTTAGAAGACCTAAACCTAATTTTTTTCTCACGGTCCCAACCGTACCCTATATATACCCTCTATTCTCTGGCCGTCATATGTATCCTAGGAAGAGCATATTTCTCTAATTCGTTCATCACGAAAAGAGAGAAAGAAAAGATAGACGAGGAGAAGAAAAGGTTGGGAGACCGTCGCCCACACGATGTCTAATTCGAGCAAGGAATACGGTAGAAGATCTTGAGGTTGCTGATCGATCACGATTATTGGAAACCGTTATCAACTTCTTTCCGCTTCAGGTAAAATTCGTAAACCCTGGTTTTCGCCATTGAAAGATTAGATCATGAGATTAAACATGTTCATGCTTTATCAATCGATTTGCACACCAATTCTTTATCATAAAATTTACTCTGTTGAAGGGCTTGCATTAATACATGCGTAGATTAACTTTACAGTTATACCGTATAGTTGATAAATTGTTAAGCCGTATGGTTTCGTCGTGGCCATGGATAAGAAATTACCATGTGCAAGATGGCTCGGTCGCATGGCTATGGTTATGTCACATAGATCAATACGCAATCCTGGGGATACTAGTTCCATCAAATACAATATAGAGTGAAAAACAAAGAAAACCTATTCGCTAATCTGAGCTACAATACTTTGAGTGCGAGTCATCTGGGAAGGTGGTGGTAGATCTTTGGGTCCAACTGGGGAACCAGGCCATGCAAAACCAGTAGGGTCAGAACCCCAAGAAACAAGTACCATAAAGGAAGCCCAATGTGGACGACCAAAATTCACAACAACGATCACAAAAAAGTACTAAAATAAAAGTACATGTCAAGACTTATATGGTACTAATGCACACATCTCGAGAAATAATAACGCAATAGAACCAAAAGGATAGACATGGAAGAATAACTATAGATCATAAAAAGATGGCAAGTTGTCAGAGGACATCAGTACTGTTGGTCCATTGATCATGGTGAAACTTGATTATAATAACTGATCTAACCCTGTCTCGATATAAGGGCTACTTAGACGACTGCTGAGAACTACTACTGCTACCGTTCAAGACATGAAGTTTTTTTGCCATTGAGTCTGTATTTCTACTTTCAAAATAATTTTTATAATTTATTGAGTCGAGGAATATGATGAACACCGAGTCATACTGGCAAATAGGCTACCACAAAATGATTTTAAAATATTTCCTGTTTTAAAAATGAACCCATTTCTGTCCCTACATCGTGCCCCGTTTTCGTCCACGGGTTGCACGAGAAAGGAACACTTTTGCTACCGATTGAGTCGGGACCGATAGATCAGAATCGACTGAATCAGTCGAACGGAAATGATTGAATTAAGATCCTTTTTCCATTATGGAAAGGCTTCTTCGGAATCAAGTCCCATATTCAGCGGATTACGCCTCACGGATTGGCTCTGCGGCTGAGTCGGGAGAGACCTCCCGTTGCTCTGGTTTCTCATACCGTACTTGCTTTGCCTTTGTCTTTGGCTTTGGTTTTCGTGAATATTTTTGATGGTTTTCATGGCTTGCGTTTTCGAAGTCGCATTCGTATCGAATTCCTTAAATAATACAGTGTTCTAATCAGTTGTTTATGCGGTTTCAGGTGATCGCGTAGGCGATGTCAACGTAGCCAACCAGTCCTTTGCCTGAAGCAAAGACTAAGGTGAGTGTCTGACCTTCTTCGCCTCGACCCTCTGTTTCAGTCAATATGAAGCACAAAAGAAATGCTTATCGCCATAGTGTAGAATCAATGAAATCATGGCACGATTCTTCACGTAACACTTGCTATCGAACTACTTTACCTAAAAACTGATGCCTGCTTTCTCATGCCTTATTTACTTAGCCTATGCAAACCAAAGGATGAATCGATTAACGTTTATCGCAATAATAAGGCTAAAGTGCATAAATAACTAAGATCAAAGAAAGGGGCAGTTTTACACCTAAAAGAGAAAGTTAAAGGTTCTAGTAAAAAGATAGAATATTTCAAGAATCTACAAAAACGGTCATTGGAAAACTTATGCATAAGGTGTAGTTTCCTCGAACGGTTGCTTAGGCCAAGGAACCAATTCGGCCCGAGAGGAACGAGTTGTAGCAAGCGCCAGCCTTGAATCAGCGTGGGTGATTCGGGAACTTTCACGTAGGGCTCGCTATCCGCCGTGAAAGGGTCGCCGTCTAACCCCGCTATAGTCCATGATGGCTTGACATTGCCAGTGACCTTCATACCCTTTTACGGCTTGAATCAATGCACGTGACACGGGATAAAGTTGGATAATCGCTTGCCTCAAAACATGTTAACATGCAAATTGATTAGGATGGTTAGAAATATCACAAAATAGCTAGCTAACATGTTTTATAAAATTACTTGAACCAAATACAGAGCTTGGGTTTAATTAGCCACTTGCCAGTATATGTGATCGTACTGACCCTCGCTCTTTACAGGTGACAGGAACCAGGATGAATGTGCCAGCTAGCTAGGCGACGTTTCATGCTTTTGAAGCTTCGACCGCGCATCGAAGACCTCGCTGTTGAACTTTGAAGACTCTCTACAAGTCCAAGAAATATGTCTCGGCATCCTCCCAATCCAGGTGGCTGGAATACTTTTGTTGTAAATGAAGGATATATGTATGGAACGGCTATCTCATCGGCACTCCTTTTGTAATCGAGTCATGTTGTAAAGCCCGCACAACATGATTGTAATAGAGTTTGTAAAATAATGTCTATTATCAATAAAATGAATTATTTTTCTGTCTTAATGTGTTATTCAATTTGTGTATGCTTACTCTCTTAGATGCTGTGTTTCGTATTACCTTATGACTATGCCTTGTGCGATCGCAAATTAGGTTCGCACGGCGTCACGCCCGGAGGACGACTATCGATTCTACGGAATCGGGGCGTGACATAATGGTATCAGAGCACAACTTACGTCCTTGGCCTCCAGTGAAAAGTTTCTAGTCCCGAACCGTTGACCTCGTGTCGATGAGATGAGTTGTTACATACGCTGAACCCAGGAAATTTTCTGAAACTAACGAGAGTTGTCTTTCTTTTTCCTACAGTTGCGGGACCTCGGGCAGAGGACGAGACGAGTGCTTCCAGCGGCTCGAGTAGTTCCGGGCCCGAGCATTCCGTCAACCCAACGAGGATGACGCCTACTATAACCGGATCTTCTGGCGACCTGATGCAACAGATGTTGCAAATGCTTGAAATGCAGCAAAGGCATGCTGAACTCCATCGACAGCAAACGGAGGCTCGCCAAACCCAGTTTGAGAACTGATTTGAGGCACAATTTAAATTGCAGTAGTAGCAGCTGAATATACTTTAACAAATAGTTCAGTCAGTCGTGGCCAACAATAATTCAACGATGATGCCTTCTGTGACTGAGCATGCAGTTCGATCTAATGAAGCAGAACTGGAGGTACCCGTGCTGTCACCTGCGGCACCGAAAAGTTCTACATGCACAACATCTAATAAAGTATGGAAAATTATCGAAGTTACTCATGAAGGCACAACACAAGTCAAGGAGTCAAATATCAGTAGACTTACTTAAGAGTATGAGGCGTTCAAAATGAAGCCAAATGAATCCGTCACTCAGATGTTTACAAGATTCTTGGATATTGTAAATCCTCTGCCTTCCCTAGGCAAGGAATACAATAACCATGAGAAGATTCACAAACTACTACGAGCTCTCACGAAGAACTGGATTCCAAAGGCTACTGCAATTATTGAAGGAAACGACCTCACTACTATGTCTCTTGAAACACTCGTGGGTAAGCTACTCATTCACGAGCTGGAACTTCAAGACTTTGAAGAAGTTGCACCAAAGGAGAAGTAAATCGCCCTCAAAGCTCAACACATAAGACTTGTCGAAGAAGATTCCGACGACAGTTATTTTAACTCTGAAGATCAAGCTCTCCTAGTAAAGAAGTTCATGAGATTCAACCAAAGAACAAAAGAGCACAACAGCAACAATAGCAACAATGAAGAAGATCCAATCTTCTATAATTACAAGAAGAAAGGACACTGCAAAAAGAATTGTCCGATAGCATCATCATCATCCAGGAAAAGTAATAGTTATAAAAATGGTTACCTAAAGAAATCAACATCCAGAAGATATGCTAACACAAGCATATGACATGAAAGTGAAACCAGCGACTCAGAAGATAAACAATCACACGACGCTACAAATGTATGCTTAATAGCATATAATCAGGTAAGCACTAACCCCCTATTTGATACATATGATAATTTTACCTTTGAACAGTTACCTAAAGCTTTTAGTGACCTCTTAGGTGACTACAAAAAATTGCGTAATAAATACCAAAACTCTAAGAAGGTACTCAAAGAATACAAAGGTGAAATAGGAAGACTTACCGACCTACTAGCTATCACGACCCGATCCCCCTAGGGTCGTTCGTCCTCACTTCGATCCCTGCGGGATCATTTGTCCCTGCTAAGGCGTGATGTCGTGCAAGCCTAAATTGTGCTTACACAAGGTCAGTACCTGCACAAAATAAATAGACAAAGCAAAACGCACACACACATCATATTTAATTACAAAAAACCAAATATTAGATACGAAGATTTGAGAAGAAAATACTTCTTTTATTCATAACTTGATAGGTTACAAAGTACAAAGCTTGTGACTCAAATGCTATAATTTGATTACACATCTCTCTTTGAAACTCTTTATCAAAATAGCCACAATGCCCGTACATCATATCCCTTATTACATACTTGAAAATGAAAAGACACTTTAAAGAAAATTTGTAACTGGACTTGAAAACGAAAATGCTTCGAGGCAACAGACAAGCTCTACTAGGCTAGACGAGCTTTAATGCCTCACTTGAAATTCCTCTGTCTCCTTGCTAGCTGAAAAGATGCCCACGATGTGGGTCAGTACACATCTTGTACTGGCAAATGGCTTTTGACCGAACTCATAATATATGCACTAAGTCAACATGTGAAGCTAACATACATTTATTATGTGATCTTTCTACTTGTCTAGGTACTTTTTAACAATTCATAAGAAACATGACAGTAGAAACATTTTATAATAATCTTACCCATCGCCGACAGTAATCCCTGTACGAAACAGGTTAGCACAATTTGCATATATAAAGCATACTTATTTTCCGTCCCTGTATGTTAGGTTTGTAATAAATCCTACTATATGCATGAACCTAACTTCATGGTGGCCCATGGGTTATTTCCCATGATCAGCAGTTGGGACATACAAGCCCATCTCACTGATAGACATAACACCCCACTAATCATGAGGTTTCTTTTACCTCAGGGTGCTCAATCTCTCCTAGGTCGACTGATCCCCAGTACCACAAGAATCGGTCGAGAGACCGTACCTTGTGCACAAGTTGTCCTAAGCCAAATGCATGAGATACATTCTATCAGATAAAATATTTTATTGTATATTGAACAACAGGCATCTGATTTTGATAGTTCTCTTCGATAGGGACATGATTCTATTCTTTTATTTCGATCGATCTCAAACCAATTAAGGTTTTTTATAATATATCTTGTATAAAGCAAACCCTGGAAACCTGTAAGCAATTATATTGAGCCAGTAGAGCAACAGTTCTATTAGCAAGCAATCCAGTTCATTTGTCTTCTCTTATCTTTTGTTATTGTGGTATCGTTTATCAGAGGAACGAGCAAAAAAGTGG
Organism: Iris pallida; assembly: GCA_029216955.1. NCBI lineage: Eukaryota > Viridiplantae > Streptophyta > Magnoliopsida > Asparagales > Iridaceae > Iris > Iris pallida. The sequence continues at coordinate 52,193,146 of JANAVB010040619.1, forward strand.
ACTAGAGATCATTTTTACTAGGGCATGGAGACAAATGGTAGCCCAGTTAAAGCAATTCACCAATATGAATCATATTCGAGAGAATAAGGGACTTTACGCAATGATCACGTGCCGTGTATGCATCCTCCTGTATTGGCACTAACATTTGATTAGCATACTTTGGTCTTTTTCTTTCGAGATTCGGAATGAATGTGCAATGCGATGAAAGCGAAAAATGAAACCAATCATCGAAAACCAACACAAAAATGCATTCATCAAAACCAAGCAGTAGAAGAAAACATCTAAGAAAACTCTTGGATTCATTTCAGTAGAAGTCGATCCATAATTAGAAAGGTTCATTATATTTTATCCGTAATCAATCGATACCGGCAAAAGTTTCCCTAAATACTCAGTTCAAGACTGAGTCAGCAAGCCGTGGGTATTACATAGTGGACAACGAGGAGTGGGGCACTACACTAGCTGAGGTTAGAAATAATTATAATTCTAGGGAGATAGGTGAGCTTTTTTCTGTCAACTTGTAGTTACACGAGACCACAAGGCTATCTGAAGTGAAAGACAATACCATTACCAAACTAAAGGAAGACTTACTCAAAGAGAAGAAAAGTCTTCAGCAAGCACTTGTAGTGCCCCATCCCTACATCGTGCCCCATTTTCGTCCATCGGGTGCGCAAGAAAGGAATATTGTCGCTACCGATTGAGTTGGGACCGATAGATCGGAATCGGCTGAATCGGTCGAACAAGAACGATTGAATTAAGATCCTTTTCTTGTTATGGAAAGGCTTCTTCGGAATCAAGTCACATATTCGGCGGGTTGCGCCTCAAGGATTGGCTTTGCAGCTGAGTCGGAAGAGACCTCCCGTTGCTCTGGTTTTTATGTCGTACTTGCTTTGTCTTTGGCTTTGGCTTTGGTTTTCGTGAATGCATTTTTGTGAATGTTTTCGATGGTTTTTATGGCTTGCATTTTTGAAGTCGCATTCATATCGAATTCCTTGAATAATACAGTGTTCTAATCCGTTGCTAATGTAATTTCAGATGATCGCGTAGGCGACGTCAGCGCATGTCACGACCCGCTCCCGGATAACCGAGTATGAGTTCGTGTCTAAGCCCAACCTACGGCACGGTATCGGCAGTAGAACGCTGTCTAGTACACATAATAACATCCTCCATAAATACAATAGGACACAAATACAAATCGTACTCAACAGTGACATAAACCAAGGAAAACAAGAGTATGATAGATAATGAAATAATAATATCCAAATCCAATGACAAAGAGACTGAAATCCAGAACAATAAAATATCGTCCATCCATGAACAAATCTGATCCATCTAAGAAATAAACTAAGACATGCATAAAGGTAAATCTAGATCCCTCCAGAGATCAACCATGGCTCCTGAGTCTCGGTACCAACAACGTCAGCACTACCCACTGCTAGTCCATAACATAAAGTGCTAGAGATACTCTCTCTCACCTATAACAACGATCCAGTCAGGAAAGGAGCAGAGTACAACCATATTGCAATTAATGTTGTTAGTCCGAAATAAGTTAGAACAACGAGAAACGATGATGGCAAATAGTAAATAAAGAACTAGTACTAGCAAGGTATGAACAATCAAGATATGAACTAGCAAAATATAAACTAGCAAGATGAGATCTAATAAGATATAAACTGGCAAGATGTAAACTAGCAAGATATGAACTAACAAGATAATGGACTAGATAAAGGAAAAATAGAAACCACTATATGTGTGTGAAATACCTTTTAATACGTGAACGGCTGGGCTAATATGGCACATCATACGATGGCTATCATTCAGTAATTGGTAAGGCTAACTCATACTGGGTGTGTATGACTTAGCTATCATTCGGTAACGGTAATAGGGTTTGTTCACGTATTTATCGAGTATTTCCCCTCCTAACTCTCTAACAATAGATAACGGTCAATGATACACTAAGAAGGATACAATAACTATAGTATCACAATCGTGTCTCAATAGAATATCAAGTAATGACTCAACGGGATATCAAACAAGAAAACTATAGAGTAAAAGTTATAATGAACTAAAACATAAATACTATACTGTACTTGCCTGAATCCTTACATAAAACGTAGTCACAAGCCGAGGATGAGGGGATGCTAATCTATGAGCTGTCAACCTATGACACACATTGTACCACGAACCGTGCACGAAAACCACAAATCAATTCTAATGTTCTAGTTCTAAATAGTTGCTAGTTGGGTTACTAATCTAATAATAATTAATTCTGGAATAATTCACTTAAGAACCTAATTTAACCTACTAATAATCTAAAAATAATTTAAACATGCAAGTTTGACCATCAAAAGTCGTGTTTCTCAATTTTGGAAACCATGGCACGCAAATCGAGACGTGCCATTGACTTTTTAGTCAAACGCTGTGAACTCTAGATTTTGAAAGTACACCTTTGTATATTTAATCACCACGAGTGCGCTGGAATCGACCGTGCCACAAAATCACGCTTTGGTCAAAAGATATCGCCGTTATGGCTAATCGTGACCAAAATGGGGATCAACCGATCAATTCTGAGTTCAGTAGAAAAACTAAAATAGTAAATGAATGAAATAATTTCTGGTATATATATCGTAGAGCTCTGTGTTAGCTTTCCGAAACTTTAAACGGTTCGTGATTTTGATTTCTGGTTCTTCCGGAATCTCGAAAACACCGAAACGTGCCAAGTTTCGGACAACCGATACTCAACGAATTTTCCAGAAATTTAGGTTCAAAAATCATGAAAATAAATTACATATTCAAAAATTTTACCTCGATACGAATCCAACAAAAAAACGGCAGGCTGAAAGGAGGTCGGGGTTGGCGGGAATCACCTCGGGAAGTCGGGGGATCACCGGGATCAAAACTCCAAAAGTCGGCTGATAATTAATCTAGGGTTTTTCGAAAACCGAATAGAATATATATATTGAGAGAGAGCGGCTCAGTTGGGTCGGTGGGCGGCTAGGGACACGTGGCATGATCCCTACAGTCCCGCTCAAAAATGAATGGCCAGATGTTGGCCCGATTTCATTCTAAGCCGACTAGGAGTCGGTTATGGAGTCGACTCAATAAATGTGGCTGAGTCAGCGGGTTGGTGGCTGATAGCTGGGCCCACCCGCCTTCAACGGGTGGCTGATGGGTGGGCCAGCCTTGCGCTGACTGTGCGCTGACAGTGTAATTAATTCAGAAAATATTTTAAAAGTCAAATTAACTCCAAATAACTTCAAATAAATTCCAAAAAATTCCAGAAAAAATCTAAAAAATTATAGAAAATATTTCTAATCTCCTAGAACCTAAATAAAATACTAGGTCACAAAATAACCCCAAATAATCTCATAATAAATTATGAAAGTCATTCATAAATATAAATCTTCAAAGAATAAATACTTAAAAATATGTAAAAATGTCCAAAATTCATAATAAAATATATTATAGCTATAAAATGCATAATTACCCTATCTAAAGGTCATGTGACCACAAGACGGTCACAAATCACCCGTAGGCTTAGTCACAACTCCTATGATCCTAGAAAATTAAATATAAACTATTCAAAGAAAAATGAAAAAATATCATTAAATTATAATCGGGTGGTAGATGCCACATACTATCCCCCTTAAAAATATTTTTGTCCTCAAAAATCAACAGGTCATACTAAATAACTTCTACAGGCAAACTCTAAATTAATTCCTAGTCTATATCATGGAAAGGTGAAAAATCTAAGATTACTAATCTAGCATTAACCAAGCATACATGCTAACTATAATTATGGGAAGCCTTTAAGGAACTTAGTTAACTACATATACCTTCAGGTCGGGTCACCGCAACAAATGCTTGATCTTGTCCTTGCTGCTGTAGTCCTCCTTGTCTGTAATGCCCGTATTTTGGAATACGTATTTTGATTAGGCTTATATGTATTTCGGACCTGTATTTTATTTTTTTGGATTCTGGCCTGTAATTGTGTTTTGGTTTAACTTGCGGATTCTGGTTTTCTCGTAAAATGGGTTTTGGACCTGGCGTGGTTTTATTTTATAGAGAAGAAATTGGTTTGGCTTGGTTTGGTTTGCATTGGACTACCTTAGCTAACCTCCACCCTCAACACAACACACCCTCCCTCATTAAAACCCCACCTAACTTTCTCTCTCCTCATAACTTCCATTTATTTTCTTCATCTTCTTCTTCCTTTCTCCACCAACACCATAGGCAAGTGCACCTTGCCACCAAATAAGCACCCTATTTTATTTGTCCATTAGCTAGATTAGGCCATGTGAACAACATTAGAACTTGGTATTTTGTGATTTGGAGTCTCCATTTTTCTAGATCTAAGTTTTAACCATTTTGAATTTTCTTGGTTTTGATCAATTAGACTTAGATTTTTGCTTGTTTGAGGCTTCCATTTGGATGAGAATTCAATTTTAAACAAGTTAGAACTTTGAAAATCCAAATTTCGTATTGATTTGGCTAAGTTATGAGATTTGGAAATTTTGGTGATTCTTGGGTTTTCCCTCGGCCTGATGGAGAAGATGACCCTCGGCCAGCACTTTTTGTGCAAGGCCATGCGCAGTTCAACTGTGCGCAGTTCAACTCGTTTGCAGTTCATCTCATGCGCAGTTCAACTGTGCGCAGTTCAACTCGTGCGCAGTTCATCTCATGCGCAGTTCATCACATGCGCTGTTCATCTCCTGCGCAATTCATCTCCTGCGCAGTTTATCTCATACGCAGTTCATCTCCTGCGTAGTTCATCTTCTGTGCAGTTCATCTCCTGCACAGCTCATCTCCTGCGCAGCTCACCCTAGCGCAGCTCGACCCTAGCGCAATCTAACCCCAGCGCAACCTATTTGTCCATGATGGTTGGATTTTATACCTTGGACTTGGCTCCTCTTTTGTGGGTTGGAGTTTTGAGATCTTGTTCCATACAACATGACTGTCTCGACCCTATACGACCTGGCACATTTTTTTTGGTATTTGCTTATGACTAGTACGGTTTTTCATGATTTCTGTGAAGTATGATTCTAGTACTTTCTGATCTTCTTGATAGTGACCCGATGGGGTGCGCCTTTAACTTTTAACCTGTAATTCATGATTAATCTTGATACTGGATAACTTGATAGTGGCCCGTGGCGGTGCACTCCTGACTTGTAACTTGTAAACCTGTAACTTGTAACTTGACTTGACTTGATGCTGTTGTGATGGCTAACTTGACTCGTATAATCCACTCTGATGCCGTGGGTGTCCATTCTTGCTGCCTTGTACAATCCACTTGTCTTGTCTTGCATCATGTCTAGGACGTGACTCCCTGGTTACCACGGTCAGGGATTCACACTGAATATGGATTAGGCTAATGACTAAATCAAACTATAGTTCATGGAGAATTTCCAGTCACAGGCGATCTCGTTATCTGGGTGCTTTAAACGGACTTGTAGCCTGCCGACGAGTAGGGCACATTTCCAGCACACTGTCATGTGTTGCACCCTCTAAGTCACCTAAGGGTATATCATCTCCTGGGCGATGTACCCAACCATACTCTCAACATGCAGAAGGATAACTAGATAGTCTACAAGGCTTGGGACTGGAAATTTCTCATTTGCATCTTGTTAGTAATTAGGCTTGTGATAACCTAGTTAGTTAAGTAGTAAGCCGTAGTAATTGCTTGGCCGTTCGTGAATGGATGGTGTCCAGCCTTGTCTAAGTCTCGTCTAGTCCCTGTACCTGGTACCCCTGATCATGATTGTTTTTACTTATCTTTAACAATAAATGGGTAGAGAGAAAGTGCTATTCAGGCGAAGGGTTTAGACCCTGGTTTGGTTTAAGGGTTGTAACCTGGCTCCCGGAATGGTCCACGTCCCTAGTCATTTATTGTCCTATTGTACTCTTTATTACTTGTACTTTTCTTCTATTTCTTAAGCTCTGATATGCTGGCTTTTGTTCTTATTTCGTGGCCTCCTTTGTGGCACTTGCTCTTTCTAGGGTTTGACCCAGCTGGTTTTGTGTGACCAGATTTTGGAGCAGCACCCGAGGATCTACCGAACCTCCAGCCCAATGGTGGCGACTAGAAGGAACCCGGGCTACGAGTGGGTTTTCTATTTTGTTTCGCTCACTACACTGTAAAATTATTCTTTTGAGGCGTCTAGCCGACGAGCACCTGTTAGCTCGATGCATATTTACTTACTGTCTGCCTACGGGCTGTAAACATGATTATCAAATCCTAGGGTTGATCATGTATGACTGAACTCTTGCTAGTCTTGACATTTTGTACGACTAGCTTCATGATCATCCAATATGTAATATTTGGGACGCCTTTTATTGTATATTTGGTGGTCTAACATCTTGTAACTATATTACTTGCTTGAGATTGAGATAATAGGCTTGACCTTAAGAGACCGTTGGCTTGTAGTAAACCCCCATATCTAGACAGCTGTGATCGTATAGCGAGGTGGATTCCATTTCAATATACGTAGCTGGCTATGTACGCCCCCGCTCTCCAGTATTCTGGTTCTGGGGCGTCACATGGTTTAAGTGGTGGCCCATGCAGGTCTTGGCATTCAAGATATGTGAGGGTTTACCGGATAGATGTCTCAATCAGTACTCGTCTTTGATCTTCGTTCATATCCTCTGAATCTCTGGATTCTTGCCCTGATCATGTGCTTGTATCGTTGATCTGTCCTGGTCCTTCCTTATTGTTTTCCTTATGTCGTCTTATTCAGCGACACTGTACCTGATCCCGCCGATCAGCAAGGTGGAACACTTCCCGTGGACCAGCAACCCGGGGATCAAGCCCAGCATTCCGGAGTAGCCTCCAGAGTTGTACCTACTGGAGGAGAGCCACCAGTTCAGCCCGTTCGACCTGTCGAGCCTGATTATGGCACCTTGGTAGGTCTCATCAGGACCTTGATAGCTTTCCAGGATCGTAGAGGAGACGCCTTGCACCAGGTAGTGGCAGATGCTTTGACCAGAGGCGGTCATCCAGGGAACAGCACGGCCAACAGCTTCAAGCGCTTGAACCCTCCATTCTTCGACGGTAGCGAAGATACGATTGCCGCGGACGCTTAGCTTCAGGATACCGAGGTGGTTCTGGAAGCAGCTAGGACACCTGAGAATGAGAAGGTGGCGGTGGTACGCCTACAGTTGCTGGACTTGGCTCGCAGTTGGTGGGCGGTGCAGACCGTGGGATTAGTGGCACCGGTCACTTGGGCGATGTTTAAAGAAAGATTCCAGGCGAAGTATTTTGATGCTGTAGCTCGGTACGACCTACAGACCAGATTTACCAACTTGAAGCAAGGAGGCAGAACGGGCGACGGTTATGCATCTGAGTTTTCTAGACTTAGTAGGTTTGCCCCCACCTTGGTGGCGACCGAGTTTGATATGGCCCAACGGTTCCAGCAGGGACTGCATTTGGAGATCTTATTGGCAATTGAGCAGTTCGAGCACCAGACATTCGATACAGTATTGAGAGCAGCTAGGAGGCATGAGTACACCTCCCAGAGGATCGTGGATAGGACCGGAGGTAGGAAGCGATCCCACAATCAGATGCACCAATCTTCAGCTCCAGCCCCGGCAGCAAGGAGTTTGACCATTGGAACTTCGAGGCGGGCGGCCTCTGTAACGTCGGTTCAGCATTCGACCCCGACGTACCCGCTAGCAGCAGAAGCAGAAGCAGACTTCCGAGATGGGATGTTCTCATTGCGGGAAGCCAGGACACGTCGTGGCAGATTGTCGCAGGGCGCAGGGATTGTGCTTGGCTTGTGGAGCGACAGATCACAAGATAGGAGCCTGCCCTAATAGGGGTAGTTCGTCCTCTTCTAACCTAACCAGTCCGTCGGTTAGGGGACCAGTACCGATGCAGCATGCAGTAGTACCCGAGGCCCTTGTTGCCTCAGGCCCAGGTATTTCATCAGCAGAACCAACAACAGTACACCCAAGCCCAAGTGCAGAGCAGGCAGAGAGGTTTCCAGCAGAGGGGACCCACAGCCAGAGGACAAGGTCAGGCAATGATGATGACTATGGAAGAAGAGGTTGCACCAGGTGAGGTAGTGGCAGGTACTATTCTTGTCAACTCCTCTCCAACATCGGTATTATTTGATTCTGGTGCAAAGCATTCATTCATGTCTGCACGATTCGCGACACGGATAGGATTGGAGCCCGAGTCATTATCAGTAAGGCTCAATATACTTACTGATAATGGTCTTGTGGAGTAGATCGAGTGTTTTCCTCGTGTCGGATCGTAGTTAGCGGTAGAGAGTTCCCCGCTAGATTCATAGAGTTCCCTATGGCAGACTATGTTGTAGTCTTAGGCATGGATTGGTTGAGGAACCAGTATGCTAGGATAGACTGCCATATTGGCAGGGTTGTCTTTAGTATTCCAGGAGAGCCAGAGTTTTCATTTTCCAGAGGCGCAGTGGAGCCATCTTCCCCGTATTGTGGATGGCAGTAGCAGCGGTACAGTTACCCCGGATAGTTGAAGAGTTTTCAGATGTCTTTCCAGAAGAACTTTCAGGGATGCCGCCAGAGCGGGCGATTGAGTTCACTATAGACTTGATCCCCGGGACGGTACCAGTATCAGAGCGAGTCTACAGGATAGCGCCTTCAGAGTTGGAGATTTTGTACAAGATGATTGAAGAACTGAGGACCAAGGGATTCATTCGTGCAAGTGGATCGCCTTGGGGAGTCCCGATGCTTCTTGCAAAAAAAAAGGATGGTACGTCCTGGTTATGTGTAGATTATCGTACCTTGAACTCAGTAACAATCAAGAACAGATACCCTCTTCCGAGGATAGATGACTTGTTTGATCAACTCAAAGGGGCTTCAGTGTTTTCGAAGATAGACTTGTGGTCAGGATACCACCAGATCAGAGTCAGAGAGCAGGACATTCCAAAGACAGCGTTTAGATCGAGGTATGGGCATTGGGAGTTCCTTGTTATGCCCTTTGGAGCGACCAATGCGCCGGCCATATTCATGGACCTCATGAATCGTATTTTCATGCCTTACTTGGATCAGTTCGTGATCGTGTTCCTAGATGATATCCTGGTCTACAGCAAGAGCGAAGCAGAGCATGAGCAGCATCTCAGAATCGTTCTTCAGACGCTTAGAGAGCACCAGTTGTACGCAAGTTTAGTAAATGCGAGTTCTGGCTCGATCGTATTTCGTACTTGGGTCACATCATTACCCGAGAAGGAGTGGAAGTAGATCCCCAGAAGATTGTAGCTATCGAGACATGGCCAGTACCTAGCTCAGTGGCAGAGGTTCGCAGCTTCCTTGGATTAGCCGGCTACTACCGGCAATTCGTTTCAGATTTTGCAAGGATTTCAGCACTGATGACCCAGTTGACCCGCAAGGATGTGCAGTTTGCTTGGACAGCAGAGTGCAAGGAATCATTTGAGAAGTTGAAGCGAGGTTTGGTAACGGCTCCCATTCTCACACTTCCAGATGGGACCGAAGGATTCACAGTTTATTGTGACGCTTCAGGCAGAGGATTGGGGTGTGTCTTGATGCAGCATGGGAAGGTAATATCTTATGCATCATATCAACTTCGTGATCATGAGAAGAATTACCCGACCCACGACTTGGAACTGGCAGCAGTAGTATTTGCACTTAAGCTTTGGCGGCACTACTTGTACGGAGATAGAGTGGAGATATTTACTGATCACATGAGCGTAAAATATGTTTTCACCCAGAAGGACCTTAATATATGGCAGAGAAGATGGCTCGAGCTACTGGTGGACTACGATGGATTTGCAGTATCATCCAGGGAAGGCCAACGTTGTAGCAAATGCGTTGAGCCGGAGAGCCGGAGTTTATTTCCTAATGGCGCAACCAGAATTATTGGTAGTTGGGAATTGAAGTAGTTCTTCCTACCAACGTGGCATTGATGGCCAGTCTACAGGTTCAGTCCAGCATAGTTGAGAGGATCCGGAGAGCACAGTTAGCAGATTCCAAGCTTCAGTGACTCAGAGCAGAGTGTGAGGCAGGAAGAAGGCCAGAGTTATGTATCCATAAAGATGGTACACTTTGACACGACACTCGTCTTTGTGTACCCAGTGGAGATATCAGACAGGAGGTCATGGCAGAAGCTCACAGTTCACAGTATTCTATTCATCCCGGTGGCACGAAGATGTACCGTGATATTCGTCAGTATTTCTGGTGGAATGGCATGAAGAGGAAGATAGCTCGGTTTGTCTCTTGGGTTTGGTTTGCCAACAGGTTAAAGCTGAACATCAGAGGCCCGCTGGACTTCTTCAGTCCTTGCCAATTCCAGAATGGAAGTGGGAGCATGTGACCATGGATTTTGTGACTGGATTGCCTAGATCCCCAGCTGGTCGAGATACTATTGGGTTTTAGTTGACAGGCTCACGAAGGTGGCTCATTTTCTCCCATTCAGAGGTGCGCAGTCTACGGCTCAGCTAGCAGAGATGTACCTCAGGCAGATTGTCAGGCTTTATGGTATTCCCGTCAGTATCCCTCGGATCGAGATTCAAGGTTTACGTCACATTTTGGCACAACCTGCAAGAGAGTTTGGAAACTCACCTTCAGTTTAGCTCAGCTTATCATCCGCAGACAGATGGCCAGTCGGAATGCACAATCCAGACTTTGAAGATATTGAGATCATGTACCCTTGACTTCGGTGGTTCATGGGAGGATCACCTGCACCTGGTGGAATTCTCGTACAACAATAGTTTCCAGGCCAGTATTCAGATGGCTCCGTTCGAGGCATTGTATGGTAGGAAGTGCAGATCCCGTTAGCCTGGGATGATATTGGAGAGAGGCAGATGCTCGGTCCAGAAATGATTGCCCAGACAGTTAAAGTGGTCAGAGGGATCAGAGATCATCTTCGAGTGGCCCAAGATCGCCAGCGCCATTGGCCGATGCTCATCGACGTCCCTTAGAGTTTGCTATCGGCAACCATGTATTCCTTAGGATCTCGCCTAACCACGGCGTCATTCGCTTTGGCGCACGGGAAAGCTTAGTCCTAGGTATATAGGGCCGGTCGATATCCTGGAGCGAGTAGGAGATGTGTCCTATCGTCTCACTCTTTCGCCGTCGCTAAGTGAGGTACATGATGTATTCTATGTGTCCCAATTACGACGGTACATCCCAGACCGAGCCATATCCTAGACCATTCGAAACTGGTTGTTGGTACCAACCTTTCGTATGAGAAGAGGCCCGTGTCTATATTGGACCGGATAGAAAAGATACTCAAGAACAAGACTATTAGCTTAGTCTGTGTTGCTTGGGGTCATCACTCTCTAGGTGAGTCAATGTGGGAGCGTGAGGACGACATCCGATCGCGATATCCCGACTTATTTGACTCATAAGGTATAATGTCTTCCTTAAGCCTTATGCTTTCCATCCCTTGCTTGCATGATGATTGTTTGATTGTTTGCTTAGTGTAGCTTAATTGTGGATAGTATAGCTGGCTCTTACATCTCTAAGCATCTTGATTAAATTTCGAGGACGGAATCTTTTAAGGTGGGTAGTTGTAATGCCCGTATTTTGGAATACGTATTTGATTAGGCTTATATGTATTTTGGACCTGTATTTTATTTTCTCGGATTTGGCCTGTAATTGTGTTTGGTTTAACTTGCGAATTCTGGTTTTCTCGAAAATAGGTTTTAGACCTGGCGTGGTTTTATTTTATGGAGAAAAAATTGGTTGGTTTGCATTGGACTACCTTAGCTAACCTCCACCCTCAACACAACACACCCTCCCTCATTAAAACCCACCTAACTTTCTCTCTTCTCATAACTTCCATTTTCTTCATTATCTTCTTCCCCTCCACAACCATAGACAAGTGCACCTTGCCACCAAATAAGTATCCCATTTTTATTTGTCCATTAGCTAGATTAGGCCATGGTGAACAACATTAGAACTTCGTATTTTGTGATTTGGATCTCCATTTTCTAGATCTAAGTTTTAACCATTTCGGATTTTCTTGGTTTTGATCTATTAGACTTAGATTTTTGCTGTTTTGAGGCTTCCATGTGGAAGAGAATTCAATTTTACACAAGTTAGAATTTTAAAATCTAAATTTTGTTTAGATTTGGCTAAGTTATGAGATTTGGAAATTTGGTGATTCTTGGGTTTTCCCTCGGCCTGATGGAGAAGATGACCTTCGGCCAGCGCTCTTTAGCGCAAGGCAATGTGCAGTTCAGCTATCTGCAGTTCAACTCGTGCGCAGTTCAACTCGTGCGCATTCATCTCATGCGCAGCAACTGTGCGCAGTCATCTCTGCGCAGTTCATCATGCGTAGTTCATCACATGCACAGTTCATCTCTACACAGTTCATCTCCTGCGCAGTATATCATGCGCGTTCATCTCCTGCACAGTTCATCTCCTCTGCAGTTCATCTCCTGTGCAGCTCATCTCCTACGCAGATCATCTCCTGCACAGCTCATCTCCTGCGCAGCTCACCCTAGCGCAGCTCGACCCTAGCGCAATCTAACCCCAGTGCAACCTATTTGCCCATGATGGTTTGGATTTTATTCCTTGGACTTGGCTCCTCTTTTGTGGGTTGGAGTTTTGAGATCTTGTTCCACACAACACGACTGTCTCGACCCTACACGACCTGGCACGTTTTTTTGGTTTTTTGCTTATGACTAGTATGATTTTTATGATTTCTGTGAAGTATGATTCTAGTACTTTCTGATCTTCTTGATAGTGACCCGATGGGGTGCGCCCTTAACTTTTAACCTGTAATTCATGATTAATCTTGATACTGGATAACTTGATAGTGGCCCGTGGCGGTACACTCCTGACTTGTAACTTGTAAACCTGTAACTTATAACATGACTTGATGCTGTTGTGATGGCTAACTTGACTCGTGTAATCCTCTCTGACGCTGTGGGTGTTCATTCTTGCTGTCTTGTGCAATCCACTTGTCTTGTCTCGCATCATGTCTAGGACGTGACTCACTGGTTACCACGGTCAGGGATTCATAATGAATATGGATTAGGCTAATGACTAGATCAAACTATAGTTCATGAAGAATTTCCAGTCACAGGCGATCTCGTTATCTGGGCGCTTTAAACGGACTTGTAGCCTGCCGACGAGTAGGGCACATTTTCAGCACACTGTCATGTGTTGTACCCTCTAAGTCACCTAAGGGTATATCGTCTCCTGGGCAATGTACCCAACCATACTCTCAACCCGCGGAAGGATAACTAGATAGTCTGCAGGACTTGGGACAGGGAATTTCTCATTTGCATCTTGTTAGTAATTAGGCTTGTGATAACCCTAGTTAGTTAAGTAGTAAGCCGTAGTAATTGCTTGGCCATTTGTGAATGGATGGTGTCCAGCCTTGTCTAAGTCTCGTCTAGTCCCTGTACCTGGTACCCCTGATCATGATTGTTTTTACTTATCTTTAACAATAAATGGGTAGAGACAAAGTGCTATTCAGGCGAAGGGTTACGACCCTGGTCCTTGTTTGGTTTAAGGGTTGTAACCTGGCTCCCGGAATGGTCCACGTCCCTAGTCGTTTATTGTCCTGTTGTACTCTTATTACTTGTACTTTTCTTCTCTTATATGCTCTGATATGCTGGCTTTTGTTCTTATTTCGTGGCCTCCTTTGTGGCACTTGCTCTTTCTGGGGTTTGAGCCAGCTGGTTTTGTGTGGCCAGATTTTGGAGCAGCCCGAGGATCTACCGAACCTCCAGCCCAATGGTGGCGACTAGAAGGAACCCGGGCTACGAGTGGGTTTTCCATTTTGTTTCGCTCACTACACTGTAAAATTATTCTTTTGAGACGTCTAGCCAACGAGCACCTGTTAGCTCGATGCATTTTACTTACTGTCTGTCTACGGGCTGTAAAAATGATTAACAAATCCTAGGGTTGATCATGTATGACTGAACTCTTGCTAGTCTTGACATTTTGTACGACTAGCTTCATGATCATCCAATATGTAATATTTGGAACGCCTTTTATTGTATATTTGGTGGTCTAACATCTTGTAACTATATTACTTGCTTGAGATTGAGATAATAGGCTTGACCTTAAGAGACCGTTGGCTTGTAGTAAACCCCCATATCTAGACAGCCGTGACCGTATAGCGAGGTGGATTCCATTTCAATATACGTAGCTAGCTATGTACGCCCCCGCTCTCCTGTATTCTAGTTCTGGGGCGTCACATTGTCCTCCTTGAGTAGGTGTTTGGCCTCGACGAATAAATATTGTTGGACATTTTTTTACTTGGTGCGTAGCTGATCCGCACGATAAGCATTGTCCTAACCTTTTGCGACAGTGATCAAAATGATGACCTGGCCCTCGACAGTATGAGCATGTAATAATCGGCTGGATCTGATTTTGCTGTTGTAGGGAATGAGGCTGCGGGTGATAGTGCTGGGGTGAAGTCTTCTCTGAAATATTGGGACGTTTTGCCGATCTCAATTGGTTGTTAAGTCCTCCATTTACGTCTCTATCTCTCTTTTCTTACGCTTCAATTCTGTTTCTACCGCCTGTGCGACCTTTAAGATCCTCTCGTAAGTTGTGGCCTGGCTGATGGCGGTGGCTATGCGAATTTTATATGAAAGTCCCTTTCTGAACTTCTTGGCTTTGGCTGCAGGGGTCATGGCGTCTGCAAAGTGACTGAGGCGGGAGAACTCGATGGTGTACTCGTCGACAGAAAGGTTTCCCTGCTCCAGGCTCTCGAACTTGTTCTACAACTCTTCTCGGGCTGCTTCAGGATAGAACTTCGTTTTGAACAGCTCCTTAAACTCCTCCCAGGTCACATCAGGTGCGGTAAATCGGAGCTCATCTCGATACTACGTGCAGGCGATGTCGTAAAACTGTATGCTAGCATTCTCGACCCTCAGGTCTTCAGGAACTTGAGCCCTCCGAAGGTTGCGGTCGACGTTCTCTAACCAGTCATCCGCGTAGAGAATCCCTTCTGTTCCTATGAAGGGCCTAAGGTCCATAAAATTCTTAGAAGTTCCTGGACGCGGTCGTAGAGTGTCTCTAGTCTGGAGAGCCTCTCTCAAGGTATCGCGGAAGGCATCGGCTTGCCGCGTCTGGGAAGTAATGAGCTGCTGGAAATCCCAAGAAGCGTGGCGTTGTCCAATACAAGTGCTGGACGCAGAATTGGTGCTGGATACGGAAGGGGTGCTGGCTGGTGGAAAGGTACATGCTGGTGGAAGGGTGCTGGTGGCGGAGTCGATGATGGGAACTGAGGAGGTGGTGGGAAGTCATCATGGTAAAATCTTGTAGTGTGCAGCTGGGGTGTCTCACCTAAGTAGGTGAAGCGGCCTCCGTAAGTCATTGGGGTTCCATTCGTGGAAGGCCCACCAACTTTTGCTGGGGTGTTCAAGTAAGCGGGGTTCCTGCCTTGAGAATCCATTAGCTGCAATAAAAAAAAAGCGTTAAACGGTAGAAAGATTCAAGCAGATGAAAATCAAGAAAGGTTAAAGTCAAAGGTGGAGATCAATAATCAAACATGTGGAGGATGTCCTTAAAATCTAATCCTATTCGCAGGCCCGCAGTAGTACGACTAACTTAAGTACTACACGAGTTTGCAGTCTTTGTGAAAACAAACCTGCATGGGCCACCATAAAAACTTGTCACGACCCGCTCCCAGATAACCGAGTACGAGTTCATGTCCAAGCCTAGCCTACGCCATGGTATCGGCAGTGGAACGATGTCTAGTACACTTAATAACATCCTCCACAAATACAATAGGACACAAATACAAATCGTACTCAGCAGTGACACAAACCAAGGAAAACAAGAGTACGATAGATAATGAAATAATAATATCCAAATCCAATGATAAAGAGACTGAAATCCAGAATAATAAAATATCGTCCATCCATGAACAAATCTGATCCATCTAAGAAATAAACTAAGACATGCATAAAGGTAAGTCTAGATCCCTCCAGAGATCAACCATGGCTCCTGAGTCTCGGTACCAACAACGTTAGCACTACCCACTGCTAGTCCATAACATGAAGTACTAGAGATACTCACCCCACCTACAACAACGATCCCGTCAGGAAAGGAGCAGAGTACAACCATATTGCAATTAATGTTGTTAGTCCAAAATAAGTTAGAACAACGAGAAACGATGATGGCAAAGAGTATATAAAGAACTAGTACTAGCAAGGTATGAACGATCAAGATATGAACTAGCAAAATATAAACTAGCAAGATGAGATCTAACAAGATATAAACTGGCAAGATGTAAACTAGCAAGATATGAACTAACAAGATAATAGACTAGATAAAGGAAAAATAGGAACCACTATGTGTGTGTGTGAAATACCATTTAATACGTGAACGGCTGGGGTGATACGTCACATCATACGATGGCTATCATTCAGTAATTGGTACGGCTAACTTATACGGGGTGTGTATGACTTAGCTATCATTTGGTAACGGTAATTGGGTTTGTTCACGTATTTACCGAGTATTTCTCCTTCCGAATCTCTAACAATCGATAATAGTCAATGATACACTAAGAAGGATACGATAACTATAGTGTCACAGTCGTGTCTCAATGGAATATCAAGCAATGACTCAACGGGATATCAAACAGGAAAACTATAGAGTAAACGTTATAATGAACTAAAATATAAATGTAATACTATACTTTCCTGAATCCCTGCACAAAATGTATTCACAGGCCGAGGATAAGGGGACGTCGATCTATAAGCTGTCAACCTATAACACAAATTGCACCACGAACCGTACACGAAAACCACAAATCAATTATAATGTTCTAGTTCTAAATAGTGGCTAGTTGGGTTACTAATCTAATAATAATAAATTCTAGAATAATTTACTTAAGAACCTAATTTAACCTAATAATAATCTAAAAATAATCCAAACATGCAAGTTTGGCCATCAAAAGTCGTATTTCTCAATTTTGGAAACCATGGCACGCAAATCGAGACGTACCATTGATTTTTTAATCAAATGCTATGAACTCTAGATTTTGAAAGTGCACCTTGGTAGATTTCAGTGCCACGAGTGCACTGGAATCGACCGTGCCACAAAATCACGCTTTGGTCAAAAGATATCGCCGTTATGGCTAATCGTGACCAAAAGGGGATCAACCGATTAATTTTGAGTTCAAAAGAAAAAAAAATACTAAATGAAGGAAATAATTTTTGCGAAAAATATATGTCGTAGAGCTCTGTGTTAGCTTTCCGAAACTTCAAACGGTTCGTGATTTCGATTTCTGGTTCTCCCGGAATCTCGAAAACAACGAAACGTGTCAAGTTTCGGACAATCGACACTCTACGAATTTTCTAGAAATTTAGGTTCAGAAGTTATGAAAATAAATTACATATTCAGAAATTTTACCCCGATATGAATCCAACAAAAAAAAACGGCATGCTAAAAGGAGGTCGGGGTTGGCGGGAATCACCTCGGGAAGTCGGGGGATCACCGGGATCAAAACTCCAAAAGTCGGCTGATAATTAATCTAGGGTTTTTCGAAAACCGAATAGAATATATATAGAGAGAGAGCGGTTCAGTTGGGTCGGTGGGCGGCTAGGGACACGTGGCATGATCCCCACAGTCCCCTCAAAAATGAATGGCCAGATGTTGGCCCGATTTCATTCTAAGCCGACTAGGAGTCGGTTATGGAGCCGACTCAATAAATGTGGCTGAGTCAGTGGGTTGGTGGCTGAAAGCTAGGACCACCCGCCTTCGGCGGGTGGCTGACAGATGGGCCAGCCTTGCGCTGACTGTGCGCTGACAGTGTAATTAATTCATAAAATGTTTTAAAAGTCAAATTAACTCCAAATAACGTCAAATAAATTCCTAAAAATTCCAGAAAAATTCTAAAAAATTATAGAAAATATTTCTAACCTCCTAGAACCTAAATAAAAATACCAGGTCACAAAATAACCTAAATAGTCTTAAAATAAATTATGATAGTCATTCAAAATATAAATCTTCAAAGAATAAATACTTAAAAATATGTAAAAATGTCCAAAAATCGTAATAAAATATATTATAGCTATAAAATGCATAATTACCCTATCTAGAGGTCATGGGACCACAAATGGTCACAAATCACCCGTGTGCTTTGTCACAACTCCTATGATCCTAGAAAATTATATAAAAAACTATTCAAATAAAAATAAAAAAAATATCATTAAATTATAATCGGGTGGCAGATGCCACAGCACAGCCAACCAGTCCCTCGCCTGAAGCAAAGACTAAGGTGAGTGGCTGACCTTCTTCGCCTCGACCCTCCGTTTCAAAATCAATATGTAACACAAAAAAAATGCTTGTCGCCATAGTGTAGAATCAATAAAATCATGGCACGATTCTTCACGTAACACTTGCTATCGAACCGCTTTACCTAAAAGCTGATGCCTGCTTTCTCATGCCTTATTTACTTAGCCTATGCAAACCAAAGGATGAATCGATTAACTTTTATCGCAACGATACCACTAAAGTGCATAAATGACTAAGATCAAAGAAAGGGACAGTTTCACACCTAAAAGAGAAAGTTAAAGGTTCTAGTAAAAAGATAGAATATTTTATGAATCTGCCAAAACAGTTATTGGACAACTTATGCATAAGGTGTAGTTTCTTCGAACGGTTATCTAGGCCAAGGAACCGATTCGACCAGGAATAAACGAGTTGTAGCAAGTGCCAGTCTTGAATCGGCGTGGGTGATTCGGAACTTTCGCATAGGGCTCGCTACCCGCCGCGAAAGGGTCACCGTCTAACCCAACTATAGTCCATGATGGCTTGGTATTGCCAGTGAACTTCACACCCTTTCACGGCTTGAATCAATGCACGTGACACGGGATAAAGTTTTATAATCGCTTGCCTCAAAATATGTTAACATGCAAATCGATCAGGATGGTTAGAATGATCATAAAATAGCTAGCTAATATGTTTTATAAAATTGCTTGAACCAAATGCAGAGCTTGGGTTTAATTAGCCACTTGCCAGTATGTAAAACCCCTAAATTTCTACTATATTTTTAATACTAATTTTTTTTTGTATTTATACGTCGCATAGTCGTATTGTACGTCGTACGAAAATTTACGTTTTTTGTATTACTCGTCGAGTGCGAATATGTGCGAGGAACATATTTTTAAAAAATGATTTTTGATTTTATTATCGGTAATGGTTTCAAAAAATATTGTCACGACCCGCTACCCAAATTGTTGGGCCAGGCCGAGTCATGCCAGCCTACGTTGAGATAAAACGTAGTAAGCTATTCTAAAGACAACGGGATAAGACTAAATGTGCTAACAGTTCTATAAGTGAAGAAGAAACATAAATGCTCCAAACACAAAAGTCGTCGTATACAGTAAAATGTCCAAGTACAAGTAGACTGAAATGTAAAACTAGATACATGTCCAGTTACAAAATGATATAGTCTAATACATGTCTACTCTCAAAAGTCTAAGTAAACAAAAGACAACTAGGCGAGGTTCCCCGCAGGAACATCCTCGTAAAGCAGAGCCGGGTCCTCGGCAGTAACTCTATAGTATGAGTCGCAGAGTAACTCCTCCTCAGTAAGGACACCTACAACGTTATCCTGTCAGGACGGGAGCAAG
Source organism: Iris pallida (assembly GCA_029216955.1). Classification (NCBI taxonomy): domain Eukaryota; kingdom Viridiplantae; phylum Streptophyta; class Magnoliopsida; order Asparagales; family Iridaceae; genus Iris; species Iris pallida. The sequence continues at coordinate 52,212,684 of JANAVB010040619.1, forward strand.
TACTAAATCTAGCAAACTAGCATATGAAACATGGAAATGAACATGAGAGAAATAACTGGAAAGCATGGCATCACATAGTCTATCATGGCAAGGACACATATGTCATAGAGACAGATGCGTATGTAATGTTTAAAACTGTAGCAGGTACGTGATCGGTCAATAGATGTACAATGTGCCGAGGCACAATATAAATAAAATGTACATACGTACAAGTGCACAAGCATAGGTGTACATCCGTACAGAAATGCGGGATAATAGCCTACGGCGCAGATTAATATAAAATGAACTTTGCTCGGTACGATAATAGGGGCATGATCACGTACTCAGCTACTAGTTTCCCCATAACCCATATTCTATCATGTGAGAGATGTATAAAATCTGTTCTAAGCATAGTAGTAACTGGAAGTACAATATGTAGAGATCTAACTTGCTACCCCAAGGATCAGCATTTAACATGGTGGGGTTTACAGTTCATTTATGTGACAATATGTAAAGTTTGTAGAAAGTACTTGCCTCTAGCAAAGCAAAACAAAACAAGCTGCGATAACAATGCTATGGATGTCTGTTAGCTCGTCACTGTAGAAGTAAATGCAACAACTTAGTTTTACACTAAACTAAGACACTAGGACACTAATTTGTGAAACACGACTTGTGACTGGGCACCTAGCCAAAAATGATGACTTGGCATAGGAGACCAATGTGGGGTGACACACTATGTTAACTAACTTGCTAGGGTCTTTATACTAGTGAGGGATGGGGTTCAACACGACTAAAACTCCAAATAACACAAAAGCTACAAGTCGTAATATTAATAAATAAATCAAAAGATCATTGTTTTCTAACAATTTTAGAGATAGACAAAAAGCCTAGTTTTTCTTAAAGTAAAGTACCAAGGTGATCCTTGTTAATCATAGAAATTTATTATAATTTTTCTGGAATTTATTAACCAGTACAAGTATTTTATAAAAATCAGTTTTCCTAAGTATACAGAAAGTAAGTTTTGGTTTCATATGCCAAACTAGTGGCAAAACAGTAAATTAAATACTACAAAAATTATACTAAATTAGCCAACTTAACATAGTATCTAAAAACTATTTTTCCAAAATTTTAGCAATACTTTAAGTATTTTTAGAAAATCAAAAACAGCAATGCACACAATAATTAATTTATCTGCGTATTTTGTCCATGTATATAATTTGAACCAAAGTTCAAATACAGGACCCAAGGCCATGAATCAAGTCCAATATGACTTGTACAGGTCTTGAATGTGTGAAAACACATTTGAGCCCAAATACCCATACTAGGCTTGGACACCAAATGGTTGCAGTAATTTAAATACAATAAAAATACAATTTGGTGATAGTGCAAAATAAATATTATTATTTTAATAAGGTAAAGTTATGCATATAGGAAATATACCTACCTATGTTTTATAAGTACATATACATATATGTAAGGAAAAATACTTAATTTATAAGGTATATATATATATGTATAAATATATATACATATATAGGAAAATACTTCACAATAGAGTGTATATATATTAATATATATATACATGAAAATATATATACATACATATATGAATATATATAAATACAAACATATTTATATAAAATTTTACTAATTATAAAATATATACATATATAAAATACTGTAAAAAAATAGTATAACACATATATATATATACTAATATATATATATACATATATATAATATATATATAAACTGAAAAAAGAAAAAGAAAAAGAAAAAGAAAAGAAACAGAAAAAGAAAAGAAGACAGAAAGGAGGGGCTCGAACTCGAGCTGCGCAGGGGGGGGATGTTTAATCGGGTCGGGCTGGCCAGGGGGTCAGCCCGCTGCTCGTGTTAGAGTTTAGGTTTGGTTTATTTTATTTAGGTTCGAAATAAATAACATGAAAAAAAATAATAAAGCTTGACCCTGTGTCCGGACAGTTTGGGACACAGAGTCAGCGTGTCCGTGCTATGCACGACACGCACGAGCATCCATCTACGAGTCCGAGTATGGGACGAGGGTCCCCGTGTCCTGGCGAACCACATACGTGGGTTCGAGACACGTACGACACGGTTTGAGTCATGCTACTCACGTGTCCGATTTGGGGAGGGGGTTTCGAACGAGCTGGACGGCGGTGGAGGCGTCGGCGTCGCGGCGCTTCGGTGGCGCTGGGCGCGTCTCGTCAAGGCGAACGTAGGGGTGGTGGTGGTTTACTGTGAGGGTGGGTGTAGGCGTCGGGACAGGGCTTCGCCGGAGTTTGGGTTCCGACTAGGAAGTTGGGGAAGAAGGGGAGTTTGCGGTGGTCGTGGTGGTCGATTAGGGTTAGGGTTGAGTCTGGGGAGTGGAGGGGAGTTTAAATAGGGGTTCAAGGTCGGTCGGGGAGCTGTGTGCTGGCCGAAAATGGCGGGGGCAGTCGTCGGTCAGCCGTCGGTCGTCGGGCAGGGGGGTGGGTAGGAAATTAGCACTTAGGTCCTCCTAGTTTTAGGTAATTGCAGATAGGTCCTAATAGTGGGTAGTTGCAAATAGAAATTTGCATAACCCACCCCGCACAGTATATGTGCAAAAAAAATTTGCACATAACAAATTTAGATTTGTAAAACGATATTAAAATAATCTAATTAATTGCAAAAGTCAATTAAAACATTTTAGAAAATTGCAAATTAATATTTTATATATAAAACTCATTTAAAAATCATTTAAAAATTCTAAAAAAATTCCTAAAATTCCTAATAATTATTTAAGGCTATAATTAACATTAAAAATTAATTAGCACTAATTAAAAATGAATTTGAAAATCAGGGGCTTACAAGTCTTCCTCCTTGAAAAATTTCGTCCTCGAAATTCACAAGGATTGAAGACCCAACAATATTCTAACATAGTAAGTATTGCAATCAAAATAACTAAGGCTGCGATCGAAACTAACCTCTAGGGTATCAAGCAGGAACGGGTGGTTCCCCCGCAGCGGTTGGATCGAATAAGTAAGGGAATCTCCCTCATGTCCGACTCTCTCTCCCAAGTAGATTCACCTGGGGAGTGACGGCTCCAAGCTACTCGCACTAGGGGTATAACCTTGTTCCTCAGCCTCTTCTCTCTCCGGTCTAATATCTCCACTGGCTGCTCAGAAACTGTAAGGCTCGGTCCGACTCCAACTCTGAAATGATCTAGCACTTGACTGGGGTCTGGAACATATCTCCTCAGCTGAGATACGTGAAAGACATCGTGAACTCCTGCTAGGTTGGGTGGAAGTGCAACCCTGTAAGCTACCTCTCCGATCCTGCCAAGTACCTCGAACGGCCCGATGTATCTGGGGCTCAGCTTCCCTCCTCGTCCGAACCGGATCGTCCCTCTAGTAGGTGATATCTTCACTAGCACCATATCACGTCTGCGAACTCCATCGGCCTGCGACTAGCATCAGCCCAGTGTTTCTGCCTATCCTGAGCTACTGAGCCTGTCTCTGATCATCCCGACTTTCTCTGATGCATCCGTGATCATCTCTAGTCCGAGCATAACTCTGTCTCCGACATCATCCCAAAAGAGCGGTGTGCGATATCGTCGTCCATATAGCGCCTCGAAAGGAGACATACCAATACTGGCCTGGTAGCTGTTGTTGTATGAAAACTCTACCAAGTGCAGATGGCTCTCCCATGATCCTCCGAAGTCCAGCACGTAAGTCTCCCAGCATATCCTCCAGCGTCTGTATCGTCCTTTCGGACTGCCCATCTGTCTGCGGGTGGTACGCGTACTGAACTTGAGCCTACTGCCCAACTCCTCCTACAGCTCCTCCAGTAGTGGGATGTGAAACTACGTCTCTGTCTGATACGATGCTCACCGGCACTCGTATAGGCGAACTATGTGCATGTATAGCTCCGCCAACTTCTCGATGGAAAGCCCCACCTTGAAGGGTATGAAGTGCGTACACTTCGTCAGCCTGTCTACGATGACCCAGATGGCATCCTTCCCTCCTTGGGAACGAGGAAGCCCTGAAACGAAGTCCATCGTAATATGTTCCCACTTCCACTCGGGAATGGGTAACGGCTGCAACAACTAGTGGCCTCTGGCGCTCCGCCTTGACCTGCTGGCAAATAGGCATCTCGAGATGAAACATGATACATCCCTCTTCATCTCGTGCCACCAAAGATGTTCCCGTAAGTCACGGTACATCTGTTAGCACCAGGGTGAATAGAATATCTCGATCGGTACGTCCTGCAAGACTTGCCTCTACCAGCTCTCCCTTCGGCACGCACAATCGGCTGCCATGCCTCAGGGATCCATCCTCCGCTATAGTGAAGTCATCCAG
>JANAVB010040619.1:52217012-52404512 GCA_029216955.1 Iris pallida
GGAGTTGAAGTTAGGCTTGGGGTATTAAGGATCATGGTAAGTACAATTTGCACTTGTGTATAAACCTATGTTTCTTTTATTTTTATTTCCTATGATTATGCATTGCTTAGTTTTATCCAAATATTGATGTTTTATTCGTGGTATGTATCATAGCTATGTGAATTGATATGGAAATGTGATATAGATTAGTGTGGATATCAAGATTGGAAATGAACTTGTGATACTTGGTTTTAACCTAGGTTTTGAGAATTGGATTTTGATTTCAAACCCTACATATAGTGCCTAATTGCTATAGGGATTACCTATTAGCTAATGCAAACTTGTAAGGCTTAATTTGGTAGCATTGTGATATATTCTGGTGTCTAAAAAATTCTAACCCGAGCTGTTGTCTGCCCAATATTAGTGCAGACAGTTTATTGTGTGGGTTTTTTATGTTTTCATCAAGTACAATGTCACGTCCCACTACCAAAATACTAGAGAAATACGAGGATGGACATAGCTAGCTACCCCTTACAAGGTATGAAAACGTCGTACGACAACCACGGCTGCCTAGAAGACAAGTGGGAGGACTCTAGCATGCCACTCACGACTCCTAAGGTCAGACAAATCCTATCTCAATCCAATCAACACAAGAAGCAGTAAAGAGTAAATCATGTATGCGATGGGTAAGCTATCCCAAATACAAAAGCATACATAATTAAGGGAGCTGGGAGCTCACATAATCAAAAATACATCAACTGAATATACAAAAGTACGTAAATATACAACTAGCCGCGGTCCAGAATATACATCCATGTCATCCAAAGACAGAGGGAACAAAACTCAGATATAAGGACCAAAACATGTCCCTGGCTAATACACCACAAAATAAAAATACTGTTAGGGTATATACTAAAAGCATCACTTTTGTATTAACTATATATTTCTATTATTTTTGAATGAGATTCATATGAAAAAATGTTGGCATTTATATTTATTATATGTTAATGCAAGTGCTGATATTCTACATTGTAGATAATATGGTGTGTGGTGACACATATAAGATCATATTATCAGTCCCTTGTAGAATATATAAATGGTTCATAAACTAGATGGATTGGACAAACTATTGGTAAGTTATAGTGTAATATGGCATTAATCTATCTTGACTATAGGTTTATACTAGTACACTTTGTGTGTATTAAACATGATCACTTGAGGTTGTTCTCTTTGTACTGACTACATAAGAGAATAAATACGTCTTTATTATGGATGCTTGTACTCTTAATCCGGATATAATAACAGACATGTATATGTAGTGTGCATTACTTTGATTCATAAAAGAGTGAGATTCATAATGAGTCAATAACCTCTATGAATTGGATAATAGCATTATGTGTGTGATGGGTTGTTGATTATAAAAGGAATCCATGTACCGATGTATCGGGTTGATGATGTCCCCTTAAGGAACTCATAAGGATTTTTATGTAAACTCTGTAGGTGGATTATATTCGACATGACAGATAAAGTTGAGTGGTACTACTAAATGATATAAGATGTCGATCAATGTAGTTGTTAGTAACTTATTTTGATTGACGAACATTCGATATCTTAACAAGGGAGACAAACAATCATATAATAAGTAAAAGCCCATAAACGTAATTTGAAATTAGGAAGGTAGTGCAACAGTAGCTCTTTAGTGGACCAAACTATTGTTAACAACATGGGTTGAGTGTTCAGGCTGAACACGGGATACCTAGACCCGTTAGAAGACCTAAACCTAATTTTTTTCTCACGGTCCCAACCGTACCCTATATACCCTCTATTCTCTGGCCGTCATATGTATCCTAGGAAGAGCATATTTCTCTAATTCGTTCATCACGAAAAGAGAGAAAGAAAAGATAGACGAGGAGAAGAAAAGGTTGGGAGACCGTCGCCCACACGATGTCTAATTCGAGCAAGGAATACGGTAGAAGATCTTGAGGTTGCTGATCGATCACGATTATTGGAAACCGTTATCAACTTCTTTCCGCTTCAGGTAAAATTCGTAAACCCTGGTTTTCGCCATTGAAAGATTAGATCATGAGATTAAACATGTTCATGCTTTATCAATCGATTTGCACACCAATTCTTTATCATAAAATTTACTCTGTTGAAGGGCTTGCATTAATACATGCGTAGATTAACTTTACAGTTATACCGTATAGTTGATAAATTGTTAAGCCGTATGGTTTCGTCGTGGCCATGGATAAGAAATTACCATGTGCAAGATGGCTCGGTCGCATGGCTATGGTTATGTCACATAGATCAATACGCAATCCTGGGGATACTAGTTCCATCAAATACAATATAGAGTGAAAAACAAAGAAAACCTATTCGCTAATCTGAGCTACAATACTTTGAGTGCGAGTCATCTGGGAAGGTGGTGGTAGATCTTTGGGTCCAACTGGGGAACCAGGCCATGCAAAACCAGTAGGGTCAGAACCCCAAGAAACAAGTACCATAAAGGAAGCCCAATGTGGACGACCAAAATTCACAACAACGATCAAAAAAGTACTAAAATAAAAGTACATGTCAAGACTTATATGGTACTAATGCACACATCTCGAGAAATAATAACGCAATAGAACCAAAAGGATAGACATGGAAGAATAACTATAGATCATAAAAAGATGGCAAGTTGTCAGAGGACATCAGTACTGTTGGTCCATTGATCATGGTGAAACTTGATTATAATAACTGATCTAACCCTGTCTCGATATAAGGGCTACTTAGACGACTGCTGAGAACTACTACTGCTACCGTTCAAGACATGAAGTTTTTTTGCCATTGAGTCTGTATTTCTACTTTCAAAATAATTTTTATAATTTATTGAGTCGAGGAATATGATGAACACCGAGTCATACTGGCAAATAGGCTACCACAAAATGATTTTAAAATATTTCCTGTTTTAAAAATGAACCCATTTCTGTCCCTACATCGTGCCCCGTTTTCGTCCACGGGTTGCACGAGAAAGGAACACTTTTGCTACCGATTGAGTCGGGACCGATAGATCAGAATCGACTGAATCAGTCGAACGGAAATGATTGAATTAAGATCCTTTTTCCATTATGGAAAGGCTTCTTCGGAATCAAGTCCCATATTCAGCGGATTACGCCTCACGGATTGGCTCTGCGGCTGAGTCGGGAGAGACCTCCCGTTGCTCTGGTTTCTCATACCGTACTTGCTTTGCCTTTGTCTTTGGCTTTGGTTTTCGTGAATATTTTGATGGTTTTCATGGCTTGCGTTTTCGAAGTCGCATTCGTATCGAATTCCTTAAATAATACAGTGTTCTAATCAGTTGTTTATGCGGTTTCAGGTGATCGCGTAGGCGATGTCAACGTAGCCAACCAGTCCTTCGCCTGAAGCAAAGACTAAGGTGAGTGTCTGACCTTCTTCGCCTCGACCCTCTGTTTCAGTCAATATGAAGCACAAAAGAAATGCTTATCGCCATAGTGTAGAATCAATGAAATCATGGCACGATTCTTCACGTAACACTTGCTATCGAACTACTTTACCTAAAAACTGATGCCTGCTTTCTCATGCCTTATTTACTTAGCCTATGCAAACCAAAGGATGAATCGATTAACGTTTATCGCAATAATAAGGCTAAAGTGCATAAATAACTAAGATCAAAGAAAGGGGCAGTTTTACACCTAAAAGAGAAAGTTAAAGGTTCTAGTAAAAAGATAGAATATTTCAAGAATCTACAAAAACGGTCATTGGAAAACTTATGCATAAGGTGTAGTTTCCTCGAACGGTTGCTTAGGCCAAGGAACCAATTCGGCCCGAGAGGAACGAGTTGTAGCAAGCGCCAGCCTTGAATCAGCGTGGGTGATTCGGGAACTTTCACGTAGGGCTCGCTATCCGCCGTGAAAGGGTCGCCGTCTAACCCCGCTATAGTCCATGATGGCTTGACATTGCCAGTGACCTTCATACCCTTTTACGGCTTGAATCAATGCACGTGACACGGGATAAAGTTGGATAATCGCTTGCCTCAAAACATGTTAACATGCAAATTGATTAGGATGGTTAGAAATATCACAAAATAGCTAGCTAACATGTTTTATAAAATTACTTGAACCAAATACAGAGCTTGGGTTTAATTAGCCACTTGCCAGTATATGTGATCGTACTGACCCTCGCTCTTTACAGGTGACAGGAACCAGGATGAATGTGCCAGCTAGCTAGGCGACGTTTCATGCTTTTGAAGCTTCGACCGCGCATCGAAGACCTCGCTGTTGAACTTTGAAGACTCTCAAGTCCAAGAAATATGTCTCGGCATCCTCCCAATCCAGGTGGCTGGAATACTTTTGTTGTAAATGAAGGATATATGTATGGAACGGCTATCTCATCGGCACTCCTTTTGTAATCGAGTCATGTTGTAAAGCCCGCACAACATGATTGTAATAGAGTTTGTAAAATAATGTCTATTATCAATAAAATGAATTATTTTTCTGTCTTAATGTGTTATTCAATTTGTGTATGCTTACTCTCTTAGATGCTGTGTTTCGTATTACCTTATGACTATGCCTTGTGCGATCGCAAATTAGGTTCGCACGGCGTCACGCCCGGAGGACGACTATCGATTCTACGGAATCGGGGCGTGACATAATGGTATCAGAGCACAACTTACGTCCTTGGCCTCCAGTGAAAAGTTTCTAGTCCCGAACCGTTGACCTCGTGTCGATGAGATGAGTTGTTACATACGCTGAACCCAGGAAATTTTCTGAAACTAACGAGAGTTGTCTTTCTTTTTCCTACAGTTGCGGGACCTCGGGCAGAGGACGAGACGAGTGCTTCCAGCGGCTCGAGTAGTTCCGGGCCCGAGCATTCCGTCAACCCAACGAGGATGACGCCTACTATAACCGGATCTTCTGGCGACCTGATGCAACAGATGTTGCAAATGCTTGAAATGCAGCAAAGGCATGCTGAACTCCATCGACAGCAAACGGAGGCTCGCCAAACCCAGTTTGAGAACTGATTTGAGGCACAATTTAAATTGCAGTAGTAGCAGCTGAATATACTTTAACAAATAGTTCAGTCAGTCGTGGCCAACAATAATTCAACGATGATGCCTTCTGTGACTGAGCATGCAGTTCGATCTAATGAAGCAGAACTGGAGGTACCCGTGCTGTCACCTGCGGCACCGAAAAGTTCTACATGCACAACATCTAATAAAGTATGGAAAATTATCGAAGTTACTCATGAAGGCACAACACAAGTCAAGGAGTCAAATATCAGTAGACTTACTTAAGAGTATGAGGCGTTCAAAATGAAGCCAAATGAATCCGTCACTCAGATGTTTACAAGATTCTTGGATATTGTAAATCCTCTGCCTTCCCTAGGCAAGGAATACAATAACCATGAGAAGATTCACAAACTACTACGAGCTCTCACGAAGAACTGGATTCCAAAGGCTACTGCAATTATTGAAGGAACGACCTCACTACTATGTCTCTTGAAACACTCGTGGGTAAGCTACTCATTCACGAGCTGGAACTTCAAGACTTTGAAGAAGTTGCACCAAAGGAGAAGTAAATCGCCCTCAAAGCTCAACACATAAGACTTGTCGAAGAAGATTCCGACGACAGTTATTTTAACTCTGAAGATCAAGCTCTCCTAGTAAAGAAGTTCATGAGATTCAACCAAAGAACAAAAGAGCACAACAGCAACAATAGCAACAATGAAGAAGATCCAATCTTCTATAATTACAAGAAGAAAGGACACTTCAAAAAGAATTGTCCGATAGCATCATCATCATCCAGGAAAAGTAATAGTTATAAAAATGGTTACCTAAAGAAATCAACATCCAGAAGATATGCTAACACAAGCATATGACATGAAAGTGAAACCAGCGACTCAGAAGATAAACAATCACACGACGCTACAAATGTATGCTTAATAGCATATAATCAGGTAAGCACTAACCCCCTATTTGATACATATGATAATTTTACCTTTGAACAGTTACCTAAAGCTTTTAGTGACCTCTTAGGTGACTACAAAAATTGCGTAATAAATACCAAAACTCTAAGAAGGTACTCAAAGAATACAAAGGTGAAATAGGAAGACTTACCGACCTACTAGCTATCACGACCCGATCCCCCTAGGGTCGTTCGTCCTCACTTCGATCCCTGCGGGATCATTTGTCCCTGCTAAGGCGTGATGTCGTGCAAGCCTAAATTGTGCTTACACAAGGTCAGTACCTGCACAAAATAAATAGACAAAGCAAAACGCACACACACATCATATTTAATTACAAAAAACCAAATATTAGATACGAAGATTTGAGAAGAAAATACTTCTTTTATTCATAACTTGATAGGTTACAAAGTACAAAGCTTGTGACTCAAATGCTATAATTTGATTACACATCTCTCTTTGAAACTCTTTATCAAAATAGCCACAATGCCCGTACATCATATCCCTTATTACATACTTGAAAATGAAAAGACACTTTAAAGAAAATTTGTAACTGGACTTGAAAACGAAAATGCTTCGAGGCAACAGACAAGCTCTACTAGGCTAGACGAGCTTTAATGCCTCACTTGAAATTCCTCTGTCTCCTTGCTAGCTGAAAAGATGCCCACGATGTGGGTCAGTACACATCTTGTACTGGCAAATGGCTTTTGACCGAACTCATAAATATATGCACTAAGTCAACATGTGAAGCTAACATACATTTATTATGTGATCTTTCTACTTGTCTAGGTACTTTTTAACAATTCATAAGAAACATGACAGTAGAAACATTTTATAATAATCTTACCCATCGCCGACAGTAATCCCTGTACGAAACAGGTTAGCACAATTTGCATATATAAAGCATACTTATTTTCCGTCCCTGTATGTTAGGTTTGTAATAAATCCTACTATATGCATGAACCTAACTTCATGGTGGCCCATGGGTTATTTCCCATGATCAGCAGTTGGGACATACAAGCCCATCTCACTGATAGACATAACACCCCACTAATCATGAGGTTTCTTTTACCTCAGGGTGCTCAATCTCTCCTAGGTCGACTGATCCCCAGTACCACAAGAATCGGTCGAGAGACCGTACCTTGTGCACAAGTTGTCCTAAGCCAAATGCATGAGATACATTCTATCAGATAAAATATTTTATTGCATATTGAACAACAGGCATCTGATTTTGATAGTTCTCTTCGATAGGGACATGATTCTATTCTTTTATTTCGATCGATCTCAAACCAATTAAGGTTTTTTATAATATATCTTGTATAAAGCAAACCCTGGAAACCTGTAAGCAATTATATTGAGCCAGTAGAGCAACAGTTCTATTAGCAAGCAATCCAGTTCATTTGTCTTCTCTTATCTTTTGTTATTGTGGTATCGTTTATCAGAGGAACGAGCAAAAAAGTGGACTAGAGATCATTTTTACTAGGGCATGGAGACAAATGGTAGCCCAGTTAAAGCAATTCACCAATATGAATCATATTCGAGAGAATAAGGGACTTTACGCAATGATCACGTGCCGTGTATGCATCCTCCTGTATTGGCACTAACATTTGATTAGCATACTTTGGTCTTTTTCTTTCGAGATTCGGAATGAATGTGCAATGCGATGAAAGCGAAAAATGAAACCAATCATCGAAAACCAACACAAAAATGCATTCATCAAAACCAAGCAGTAGAAGAAAACATCTAAGAAAACTCTTGGATTCATTTCAGTAGAAGTCGATCCATAATTAGAAAGGTTCATTATATTTTATCCGTAATCAATCGATACCGGCAAAAGTTTCCCTAAATACTCAGTTCAAGACTGAGTCAGCAAGCCGTGGGTATTACATAGTGGACAACGAGGAGTGGGGCACTACACTAGCTGAGGTTAGAAATAATTATAATTCTAGGGAGATAGGTGAGCTTTTTTCTGTCAACTTGTAGTTACACGAGACCACAAGGCTATCTGAAGTGAAAGACAATACCATTACCAAACTAAAGGAAGACTTACTCAAAGAGAAGAAAAGTCTTCAGCAAGCACTTGTAGTGCCCCATCCCTACATCGTGCCCCATTTTCGTCCATCGGGTGCGCAAGAAAGGAATATTGTCGCTACCGATTGAGTTGGGACCGATAGATCGGAATCGGCTGAATCGGTCGAACAAGAACGATTGAATTAAGATCCTTTTCTTGTTATGGAAAGGCTTCTTCGGAATCAAGTCACATATTCGGCGGGTTGCGCCTCAAGGATTGGCTTTGCAGCTGAGTCGGAAGAGACCTCCCGTTGCTCTGGTTTTTATGTCGTACTTGCTTTGTCTTTGGCTTTGGCTTTGGTTTTCGTGAATGCATTTTTGTGAATGTTTTCGATGGTTTTTATGGCTTGCATTTTTGAAGTCGCATTCATATCGAATTCCTTGAATAATACAGTGTTCTAATCCGTTGCTAATGTAATTTCAGATGATCGCGTAGGCGACGTCAGCGCATGTCACGACCCGCTCCCGGATAACCGAGTATGAGTTCGTGTCTAAGCCCAACCTACGGCACGGTATCGACAGTAGAACGCTGTCTAGTACACATAATAACATCCTCCATAAATACAATAGGACACAAATACAAATCGTACTCAACAGTGACATAAACCAAGGAAAACAAGAGTATGATAGATAATGAAATAATAATATCCAAATCCAATGACAAAGAGACTGAAATCCAGAACAATAAAATATCGTCCATCCATGAACAAATCTGATCCATCTAAGAAATAAACTAAGACATGCATAAAGGTAAATCTAGATCCCTCCAGAGATCAACCATGGCTCCTGAGTCTCGGTACCAACAACGTCAGCACTACCCACTGCTAGTCCATAACATAAAGTGCTAGAGATACTCTCTCTCACCTATAACAACGATCCAGTCAGGAAAGGAGCAGAGTACAACCATATTGCAATTAATGTTGTTAGTCCGAAATAAGTTAGAACAACGAGAAACGATGATGGCAAATAGTAAATAAAGAACTAGTACTAGCAAGGTATGAACAATCAAGATATGAACTAGCAAAATATAAACTAGCAAGATGAGATCTAATAAGATATAAACTGGCAAGATGTAAACTAGCAAGATATGAACTAACAAGATAATGGACTAGATAAAGGAAAAATAGAAACCACTATATGTGTGTGAAATACCTTTTAATACGTGAACGGCTGGGCTAATATGGCACATCATACGATGGCTATCATTCAGTAATTGGTAAGGCTAACTCATACTGGGTGTGTATGACTTAGCTATCATTCGGTAACGGTAATAGGGTTTGTTCACGTATTTATCGAGTATTTCCCCTCCTAACTCTCTAACAATAGATAACGGTCAATGATACACTAAGAAGGATACAATAACTATAGTATCACAATCGTGTCTCAATAGAATATCAAGTAATGACTCAACGGGATATCAAACAAGAAAACTATAGAGTAAAAGTTATAATGAACTAAAACATAAATACTATACTGTACTTGCCTGAATCCTTACATAAAACGTAGTCACAAGCCGAGGATGAGGGGATGCTAATCTATGAGCTGTCAACCTATGACACACATTGTACCACGAACCGTGCACGAAAACCACAAATCAATTCTAATGTTCTAGTTCTAAATAGTTGCTAGTTGGGTTACTAATCTAATAATAATTAATTCTGGAATAATTCACTTAAGAACCTAATTTAACCTACTAATAATCTAAAAATAATTTAAACATGCAAGTTTGACCATCAAAAGTCGTGTTTCTCAATTTTGGAAACCATGGCACGCAAATCGAGACGTGCCATTGACTTTTTAGTTAAACGCTGTGAACTCTAGATTTTGAAAGTACACCTTTGTATATTTAATCACCACGAGTGCACTGGAATCGACCGTGCCACAAAATCACGCTTTGGTCAAAAGATATCGCCGTTATGGCTAATCGTGACCAAAATGGGGATCAACCGATCAATTCTGAGTTCAGTAGAAAAACTAAAATAGTAAATGAATGAAATAATTTCTGGTATATATATCGTAGAGCTCTGTGTTAGCTTTCCGAAACTTTAAACGGTTCGTGATTTTGATTTCTGGTTCTTCCGGAATCTCGAAAACACCGAAACGTGCCAAGTTTCGGACAACCGATACTCAACGAATTTTCCAGAAATTTAGGTTCAAAAATCATGAAAATAAATTACATATTCAAAAATTTTACCTCGATACGAATCCAACAAAAAAACGGCAGGCTGAAAGGAGGTCGGGGTTGGCGGGAATCACCTCGGGAAGTCGGGGGATCACCGGGATCAAAACTCCAAAAGTCGGCTGATAATTAATCTAGGGTTTTTCGAAAACCGAATAGAATATATATATTGAGAGAGAGCGGCTCAGTTGGGTCGGTGGGCGGCTAGGGACACGTGGCATGATCCCTACAGTCCCGCTCAAAAATGAATGGCCAGATGTTGGCCCGATTTCATTCTAAGCCGACTAGGAGTCGGTTATGGAGTCGACTCAATAAATGTGGCTGAGTCAGCGGGTTGGTGGCTGATAGCTGGGCCCACCCGCCTTCAACGGGTGGCTGATGGGTGGGCCAGCCTTGCGCTGACTGTGCGCTGACAGTGTAATTAATTCAGAAAATATTTTAAAAGTCAAATTAACTCCAAATAACTTCAAATAAATTCCAAAAAATTCCAGAAAAAATCTAAAAAATTATAGAAAATATTTCTAATCTCCTAGAACCTAAATAAAATACTAGGTCACAAAATAACCCCAAATAATCTCATAATAAATTATGAAAGTCATTCATAAATATAAATCTTCAAAGAATAAATACTTAAAAATATGTAAAAATGTCCAAAATTCATAATAAAATATATTATAGCTATAAAATGCATAATTACCCTATCTAAAGGTCATGTGACCACAAGATGGTCACAAATCACCCGTAGGCTTAGTCACAACTCCTATGATCCTAGAAAATTAAATATAAACTATTCAAAGAAAAATGAAAAAATATCATTAAATTATAATCGGGTGGTAGATGCCACATACTATCCCCCTTAAAAATATTTTTGTCCTCAAAAATCAACAGGTCATACTAAATAACTTCTACAGGCAAACTCTAAATTAATTCCTAGTCTATATCATGGAAAGGTGAAAAATCTAAGATTACTAATCTAGCATTAACCAAGCATACATGCTAACTATAATTATGGGAAGCCTTTAAGGAACTTAGTTAACTACATATACCTTCAGGTCGGGTCACCGCAACAAATGCTTGATCTTGTCCTTGCTGCTGTAGTCCTCCTTGTCTGTAATGCCCGTATTTTGGAATACGTATTTTGATTAGGCTTATATGTATTTCGGACCTGTATTTTATTTTTTTGGATTCTGGCCTGTAATTGTGTTTTGGTTTAACTTGCGGATTCTGGTTTTCTCGTAAAATGGGTTTTGGACCTGGCGTGGTTTTATTTTATAGAGAAGAAATTGGTTTGGCTTGGTTTGGTTTGCATTGGACTACCTTAGCTAACCTCCACCCTCAACACAACACACCCTCCCTCATTAAAACCCCACCTAACTTTCTCTCTCCTCATAACTTCCATTTATTTTCTTCATCTTCTTCTTCCTTTCTCCACCAACACCATAGGCAAGTGCACCTTGCCACCAAATAAGCACCCTATTTTATTTGTCCATTAGCTAGATTAGGCCATATGAACAACATTAGAACTTGGTATTTTGTGATTTGGAGTCTCCATTTTTCTAGATCTAAGTTTTAACCATTTTGAATTTTCTTGGTTTTGATCAATTAGACTTAGATTTTTGCTTGTTTGAGGCTTCCATTTGGATGAGAATTCAATTTTAAACAAGTTAGAACTTTGAAAATCCAAATTTCGTATTGATTTGGCTAAGTTATGAGATTTGGAAATTTTGGTGATTCTTGGGTTTTCCCTCGGCCTGATGGAGAAGATGACCCTCGGCCAGCGCTTTTTGTGCAAGGCCATGCGCAGTTCAACTGTGCGCAGTTCAACTCGTTTGCAGTTCATCTCATGCGCAGTTCAACTGTGCGCAGTTCAACTCGTGCGCAGTTCATCTCATGCGCAGTTCATCACATGCGCTGTTCATCTCCTGCGCAATTCATCTCCTGCGCAGTTTATCTCATACGCAGTTCATCTCCTGCGTAGTTCATCTTCTGTGCAGTTCATCTCCTGCACAGCTCATCTCCTGCGCAGCTCACCCTAGCGCAGCTCGACCCTAGCGCAATCTAACCCCAGCGCAACCTATTTGTCCATGATGGTTTGGATTTTATACCTTGGACTTGGCTCCTCTTTTGTGGGTTGGAGTTTTGAGATCTTGTTCCATACAACATGACTGTCTCGACCCTATACGACCTGGCACATTTTTTTTGGTATTTTGCTTATGACTAGTACGGTTTTTCATGATTTCTGTGAAGTATGATTCTAGTACTTTCTGATCTTCTTGATAGTGACCCGATGGGGTACGCCTTTAACTTTTAACCTGTAATTCATGATTAATCTTGATACTGGATAACTTGATAGTGGCCCGTGGCGGTGCACTCCTGACTTGTAACTTGTAAACCTGTAACTTGTAACTTGACTTGACTTGATGCTGTTGTGATGGCTAACTTGACTCGTATAATCCACTCTGATGCCGTGGGTGTCCATTCTTGCTGCCTTGTACAATCCACTTGTCTTGTCTTGCATCATGTCTAGGACGTGACTCCCTGGTTACCACGGTCAGGGATTCACACTGAATATGGATTAGGCTAATGACTAAATCAAACTATAGTTCATGGAGAATTTCCAGTCACAGGCGATCTCGTTATCTGGGTGCTTTAAACGGACTTGTAGCCTGCCGACGAGTAGGGCACATTTCCAGCACACTGTCATGTGTTGCACCCTCTAAGTCACCTAAGGGTATATCATCTCCTGGGCGATGTACCCAACCATACTCTCAACATGCAGAAGGATAACTAGATAGTCTACAAGGCTTGGGACTGGAAATTTCTCATTTGCATCTTGTTAGTAATTAGGCTTGTGATAACCCTAGTTAGTTAAGTAGTAAGCCGTAGTAATTGCTTGGCCGTTCGTGAATGGATGGTGTCCAGCCTTGTCTAAGTCTCGTCTAGTCCCTGTACCTGGTACCCCTGATCATGATTGTTTTTACTTATCTTTAACAATAAATGGGTAGAGAGAAAGTGCTATTCAGGCGAAGGGTTTAGACCCTGGTTTGGTTTAAGGGTTGTAACCTGGCTCCCGGAATGGTCCACGTCCCTAGTCATTTATTGTCCTATTGTACTCTTTATTACTTGTACTTTTCTTCTATTTCTTAAGCTCTGATATGCTGGCTTTTGTTCTTATTTCGTGGCCTCCTTTGTGGCACTTGCTCTTTCTAGGGTTTGACCCAGCTGGTTTTGTGTGACCAGATTTTGGAGCAGCACCCGAGGATCTACCGAACCTCCAGCCCAATGGTGGCGACTAGAAGGAACCCGGGCTACGAGTGGGTTTTCTATTTTGTTTCGCTCACTACACTGTAAAATTATTCTTTTGAGGCGTCTAGCCGACGAGCACCTGTTAGCTCGATGCATATTTACTTACTGTCTGCCTACGGGCTGTAAACATGATTATCAAATCCTAGGGTTGATCATGTATGACTGAACTCTTGCTAGTCTTGACATTTTGTACGACTAGCTTCATGATCATCCAATATGTAATATTTGGGACGCCTTTTATTGTATATTTGGTGGTCTAACATCTTGTAACTATATTACTTGCTTGAGATTGAGATAATAGGCTTGACCTTAAGAGACCGTTGGCTTGTAGTAAACCCCCATATCTAGACAGCTGTGATCGTATAGCGAGGTGGATTCCATTTCAATATACGTAGCTGGCTATGTACGCCCCCGCTCTCCAGTATTCTGGTTCTGGGGCGTCACATGGTTTAAGTGGTGGCCCATGCAGGTCTTGGCATTCAAGATATGTGAGGGTTTACCGGATAGATGTCTCAATCAGTACTCGTCTTTGATCTTCGTTCATATCCTCTGAATCTCTGGATTCTTGCCCTGATCATGTGCTTGTATCGTTGATCTGTCCTGGTCCTTCCTTATTGTTTTCCTTATGTCGTCTTATTCAGCGACACTGTACCTGATCCCGCCGATCAGCAAGGTGGAACACTTCCCGTGGACCAGCAACCCGGGGATCAAGCCCAGCATTCCGGAGTAGCCTCCAGAGTTGTACCTACTGGAGGAGAGCCACCAGTTCAGCCCGTTCGACCTGTCGAGCCTGATTATGGCACCTTGGTAGGTCTCATCAGGACCTTGATAGCTTTCCAGGATCGTAGAGGAGACGCCTTGCACCAGGTAGTGGCAGATGCTTTGACCAGAGGCGGTCATCCAGGGAACAGCACGGCCAACAGCTTCAAGCGCTTGAACCCTCCATTCTTCGACGGTAGCGAAGATACGATTGCCGCGGACGCTTAGCTTCAGGATACCGAGGTGGTTCTGGAAGCAGCTAGGACACCTGAGAATGAGAAGGTGGCGGTGGTACGCCTACAGTTGCTGGACTTGGCTCGCAGTTGGTGGGCGGTGTAGACCGTGGGATTAGTGGCACCGGTCACTTGGGCGATGTTTAAAGAAAGATTCCAGGCGAAGTATTTTGATGCTGTAGCTCGGTACGACCTACAGACCAGATTTACCAACTTGAAGCAAGGAGGCAGAACGGGCGACGGTTATGCATCTGAGTTTTCTAGACTTAGTAGGTTTGCCCCCACCTTGGTGGCGACCGAGTTTGATATGGCCCAACGGTTCCAGCAGGGACTGCATTTGGAGATCTTATTGGCAATTGAGCAGTTCGAGCACCAGACATTCGATACAGTATTGAGAGCAGCTAGGAGGCATGAGTACACCTCCCAGAGGATCGTGGATAGGACCGGAGGTAGGAAGCGATCCCACAATCAGATGCACCAATCTTCAGCTCCAGCCCCGGCAGCAAGGAGTTTGACCATTGGAACTTCGAGGCGGGCGGCCTCTGTAACGTCGGTTCAGCATTCGACCCCGACGTACCCGCAGCAGCAGAAGCAGAAGCAGACTTCCGAGATGGGATGTTCTCATTGCGGGAAGCCAGGACACGTCGTGGCAGATTGTCGCAGGGCGCAGGGATTGTGCTTGGCTTGTGGAGCGACAGATCACAAGATAGGAGCCTGCCCTAATAGGGGTAGTTCGTCCTCTTCTAACCTAACCAGTCCGTCGGTTAGGGGACCAGTACCGATGCAGCAGCAGTAGTACCCGAGGCCCTTGTTGCCTCAGGCCCAGGTATTTCATCAGCAGAACCAACAACAGTACACCCAAGCCCAAGTGCAGAGCAGGCAGAGAGGTTTCCAGCAGAGGGGACCCACAGCCAGAGGACAAGGTCAGGCAATGATGATGACTATGGAAGAAGAGGTTGCACCAGGTGAGGTAGTGGCAGGTACTATTCTTGTCAACTCCTCTCCAACATCGGTATTATTTGATTCTGGTGCAAAGCATTCATTCATGTCTGCACGATTCGCGACACGGATAGGATTGGAGCCCGAGTCATTATCAGTAAGGCTCAATATACTTACTGATAATGGTCTTGTGGGAGTAGATCGAGTGTTTTCCTCGTGTCGGATCGTAGTTAGCGGTAGAGAGTTCCCCGCTAGATTCATAGAGTTCCCTATGGCAGACTATGTTGTAGTCTTAGGCATGGATTGGTTGAGGAACCAGTATGCTAGGATAGACTGCCATATTGGCAGGGTTGTCTTTAGTATTCCAGGAGAGCCAGAGTTTTCATTTTCCAGAGGCGCAGTGGAGCCATCTTCCCCCGTATTGTGGATGGCAGTAGCAGCGGTACAGTTACCCCGGATAGTTGAAGAGTTTTCAGATGTCTTTCCAGAAGAACTTTCAGGGATGCCGCCAGAGCGGGCGATTGAGTTCACTATAGACTTGATCCCCGGGACGGTACCAGTATCAGAGCGAGTCTACAGGATAGCGCCTTCAGAGTTGGAGATTTTGTACAAGATGATTGAAGAACTGAGGACCAAGGGATTCATTCGTGCAAGTGGATCGCCTTGGGGAGTCCCGATGCTTCTTGCAAAAAAAAAGGATGGTACGTCCTGGTTATGTGTAGATTATCGTACCTTGAACTCAGTAACAATCAAGAACAGATACCCTCTTCCGAGGATAGATGACTTGTTTGATCAACTCAAAGGGGCTTCAGTGTTTTCGAAGATAGACTTGTGGTCAGGATACCACCAGATCAGAGTCAGAGAGCAGGACATTCCAAAGACAGCGTTTAGATCGAGGTATGGGCATTGGGAGTTCCTTGTTATGCCCTTTGGAGCGACCAATGCGCCGGCCATATTCATGGACCTCATGAATCGTATTTTCATGCCTTACTTGGATCAGTTCGTGATCGTGTTCCTAGATGATATCCTGGTCTACAGCAAGAGCGAAGCAGAGCATGAGCAGCATCTCAGAATCGTTCTTCAGACGCTTAGAGAGCACCAGTTGTACGCAAGTTTAGTAAATGCGAGTTCTGGCTCGATCGTATTTCGTACTTGGGTCACATCATTACCCGAGAAGGAGTGGAAGTAGATCCCCAGAAGATTGTAGCTATCGAGACATGGCCAGTACCTAGCTCAGTGGCAGAGGTTCGCAGCTTCCTTGGATTAGCCGGCTACTACCGGCAATTCGTTTCAGATTTTGCAAGGATTTCAGCACTGATGACCCAGTTGACCCGCAAGGATGTGCAGTTTGCTTGGACAGCAGAGTGCAAGGAATCATTTGAGAAGTTGAAGCGAGGTTTGGTAACGGCTCCCATTCTCACACTTCCAGATGGGACCGAAGGATTCACAGTTTATTGTGACGCTTCAGGCAGAGGATTGGGGTGTGTCTTGATGCAGCATGGGAAGGTAATATCTTATGCATCATATCAACTTCGTGATCATGAGAAGAATTACCCGACCCACAACTTGGAACTGGCAGCAGTAGTATTTGCACTTAAGCTTTGGCGGC
This sequence comes from Iris pallida, assembly GCA_029216955.1. Classification (NCBI taxonomy): domain Eukaryota; kingdom Viridiplantae; phylum Streptophyta; class Magnoliopsida; order Asparagales; family Iridaceae; genus Iris; species Iris pallida. The sequence goes on from JANAVB010040619.1 coordinate 52,234,051, forward strand.
ACTACTTGTACGGAGATAGAGTGGAGATATTTACTGATCACATGAGCGTAAAATATGTTTTCACCCAGAAGGACCTTAATATATGGCAGAGAAGATGGCTCGAGCTACTGGTGGACTACGATGTGGATTTGCAGTATCATCCAGGGAAGGCCAACGTTGTAGCAAATGCGTTGAGCCGGAGAGCCGGAGTTTATTTCCTAATGGCGCAACCAGAATTATTGGTAGTTGGGAATTGAAGTAGTTCTTCCTACCAACGTGGCATTGATGGCCAGTCTACAGGTTCAGTCCAGCATAGTTGAGAGGATCCGGAGAGCACAGTTAGCAGATTCCAAGCTTCAGTGACTCAGAGCAGAGTGTGAGGCAGGAAGAAGGCCAGAGTTATGTATCCATAAAGATGGTACACTTTGACACGACACTCGTCTTTGTGTACCCAGTGGAGATATCAGACAGGAGGTCATGGCAGAAGCTCACAGTTCACAGTATTCTATTCATCCCGGTGGCACGAAGATGTACCGTGATATTCGTCAGTATTTCTGGTGGAATGGCATGAAGAGGAAGATAGCTCGGTTTGTCTCTTGGTGTTTGGTTTGCCAACAGGTTAAAGCTGAACATCAGAGGCCCGCTGGACTTCTTCAGTCCTTGCCAATTCCAGAATGGAAGTGGGAGCATGTGACCATGGATTTTGTGACTGGATTGCCTAGATCCCCAGCTGGTCGAGATACTATTTGGGTTTTAGTTGACAGGCTCACGAAGGTGGCTCATTTTCTCCCATTCAGAGGTGCGCAGTCTACGGCTCAGCTAGCAGAGATGTACCTCAGGCAGATTGTCAGGCTTTATGGTATTCCCGTCAGTATCACCTCGGATCGAGATTCAAGGTTTACGTCACACTTTTGGCACAACCTGCAAGAGAGTTTGGAAACTCACCTTCAGTTTAGCTCAGCTTATCATCCGCAGACAGATGGCCAGTCGGAATGCACAATCCAGACTCTTGAAGATATATTGAGATCATGTACCCTTGACTTCGGTGGTTCATGGGAGGATCACCTGCACCTGGTGGAATTCTCGTACAACAATAGTTTCCAGGCCAGTATTCAGATGGCTCCGTTCGAGGCATTGTATGGTAGGAAGTGCAGATCCCCGTTAGCCTGGGATGATATTGGAGAGAGGCAGATGCTCGGTCCAGAAATGATTGCCCAGACAGTTAAAGTGGTCAGAGGGATCAGAGATCATCTTCGAGTGGCCCAAGATCGCCAGCGCCATTGGGCCGATGCTCATCGACGTCCCTTAGAGTTTGCTATCGGCAACCATGTATTCCTTAGGATCTCGCCTAACCACGGCGTCATTCGCTTTGGCGCACGGGGAAAGCTTAGTCCTAGGTATATAGGGCCGGTCGATATCCTGGAGCGAGTAGGAGATGTGTCCTATCGTCTCACTCTTTTGCCGTCGCTAAGTGAGGTACATGATGTATTCTATGTGTCCCAATTACGACGGTACATCCCAGACCCGAGCCATATCCTAGACCATTCGAAACTGGTTGTTGGTACCAACCTTTCGTATGAGAAGAGGCCCGTGTCTATATTGGACCGGATAGAAAAGATACTCAAGAACAAGACTATTAGCTTAGTCTGTGTTGCTTGGGGTCATCACTCTCTAGGTGAGTCAATGTGGGAGCGTGAGGACGACATCCGATCGCGATATCCCGACTTATTTGACTCATAAGGTATAATGTCTTCCTTAAGCCTTATGCTTTCCATCCCTTGCTTGCATGTATGATTGTTTGATTGTTTGCTTAGTGTAGCTTAATTGTGGATAGTATAGCTGGCTCTTACATCTCTAAGCATCTTGATTTAAATTTCGAGGACGGAATTCTTTTAAGGTGGGTAGAGTTGTAATGCCCGTATTTTGGAATACGTATTTTGATTAGGCTTATATGTATTTTGGACCTGTATTTTATTTTCTCGGATTCTGGCCTGTAATTGTGTTTTGGTTTAACTTGCGAATTCTGGTTTTCTCGTAAAATAGGTTTTAGACCTGGCGTGGTTTTATTTTATGGAGAAAAAATTGGTTTGGTTTGCATTGGACTACCTTAGCTAACCTCCACCCTCAACACAACACACCCTCCCTCATTAAAACCCCACCTAACTTTCTCTCTTCTCATAACTTCCATTTATTTTCTTCATTATCTTCTTCCTTCCTCCACCAACACCATAGACAAGTGCACCTTGCCACCAAATAAGTATCCCATTTTATTTGTCCATTAGCTAGATTAGGCCATGGTGAACAACATTAGAACTTCGTATTTTGTGATTTGGAGTCTCCATTTTTCTAGATCTAAGTTTTAACCATTTTCGGATTTTCTTGGTTTTGATCTATTAGACTTAGATTTTTGCTTGTTTTGAGGCTTCCATGTGGAAGAGAATTCAATTTTACACAAGTTAGAATTTTAAAAATCTAAATTTTGTTTAGATTTGGCTAAGTTATGAGATTTGGAAATTTTGGTGATTCTTGGGTTTTCCCTCGGCCTGATGGAGAAGATGACCTTCGGCCAGCGCTCTTTAGCGCAAGGCCATGTGCAGTTCAGCTATCTGCAGTTCAACTCGTGCGCAGTTCAACTCGTGCGCAGTTCATCTCATGCGCAGTTCAACTGTGCGCAGTTCATCTCCTGCGCAGTTCATCTCATGCGTAGTTCATCACATGCACAGTTCATCTCCTACACAGTTCATCTCCTGCGCAGTTTATCTCATGCACAGTTTATCTCCTGCACAGTTCATCTCCTCTGCAGTTCATCTCCTGTGCAGCTCATCTCCTACGCAGATCATCTCCTGCACAGCTCATCTCCTGCGCAGCTCACCCTAGCGCAGCTCGACCCTAGCGCAATCTAACCCCAGTGCAACCTATTTGCCCATGATGGTTTGGATTTTATTCCTTGGACTTGGCTCCTCTTTTGTGGGTTGGAGTTTTGAGATCTTGTTCCACACAACACGACTGTCTCGACCCTACACGACCTGGCACGTTTTTTTGGTTTTTTGCTTATGACTAGTATGATTTTTCATGATTTCTGTGAAGTATGATTCTAGTACTTTCTGATCTTCTTGATAGTGACCCGATGGGGTGCGCCCTTAACTTTTAACCTGTAATTCATGATTAATCTTGATACTGGATAACTTGATAGTGGCCCGTGGCGGTACACTCCTGACTTGTAACTTGTAAACCTGTAACTTATAACATGACTTGATGCTGTTGTGATGGCTAACTTGACTCGTGTAATCCTCTCTGACGCTGTGGGTGTTCATTCTTGCTGTCTTGTGCAATCCACTTGTCTTGTCTCGCATCATGTCTAGGACGTGACTCACTGGTTACCACGGTCAGGGATTCATAATGAATATGGATTAGGCTAATGACTAGATCAAACTATAGTTCATGAAGAATTTCCAGTCACAGGCGATCTCGTTATCTGGGCGCTTTAAACGGACTTGTAGCCTGCCGACGAGTAGGGCACATTTTCAGCACACTGTCATGTGTTGTACCCTCTAAGTCACCTAAGGGTATATCGTCTCCTGGGCAATGTACCCAACCATACTCTCAACCCGCGGAAGGATAACTAGATAGTCTGCAGGACTTGGGACAGGGAATTTCTCATTTGCATCTTGTTAGTAATTAGGCTTGTGATAACCCTAGTTAGTTAAGTAGTAAGCCGTAGTAATTGCTTGGCCATTTGTGAATGGATGGTGTCCAGCCTTGTCTAAGTCTCGTCTAGTCCCTGTACCTGGTACCCCTGATCATGATTGTTTTTACTTATCTTTAACAATAAATGGGTAGAGACAAAGTGCTATTCAGGCGAAGGGTTACGACCCTGGTCCTTGTTTGGTTTAAGGGTTGTAACCTGGCTCCCGGAATGGTCCACGTCCCTAGTCGTTTATTGTCCTGTTGTACTCTTTATTACTTGTACTTTTCTTCTATTTCTTATGCTCTGATATGCTGGCTTTTGTTCTTATTTCGTGGCCTCCTTTGTGGCACTTGCTCTTTCTGGGGTTTGAGCCAGCTGGTTTTGTGTGGCCAGATTTTGGAGCAGCACCCGAGGATCTACCGAACCTCCAGCCCAATGGTGGCGACTAGAAGGAACCCGGGCTACGAGTGGGTTTTCCATTTTGTTTCGCTCACTACACTGTAAAATTATTCTTTTGAGACGTCTAGCCAACGAGCACCTGTTAGCTCGATGCATATTTACTTACTGTCTGTCTACGGGCTGTAAAAATGATTAACAAATCCTAGGGTTGATCATGTATGACTGAACTCTTGCTAGTCTTGACATTTTGTACGACTAGCTTCATGATCATCCAATATGTAATATTTGGAACGCCTTTTATTGTATATTTGGTGGTCTAACATCTTGTAACTATATTACTTGCTTGAGATTGAGATAATAGGCTTGACCTTAAGAGACCGTTGGCTTGTAGTAAACCCCCATATCTAGACAGCCGTGACCGTATAGCGAGGTGGATTCCATTTCAATATACGTAGCTAGCTATGTACGCCCCCGCTCTCCTGTATTCTAGTTCTGGGGCGTCACATTGTCCTCCTTGAGTAGGTGTTTGGCCTCGACGAATAAATATTGTTGGACATTTTTTTACTTGGTGCGTAGCTGATCCGCACGATAAGCATTGTCCTAACCTTTTGCGACAGTGATCAAAATGATGACCTGGCCCTCGACAGTATGAGCATGTAATAATCGGCTGGATCTGATTTTGCTGTTGTAGGGAATGAGGCTGCGGGTGATAGTGCTGGGGTGAAGTCTTCTCTGAAATATTGGGACGTTTTGCCGATCTCAATTGGTTGTTAAGTCCTCCATTTACGTCTCTATCTCTCTTTTTCTTACGCTTCAATTCTGTTTCTACCGCCTGTGCGACCTTTAAGATCCTCTCGTAAGTTGTGGCCTGGCTGATGGCGGTGGCTATGCGAATTTTATATGAAAGTCCCTTTCTGAACTTCTTGGCTTTGGCTGCAGGGGTCATGGCGTCTGCAAAGTGACTGAGGCGGGAGAACTCGATGGTGTACTCGTCGACAGAAAGGTTTCCCTGCTCCAGGCTCTCGAACTTGTTCTACAACTCTTCTCGGGCTGCTTCAGGATAGAACTTCGTTTTGAACAGCTCCTTAAACTCCTCCCAGGTCACATCAGGTGCGGTAAATCGGAGCTCATCTCGATACTACGTGCAGGCGATGTCGTAAAACTGTATGCTAGCATTCTCGACCCTCAGGTCTTCAGGAACTTGAGCCCTCCGAAGGTTGCGGTCGACGTTCTCTAACCAGTCATCCGCGTAGAGAATCCCTTCTGTTCCTATGAAGGGCCTAAGGTCCATAAAATTCTTAGAAGTTCCTGGACGCGGTCGTAGAGTGTCTCTAGTCTGGAGAGCCTCTCTCAAGGTATCGCGGAAGGCATCGGCTTGCCGCGTCTGGGAAGTAATGAGCTGCTGGAAATCCCAAGAAGCGTGGCGTTGTCCAATACAAGTGCTGGACGCAGAATTGGTGCTGGATACGGAAGGGGTGCTGGCTGGTGGAAAGGTACATGCTGGTGGAAGGGTGCTGGTGGCGGAGTCGATGATGGGAACTGAGGAGGTGGTGGGAAGTCATCATGGTAAAATCTTGTAGTGTGCAGCTGGGGTGTCTCACCTAAGTAGGTGAAGCGGCCTCCGTAAGTCATTGGGGTTCCATTCGTGGAAGGCCCACCAACTTTTGCTGGGGTGTTCAAGTAAGCGGGGTTCCTGCCTTGAGAATCCATTAGCTGCAATAAAAAAAAAGCGTTAAACGGTAGAAAGATTCAAGCAGGATGAAAATCAAGAAAGGTTAAAGTCAAAGGTGGAGATCAATAATCAAACATGTGGAGGATGTCCTTAAAATCTAATCCTATTCGCAGGCCCGCAGTAGTACGACTAACTTAAGTACTACACGAGTTTGCAGTCTTTGTGAAAACAAACCTGCATGGGCCACCATAAAAACTTGTCACGACCCGCTCCCAGATAACCGAGTACGAGTTCATGTCCAAGCCTAGCCTACGCCATGGTATCGGCAGTGGAACGATGTCTAGTACACTTAATAACATCCTCCACAAATACAATAGGACACAAATACAAATCGTACTCAGCAGTGACACAAACCAAGGAAAACAAGAGTACGATAGATAATGAAATAATAATATCCAAATCCAATGATAAAGAGACTGAAATCCAGAATAATAAAATATCGTCCATCCATGAACAAATCTGATCCATCTAAGAAATAAACTAAGACATGCATAAAGGTAAGTCTAGATCCCTCCAGAGATCAACCATGGCTCCTGAGTCTCGGTACCAACAACGTTAGCACTACCCACTGCTAGTCCATAACATGAAGTACTAGAGATACTCACCCTCACCTACAACAACGATCCCGTCAGGAAAGGAGCAGAGTACAACCATATTGCAATTAATGTTGTTAGTCCAAAATAAGTTAGAACAACGAGAAACGATGATGGCAAAGAGTATATAAAGAACTAGTACTAGCAAGGTATGAACGATCAAGATATGAACTAGCAAAATATAAACTAGCAAGATGAGATCTAACAAGATATAAACTGGCAAGATGTAAACTAGCAAGATATGAACTAACAAGATAATAGACTAGATAAAGGAAAAATAGGAACCACTATGTGTGTGTGAAATACCATTTAATACGTGAACGGCTGGGGTGATACGTCACATCATACGATGGCTATCATTCAGTAATTGGTACGGCTAACTTATACGTGGGTGTGTATGACTTAGCTATCATTTGGTAACGGTAATTGGGTTTGTTCACGTATTTACCGAGTATTTCTCCTTCCGAATCTCTAACAATCGATAATAGTCAATGATACACTAAGAAGGATACGATAACTATAGTGTCACAGTCGTGTCTCAATGGAATATCAAGCAATGACTCAACGGGATATCAAACAGGAAAACTATAGAGTAAACGTTATAATGAACTAAAATATAAATGTAATACTATACTTTCCTGAATCCCTGCACAAAATGTATTCACAGGCCGAGGATAAGGGGACGTCGATCTATAAGCTGTCAACCTATAACACAAATTGCACCACGAACCGTACACGAAAACCACAAATCAATTATAATGTTCTAGTTCTAAATAGTGGCTAGTTGGGTTACTAATCTAATAATAATAAATTCTAGAATAATTTACTTAAGAACCTAATTTAACCTAATAATAATCTAAAAATAATCCAAACATGCAAGTTTGGCCATCAAAAGTCGTATTTCTCAATTTTGGAAACCATGGCACGCAAATCGAGACGTACCATTGATTTTTTAATCAAATGCTATGAACTCTAGATTTTGAAAGTGCACCTTGGTAGATTTCAGTGCCACGAGTGCACTGGAATCGACCGTGCCACAAAATCACGCTTTGGTCAAAAGATATCGCCGTTATGGCTAATCGTGACCAAAAGGGGGATCAACCGATTAATTTTGAGTTCAAAAGAAAAACTAAAATACTAAATGAAGGAAATAATTTTTGCGAAAAATATATGTCGTAGAGCTCTGTGTTAGCTTTCCGAAACTTCAAACGGTTCGTGATTTCGATTTCTGGTTCTCCCGGAATCTCGAAAACAACGAAACGTGTCAAGTTTCGGACAATCGACACTCTACGAATTTTCTAGAAATTTAGGTTCAGAAGTTATGAAAATAAATTACATATTCAGAAATTTTACCCCGATATGAATCCAACAAAAAAAAACGGCATGCTAAAAGGAGGTCGGGGTTGGCGGGAATCACCTCGGGAAGTCGGGGGATCACCGGGATCAAAACTCCAAAAGTCGGCTGATAATTAATCTAGGGTTTTTCGAAAACCGAATAGAATATATATAGAGAGAGAGCGGTTCAGTTGGGTCGGTGGGCGGCTAGGGACACGTGGCATGATCCCCACAGTCCCCTCAAAAATGAATGGCCAGATGTTGGCCCGATTTCATTCTAAGCCGACTAGGAGTCGGTTATGGAGCCGACTCAATAAATGTGGCTGAGTCAGTGGGTTGGTGGCTGAAAGCTAGGACCACCCGCCTTCGGCGGGTGGCTGACAGATGGGCCAGCCTTGCGCTGACTGTGCGCTGACAGTGTAATTAATTCATAAAATGTTTTAAAAGTCAAATTAACTCCAAATAACGTCAAATAAATTCCTAAAAATTCCAGAAAAATTCTAAAAAATTATAGAAAATATTTCTAACCTCCTAGAACCTAAATAAAAATACCAGGTCACAAAATAACCTAAATAGTCTTAAAATAAATTATGATAGTCATTCAAAAATATAAATCTTCAAAGAATAAATACTTAAAAATATGTAAAAATGTCCAAAAATCGTAATAAAATATATTATAGCTATAAAATGCATAATTACCCTATCTAGAGGTCATGGGACCACAAATGGTCACAAATCACCCGTGTGCTTTGTCACAACTCCTATGATCCTAGAAAATTAAATATAAACTATTCAAATAAAAATAAAAAAAATATCATTAAATTATAATCGGGTGGCAGATGCCACAGCACAGCCAACCAGTCCCTCGCCTGAAGCAAAGACTAAGGTGAGTGGCTGACCTTCTTCGCCTCGACCCTCCGTTTCAAAATCAATATGTAACACAAAAAAAATGCTTGTCGCCATAGTGTAGAATCAATAAAATCATGGCACGATTCTTCACGTAACACTTGCTATCGAACCGCTTTACCTAAAAGCTGATGCCTGCTTTCTCATGCCTTATTTACTTAGCCTATGCAAACCAAAGGATGAATCGATTAACTTTTATCGCAACGATACCACTAAAGTGCATAAATGACTAAGATCAAAGAAAGGGACAGTTTCACACCTAAAAGAGAAAGTTAAAGGTTCTAGTAAAAAGATAGAATATTTTATGAATCTGCCAAAACAGTTATTGGACAACTTATGCATAAGGTGTAGTTTCTTCGAACGGTTATCTAGGCCAAGGAACCGATTCGACCAGGAATAAACGAGTTGTAGCAAGTGCCAGTCTTGAATCGGCGTGGGTGATTCGGGAACTTTCGCATAGGGCTCGCTACCCGCCGCGAAAGGGTCACCGTCTAACCCAACTATAGTCCATGATGGCTTGGTATTGCCAGTGAACTTCACACCCTTTCACGGCTTGAATCAATGCACGTGACACGGGATAAAGTTTTATAATCGCTTGCCTCAAAATATGTTAACATGCAAATCGATCAGGATGGTTAGAATGATCATAAAATAGCTAGCTAATATGTTTTATAAAATTGCTTGAACCAAATGCAGAGCTTGGGTTTAATTAGCCACTTGCCAGTATGTAAAACCCCTAAATTTCTACTATATTTTTAATACTAATTTTTTTTTGTATTTATACGTCGCATAGTCGTATTGTACGTCGTACGAAAATTTACGTTTTTTGTATTACTCGTCGAGTGCGAATATGTGCGAGGAACATATTTTTAAAAAATGATTTTTGATTTTATTATCGGTAATGGTTTCAAAATAATATTGTCACGACCCGCTACCCAAATTGTTGGGCCAGGCCGAGTCATGCCAGCCTACGTTGAGATAAAACGTAGTAAGCTATTCTAAAGACAACGGGATAAGACTAAATGTGCTAACAGTTCTATAAGTGAAGAAGAAACATAAATGCTCCAAACACAAAAGTCGTCGTATACAGTAAAATGTCCAAGTACAAGTAGACTGAAATGTAAAACTAGATACATGTCCAGTTACAAAATGATATAGTCTAATACATGTCTACTCTCAAAAGTCTAAGTAAACAAAAGACAACTAGGCGAGGTTCCCCGCAGGAACATCCTCGTAAAGCAGAGCCGGGTCCTCGGCAGTAACTCTATAGTATGAGTCGCAGAGTAACTCCTCCTCAGTAAGGACACCTACAACGTTATCCTGTCAGGACGGGAGCAAGTACTAAATCTAGCAAACTAGCATATGAAACATGGAAATGAACATGAGAGAAATAACTGGAAAGCATGGCATCACATAGTCTATCATGGCAAGGACACATATGTCATAGAGACAGATGCGTATGTAATGTTTAAAACTGTAGCAGGTACGTGATCGGTCAATAGATGTACAATGTGCCGAGGCACAATATAAATAAAATGTACATACGTACAAGTGCACAAGCATAGGTGTACATCCGTACAGAAATGCGGGATAATAGCCTACGGCGCAGATTAATATAAAATGAACTTTGCTCGGTACGATAATAGGGGCATGATCACGTACTCAGCTACTAGTTTCCCCATAACCCATATTCTATCATGTGAGAGATGTATAAAATCTGTTCTAAGCATAGTAGTAACTGGAAGTACAATATGTAGAGATCTAACTTGCTACCCCAAGGATCAGCATTTAACATGGTGGGGTTTACAGTTCATTTATGTGACAATATGTAAAGTTTGTAGAAAGTACTTGCCTCTAGCAAAGCAAAACAAAACAAGCTGCGATAACAATGCTATGGATGTCTGTTAGCTCGTCACTGTAGAAGTAAATGCAACAACTTAGTTTTACACTAAACTAAGACACTAGGACACTAATTTGTGAAACACGACTTGTGACTGGGCACCTAGCCAAAAATGATGACTTGGCATAGGAGACCAATGTGGGGTGACACACTATGTTAACTAACTTGCTAGGGTCTTTATACTAGTGAGGGATGGGGTTCAACACGACTAAAACTCCAAATAACACAAAAGCTACAAGTCGTAATTAATCAATAAATAAATCAAAAGATCATTGTTTTCTAACAATTTTAGAGATAGACAAAAAGCCTAGTTTTTCTTAAAGTAAAGTACCAAGGTGATCCTTGTTAATCATAGAAATTTATTATAATTTTTCTGGAATTTATTAACCAGTACAAGTATTTTATAAAAATCAGTTTTCCTAAGTATACAGAAAGTAAGTTTTGGTTTCATATGCCAAACTAGTGGCAAAACAGTAAATTAAATACTACAAAAATTATACTAAATTAGCCAACTTAACATAGTATCTAAAAACTATTTTTCCAAAATTTTAGCAATACTTTAAGTATTTTTAGAAAATCAAAAACAGCAATGCACACAATAATTAATTTATCTGCGTATTTTGTCCATGTATATAATTTGAACCAAAGTTCAAATACAGGACCCAAGGCCATGAATCAAGTCCAATATGACTTGTACAGGTCTTGAATGTGTGAAAACACATTTGAGCCCAAATACCCATACTAGGCTTGGACACCAAATGGTTGCAGTAATTTAAATACAATAAAAATACAATTTGGTGATAGTGCAAAATAAATATTATTATTTTAATAAGGTAAAGTTATGCATATAGGAAATATACCTACCTATGTTTTATAAGTACATATACATATATGTAAGGAAAAATACTTAATTTATAAGGTATATATATATATATGTATAAATATATATACATATATAGGAAAATACTTCACAATAGAGTGTATATATATATTAATATATATATACATGAAAATATATATACATACATATATGAATATATATATAAATACAAACATATTTATATAAAATTTTACTAATTATAAAATATATACATATATATAAAATACTGTAAAAAAATAGTATATACACATATATATATATATACTAATATATATATATACATATATATATAAATATATATATATAAAACTGAAAAAAGAAAAAGAAAAAGAAAAAGAAAAGAAACAGAAAAAGAAAAGAAGACAGAAAGGAGGGGCTCGAACTCGAGCTGCGCAGGGGGGGGATGTTTAATCGGGTCGGGCTGGCCAGGGGGTCAGCCCGCTGCTCGTGTTAGAGTTTAGGTTTGGTTTATTTTATTTAGGTTCGAAATAAATAACATGAAAAAAAATAATAAAGCTTGACCCTGTGTCCGGACAGTTTGGGACACAGAGTCAGCGTGTCCGTGCTATGCACGACACGCACGAGCATCCATCTACGAGTCCGAGTATGGGACGAGGGTCCCCGTGTCCTGGCGAACCACATACGTGGGTTCGAGACACGTACGACACGGTTTGAGTCATGCTACTCACGTGTCCGATTTGGGGAGGGGGTTTCGAACGAGCTGGACGGCGGTGGAGGCGTCGGCGTCGCGGCGCTTCGGTGGCGCTGGGCGCGTCTCGTCAAGGCGAACGTAGGGGTGGTGGTGGTTTACTGTGAGGGTGGGTGTAGGCGTCGGGACAGGGCTTCGCCGGAGTTTGGGTTCCGACTAGGAAGTTGGGGAAGAAGGGGAGTTTGCGGTGGTCGTGGTGGTCGATTAGGGTTAGGGTTGAGTCTGGGGAGTGGAGGGGAGTTTAAATAGGGGTTCAAGGTCGGTCGGGGAGCTGTGTGCTGGCCGAAAATGGCGGGGGCAGTCGTCGGTCAGCCGTCGGTCGTCGGGCAGGGGGGTGGGTAGGAAATTAGCACTTAGGTCCTCCTAGTTTTAGGTAATTGCAGATAGGTCCTAATAGTGGGTAGTTGCAAATAGAAATTTGCATAACCCACCCCGCACAGTATATGTGCAAAATAAAATTTGCACATAACAAATTTAGATTTGTAAAACGATATTAAAATAATCTAATTAATTGCAAAAGTCAATTAAAACATTTTAGAAAATTGCAAATTAATATTTTTATATATAAAACTCATTTAAAAATCATTTAAAAATTCTAAAAAAATTCCTAAAAATTCCTAATAATTATTTAAGGCTATAATTAACATTAAAAATTAATTAGCACTAATTAAAAATGAATTTGAAAATCAGGGGCTTACAAGTCTTCCCTCCTTGAAAAATTTCGTCCTCGAAATTCACAAGGATTGAAGACCCAACAATATTCTAACATAGTAAGTATTGCAATCAAAATAACTAAGGCTGCGATCGAAACTAACCTCTAGGGTATCAAGCAGGAACGGGTGGTTCCCCCGCAGCGGTTGGATCGAATAAGTAAGGGAATCTCTCCCTCATGTCCGACTCTCTCTCCCAAGTAGATTCACCTGGGGAGTGACGGCTCCAAGCTACTCGCACTAGGGGTATAACCTTGTTCCTCAGCCTCTTCTCTCTCCGGTCTAATATCTCCACTGGCTGCTCAGAAACTGTAAGGCTCGGTCCGACCTCCAACTCTGAATGATCTAGCACTTGACTGGGGTCTGGAACATATCTCCTCAGCTGAGATACGTGAAAGACATCGTGAACTCCTGCTAGGTTGGGTGGAAGTGCAACCCTGTAAGCTACCTCTCCGATCCTGCCAAGTACCTCGAACGGCCCGATGTATCTGGGGCTCAGCTTCCCTCCTCGTCCGAACCGGATCGTCCCTCTAGTAGGTGATATCTTCACTAGCACCATATCACCGTCTGCGAACTCCATCGGCCTGCGACTAGCATCAGCCCAGTGTTTCTGCCTATCCTGAGCTACTCTGAGCCTGTCTCTGATCATCCCGACTTTCTCTGATGCATCCGTGATCATCTCTAGTCCGAGCATAACTCTGTCTCCGACATCATCCCAAAAGAGCGGTGTGCGATATCGTCGTCCATATAGCGCCTCGAAAGGAGACATACCAATACTGGCCTGGTAGCTGTTGTTGTATGAAAACTCTACCAAGTGCAGATGGCTCTCCCATGATCCTCCGAAGTCCAGCACGTAAGTCCTCAGCATATCCTCCAGCGTCTGTATCGTCCTTTCGGACTGCCCATCTGTCTGCGGGTGGTACGCCGTACTGAACTTGAGCCTACTGCCCAACTCCTCCTACAAGCTCCTCCAGTAGTGGGATGTGAAACTACTGTCTCTGTCTGATACGATGCTCACCGGCACTCCGTATAGGCGAACTATCTGCTGCATGTATAGCTCCGCCAACTTCTCGATGGAAAGCCCCACCTTGAAGGGTATGAAGTGCGTACACTTCGTCAGCCTGTCTACGATGACCCAGATGGCATCCTTCCCTCCTTGGGAACGAGGAAGCCCTGAAACGAAGTCCATCGTAATATGTTCCCACTTCCACTCGGGAATGGGTAACGGCTGCAACAAACTAGCTGGCCTCTGGCGCTCCGCCTTGACCTGCTGGCAAACTAGGCATCTCGAGATGAAACATGATACATCCCTCTTCATCTCGTGCCACCAAAGATGTTCCCGTAAGTCACGGTACATCTTGTTAGCACCAGGGTGAATAGAATATCTCGATCGGTACGTCTCCTGCAAGACTGCCTCTACCAGCTCTCCCTTCGGCACGCACAATCGGCTGCCATGCCTCAGGGATCCATCCTCCGCTATAGTGAAGTCATCCAGCAATCCAGCTAATGCCTGGGGTCGAAGTCTGCGAAGACTCTCATCTGTAGACTGTGCCTCCCGGATCTGCTCCATCAAACCTGACTGAATGTCAAGCGCCATCATCTGTATCACTGATCCTGGCCGAACTAGCTCGATACCGAGCTTCTCCAGATCCTCCCGCAAATGCCGATCAATCATCAGGTACCATGCCATCGGATGCCTGCTCAGCGCATCCGCCACCACATTTGCCTTCCCGGGGTGATACTGTAAATCGATGTCGAAGTCCTTCATCAACTCCAACCATCGTCTTTGCCTCATGTTCAGCTCTTTCTGCGTGAACACATACTTCAAGCTTTTGTGGTCAGTAAAGATTTCCACACGCTCTCCGTATAAGTAATGTTTCCATAACTTGAGTGCAAAGATCACCGCAGCTAACTCGAGGTCATGGGTAGGATAATTCCTCTCATGAGTCCGCAACTGCCTAGATGCATAAGCAATTACTTTTCCATGCTGCTGTAGAACACATCCTAGCCCCTTCCCAGAAGCATCGCTGAAAATGGTGAAACCTTCAGAACCTGAAGGTAAAGTAAGAACTGGAGCGGTCGTCAGCCTCCTCTTCAGCTTCTCAAATGCCGCCTGGCAGTCCTCTGACCAAATGTACTCTACGTCCTTCCGCGTCAGCTTCGTCATGGGTTCAGCTATCCTAGCAAAGTCCTGGACGAACTTTCTGTAATAGCCTGCTAAATCCAGAAAGCTCCTGATCTCTGAAACTGACGTCGGAGCCTTCCACGTCTCAACTGCAGCAATCTTCCTGGGATCCACCGAGATTCTATCTCCAGTGACTACATGGCTGAGAAACTCCACTCGGTCTAAAAAGAACTCGTACTTCGGTAATTGGCAAACAATCTCTCCTGCCTCAGAATCCCCAAAACTATCCGCAAGTGCTCTGCATGCTCCTCCGGCGTCTTCGAGTATATCAGGATGTCGTCGATAAACACTACGGCGAACTTATCCAGATACTGGTGAAATGTCTTATTCATCAAGTTTATAAAGACAGCTGGCACATTTGTGAGACCAAATGGCATCACCAGAAACTCGTACTGCCCATACTTCGTGTTGAACACCGTCTTCTGGATGTCTGCTGGCCTAACCTTCACCTGGTGGTACACGGATCTCAAATCTATCCTGGAAAACACCTTCGCCCCGCTCAATTGGTCGAACAAATCATCTATCCTGGGCAGAGGATATTTGTTCTTGATAGTGATGGCATTCAAGGCCCGGTAATCAATACACAACCGGACAGTACCATCCTTCTTAGGCACAAAGAGCACTGGTGCTCCCCATGGAGAAGCACTAGATCGAATGAAATCCTTTTTCAACAGGTCATCAATCTGCTCTTTCATCTCTATGGCCTCCTTGGGATTCACTCTATAGCAAGCCTGGGATACTGGTGATGAACCCGGCACTAGATCTATAGTGAACTCCACATCTCTGTCTGGCGGAAGTCCTGGAAGATCATCTGGGAATACATCCATGAACTCCCTAATGATAGGGTGTGGCGGTGCTGCGTCCTCGACTGTAGCACAACAGTTCGGCTCTAGGCTGATCTCCGGCCCTGTCCTCCTGACACTGAATGGTGCTGTGCCTGGGGGACTGAACAAAATACTACCCTCATAGCAATCTATAGATGCATGGGCATAGCTAAGCCAGTCCATCCCCAATATGATATCATAACCGGGGAGCGGTATCACAAAGAATCGCCCTCTGAACTCTCTCCCGGCTATAAAAATAGAACATCTATAGATAGATCTAATAGGCACTGGTCCTCCTCCCGTCATCACTCTACTAATCTCCGCAGTAGGTGTAGCTACTAGATGATGTTTATGCATAAATTCTAATGATAGAAAGCTATGAGATGCACCAGAATCAAACAAACATGCAGCTAGAAAAGTATGCAAATAAACATGACCTGTAATGACGTCAGCTAAGTAATCCGGCTCCGAAACCTGCTCCGGCTCCGGCTCAATGGCTAGACTATAAACCCTCTCCTGAGGTCCCTTCTGCTGCTGCAGATGCTGTCCAAACCTCTGCTGCTGAGTCGGGAGTGGTCCTCTAGGCTTCACTGTTGGGCAGTTCCGAAGCTGATGGGCGGCAGACCCACAAAGTAAGCACTGCCCCAACCTCTTCCTGCAGACGGCGAAGTCATGACCTGGTCTTCCGTAGAAAGAATATATAGCTCCCTTCTGCTGCTGCTGCTGTCGGGGTCCCGGGGCTCGAACTGGCGGGGTCTGATGATGTGGTATAGAGGGACGGTAAGTCTGCTGGGGTGGCGCCGGTGCTTTCTGCTGGAAAGCCTGACGCTTGGACGGTCCCTCATGATGTACAGAAGCCGGCCTCTTGCATGACAGAAGACGCTCCTCGATGCTCCGGGCTAACTCTAGGCTCTGGTAGTAGTCAGTCGTACCGTTTGCCACTATAAGAATGCCAATGTCTGGAACTAGACCATGGCAAAACCTACGGGTCATCTCCTCTGGATCAGCAACCAGACTAGGAGCAAAACGGCTCAAGCGACTGAACTCTCCCGCATAGTCGTCAACAGAACGGTTCCCCTGCTGGATGTTCTGGAATCGTAGCCCCATGGCTACTCTAGCAGTGGTCGAGAAGAACTTCTTCTTGAACTGGGTCTTGAACTGGTCCCAGGTGGCTCTACCTCTCGCGAACAACGGCTCATTCCTGAACCAGACTCCGGCTAAGTCTATCAGCAGAAATCCTGCTGCCTCGACCTGAAGGTCATCCGGCATCCTAACTCCCAGAAGCTTCCTCTCTACAGAATCTAGCCAGTCATCAGCTACTACTATGCCCTCAGTCCCTGAGAACTCCTTGGGATTCAGACCCATGAAGTCCTTGACCGTCCCCGCTCTCTGCCGTAGCTCTACATGTGGTGGGACCACGGGACGTCCCTCAGAATGCTCCATGCTCTGGCGGAGTAGGGTAGTCTGCTCCTGATGGGTTGTTTGGAACCCCTGGATCAGTGTGAGCAGCTGGGTCCCGTCGAGGGTGACGGAAGCCTGGGTGGGTATAGTGATAGGGGGTGGTGGAAGTATCGGGGCCTGCTGGGACTGGGATGTGGAAGGTGGTATCTGGGTCTGTGGATCTGTGGAGTGGGGGAATGTGGTAGGTGGAGGTGTATCAGTCAACCGGTCAGCTGACTGGACATGGAGGGCCCCATTCTCGGGGGTAATATACTGGGACGAGCGAGTAAGCACCATCTAAATTATACATAAAAGACTTATAATGACTTATTTAAAGCAAGTAATCATATGCAAGAAAATCTAATTATAATAGCAAACATGTGATGTATTTCCTATGTTGCAATCCTAGCATTCCTCTAAGTATTCTAAGCGTCTTTCCTAATGTTGTCTAATTACCTTAAGTTCCTAATTGCAGGCATGCTTGGTACAATAACGTAACCAAACAGTTTAGTCAGGACCTGCATGGGCCACCACTAAAAACATGTCACGACCCGCTACCCAAATTGTTGGGCCAGGCCGAGTCATGTCCAGCCTACGTTGAGATAAAACGTAGTAAGCTGTTCTAAAGACAACAGGATAAGACTAAATGTGCTAACAGTTCTATAAGTGAAGAAGAAACATAAATGCTCCAAACACAAAAGTCGTCGTATACAGTAAAATGTCCAAGTACAAGTAGACTGAAATGTAAAACTGGATACATGTCCAGTTACAAAATGATATAGTCTAATACATGTCTACTCTCAAAAGTCTAAGTAAACAAAAAACAACTAGGCGAGGTTCCCCGCAGGAACATCCTCGTAAAGCAAAGCCGGGTCCTCGGCAGTAACTCCATAGTATGAGTCGCAGAGTAACTCCTCCTCAGTAAGGACACCTACAACGTTATCCTGTCAGGACGGGAGCAAGTACTAAATCTAGCAAACTAGCATATGAAACATGGAAATGAACATGAGAGAAATAACTGGAAAGCATGGCATCACATAGTCTATCATGGCAAGGACACATATGTCATAGAGACAGATGCGTATGTAATGTTTAAAACTGTAGCAGGTACGTGATCGGTCAATAGATATACAATGTGCCGAGGCACAATGTAAATAAAATGTACATACGTACAAGTGCACAAGCATAGGTGTACATCCGTACAGAAATGCGGGATAATAGCCTACGGCGCAGATTCATATAAAATGAACTTTGCTCGGTACGATAATAGGGGCATGATCACGTACTCAGCTACTAGTTTCCCCATAACCCATATTCTATCATGTGAGAGATGTATAAAATCTGTTATAAGCATGGTAGTAACTGGAAGTACAACATGTAGAGATCTAACTTGCTACCCCAAGGATCAGCATTTAACATGGTGGGGTTTACAGTTCATTTATGTGACAATATGTAAAGTTCGTAGAAAGTACTTGCCTCTAGCAAAGCAAAACAAAACAAGCTGCGATAACAATGCTATGGATGTCTGGTAGCTCGTCACTGTAGAAGTAAATGCAACAACTTAGTTTTACACTAAGCTAAGACACTAGGACACTAATTTGTGAAACAAGACTTGTGACTGGGCACCCAGCCAAAAATGATGACTTGGCATAGGAGACCAATATGGGGTGACACACTATGTTAACTAACTTGCTAGGGTCTTTATACTAGTGAGGGATGGGGTTCAACACGACTAAAACTCCAAATAACACAAAAGCTACAAGTCGTAATTAATCAATAAATAAATCAAAAGATCATTGTTTTCTAACAATTTTAGAGATAGACAAAAAGCCTAGTTTTTCTTAAAGTAAAGTACCAAGGTGATCCTTGTTAATCATAGAAATTTATTATAATTTTTCTGGAATTTATTAACCAGTACAAGTATTTTATAAAAATCAGTTTTCCTAAGTATACAGAAAGTGAGTTTTGGTTTCATATGCCAAACTAGTGGCAAAACAGTAAATTAAATACTACAAAAATTATACTAAATTAGCCAACTTAACATAGTATCTAAAAACTATTTTTCCAAAATTTTAGCAACACTTTAAGTATTTTTAGAAAATCAAAAACAACAATGCACACAATAATTAATTTATCTGCGTATTTTGTCCATGTATATAATTTGAACCAAAGTTCAAATACAGGACCCAAGGCCATGAATCAAGTCCAATATGACTTGTACAGGTCTTGAATGTGTGAAAACACATTTGAGCCCAAATATCCATGCTAGGCTTGGACACCAAATGGTTGCAGTAATTTAAATACAATAAAAATACAATTTAGTGATAGTGCAAAATAAATATTATTATTTTAATAAGGTAAAGTTATGCATATAGAAAATATACCTACCTATGTTTTATAAGTACATATACATATATGTAAGGAAAAATACTTAATTTATAAGGTGTATATATATATATATATATGTATAAATATATATACATATATAGGAAAATACTTCACAATAGAGTGTATATATATATTAATATATATATACATGAAAATATATACATATACATACATATATGAATATATATATAAATACAAACATATTTATATAAAATTTTACTAATCATAAAATATATACATATATATAAAATACTGTAAAATAACAGTATATACACATATATATATATACTAATATATATATATACATATATATATAAATATATATATATAAAACTGAAAAAAGAAAAAAAAAGAAAAAGAAAAGAAACAGAAAAAGAAAAGAAGACAGAAAGGAGGGGCTCGAACTCGAGCTGCGCAGGGGGGATGTTTAATCGGGTCGGGCTGGCCAGGGGGTCAGCCCGCTGCTCGTGTTAGAGTTTAGGTTTTGTTTATTTTATTTAGGTTCGAAATAAATAACATAAAAAAAATAATAAAGCTCGACCCTGTGTCCGGACAGTTTGGGACACAGAGTCAGCGTGTCCGTGCTATGCACGACACGCACGAGCGTCCATCTACGAGTCCGAGTATGGGACGAGGATCCCGTGTCCTGGCGAACCACATACGTGGGTTCGAGACACGTACGACACGGTTTGAGTCATGCTACTCACGTGTCCGATTTGGGGAGGGGGTTTCGAACGAGCTGGACGGCGGTGGAGGCGTCGGCGTCGCGGTGCTTCGGTGGCGCTGGGCGCGTCTCGTCAAGGCGAACGTAGGGGTGGTGGTGGTTTGCTGTGAGGGTGGGTGTAGGCGTCGGGACAGGGCTTCGCCGGAGTTTGGGTTCCGACTAGGAAGTTGGGGAAGAAGGGGAGTTTGCGGTGGTCGTGGTGGTCGATTAGGGTTAGGGTTGAGTCTGGGGAGTGGAGGGAAGTTTAAATAGGGGTTCAAGGTCGGTCGGGGAGCTGTGTGCTGGCCGGAAATGGCGGGGGCAGTCGCCGGTCAGCCGTCGGTCGTCGGGCAGGGGGGTGGGTAGGAAATTAGCACTTAGGTCCTCCTAGTTTTAGGTAATTGCAGATAGGTCCTAACAGTGGGTAGTTGCAAATAGGAATTTGCATAACCCACCCCGCACAGTATATGTGCAAAATAAAATTTGCACATAACAAATTTAGATTTGCAAAACGATATTAAAACAATCTAATTAATTGCAAAAGTCAATTAAAATATTTTAGAAAATTGCAAATTAATATTTTTATATATAAAACTTATTTAAAAATCATTTAAAAATTCTAGAAAAATTCCTAAAAATTTCTAATAATTATTTAAGGCTATAATTAACATTAAAAATTAATTAGCACTAATTAAAAATGAATTTGAAAATCAGGGGCTTACAAATATATATAATAATTATTTTTATTAAAGACAAAGCCTATTATTTATTTATTTATAAAATACTATCTTATTGAATAGTGGTAATTTAGAAAACTAGAAAATTATTTCATGTTTGTTTTCAAATTTTATTTTTTATTATTTATAATAAATTATTTAGCAAGAAGGTATTTTTAATATTTAAATATTTATAAAGTGTATTTTAAAAATGTTTCCTATTACTATTTAAAATATTAATTCTCATTTTCAAATTTGTTATGCTATTTAATTTAAAATGTAGCTTGAATTTTTTTTCTATTAATACTTAAATATTTATTGTGAATTTTTGAAATTTATTATTATAATTTTAGTGTTCGTAAAAATATTTTTAAAATTTGTTGATTGATATTTAAATTAATTATTTTGAAGTATAAATACAAATGTATTTTTATGGGTCCTATTTTTAATGTAAAGATGGATTCACTTATATTTAAATTGATTCGAATTTGGATTGAATTTACTTTAAAACTATTTAAATTAATATGGAATTATCTATTTAGGTTTTAAATAAATCCTAATATTTATCCAAATGGGAATTCCTACACCCTATAAATAGGCATGTACTCCTCCACATTATTTTCTCTCCACAAAATTCTCCACAAATATATGTGTGTGCATCGTGTCTGTG
This sequence comes from Iris pallida, assembly GCA_029216955.1. NCBI lineage: Eukaryota > Viridiplantae > Streptophyta > Magnoliopsida > Asparagales > Iridaceae > Iris > Iris pallida. The sequence continues at coordinate 52,255,808 of JANAVB010040619.1, forward strand.
TTTCGCGTCCAATTCTTATTCCATTTTTACAAATACATTATCCAACTCTCCCTCTCCGTGCCGACAGCTCGATACACCAAATTCCAAATCCTAAACGCTAATCCTATTCTAAAATCCAGCCCGTCACCGTTCCCGACCAGTAGCCAGCCACGTTCTGGCACTACCATCGACAGTTAGACACAACCTCCATCGCCGTCATCATCATCACTACCCCCCTGTGCCAGCCTTCACCACCATCATCGTCAGACCCGAGTCTTCACGCCGCCGTCCCTCACGACCACCGCTGCCGAAATCCCCACACTTTCTCCGGCCAACAAACACCACCACCACCACCACAGTCCCGACATCGCCCCCACTGCCACCACCATAGGCAGTCACCTTCCACTCGCCAAAGCCCTACAAACCACAGCCATCACCGCCGACCACCAAAAGAGAACCCACCACTGTCGCCATTGCCACCACCTCCGCCGTGGCCGGCAATTCCAAACCCAAACCCCCCAAATTAGCCCTAACCCTAGACTCACCTCCGGTCGGTCCCTTCGACCGCGGCCAGCTCCTCCCCGCGTTCCGCCGAGCCTCCGACTGACGGCTGTGCCGCCCGTCGGTGAGCCTCCGCCTCCCTCGGAGCACCAGATCCGGCCCGGGTAGCTCCCACGAGCGTCGCCCGACCATCGGAGTTCCCCGCCGGCCCCACGACGGAGCTCCGCCACGCGAGCCTCCGTGCGCATCCTCCTCCGCCTTGGCTGCTGCGCCGACGCCGCACGCCAAGCCCGACCCCAACACCCGCTCCTCCTCGATCTCTCCTTCGCTCACCTGCCACCGCTGAGATACGCTGGTGCACCTCCCCTCTGAGCCGCCGACGTTCGACGTCGTGCCACCACTCTCCACCCTCGAGCACCGATGCCGAACGCCGCCACCGCTCCCTCTTTCTCTCGTCTTCCCTCTCTCTCCCCTCTTTCTTTCTTCTGAAAGTTTGGTGGGTTTCGTTTTTAGTGATGGGTTAAGCATTCATTATTATTACTATTATTATTATGTTATTATTATTATTAGTTAAATTTTACTGTTATTATTATTATTATTATTTGTTGTTGTTTGGTATTTTTGTTTTTGTTCATTAATTGTTTCTTTTTTTTGTATCAGTTATCAATTTATTATTATTATTATTATTATTCATTAAGTGTTGTCTATTATTATTATTATTATATTTATTATTATTATTATTTTATTCTTTTGTTATTTTGGTTTCCTTAGTTAATATATTATTATTATTATTATTATTAATATTATTATTATTTGAAATTTATTACTATTTTAAGCCTTAAAAGGTGATCAAATGTTTTGAAAATATATTTGGGCTTGTTGTCTAAATATTTTATCTGTTGTTCTTTTGAGATTATAGATACAAATGGGTTTGGCCCTACATGCATGGATTTCAAAACCTTTAAGATACTAATATATTATTTTGTAATTCTTATCATATTTTCTAGGTATCAAAAATATCTATCTAACTATATTAAATAGTAATAATATAGTCTTCAAATTATATATAAATATACATAATATTTACAAGTATTTGCGTAAAAATTATTTTCGAGTATTATAGATAGTTTTCTAAAAATTATATATATAATACTCACTAAATTCCTTCGATTACCATCATGTCCAATCGCACTATACTCATTTTCTTGCCAATTCTTACTCTAGGTCGACCCAAACTAGTCTGACCATCTTGGACCCAATAGACCAGTCCTTGCCATCATCAGAGGCCACTTTGCGTAGTTGTAACACCGAAGTCGATCTTGTGCCACCATTATTGTACCACACCAGGCAGCTCACCAGGCGTCGCAACAGACAAGTATACCTTGCTAATTAACTGTTAATTATTTATTTTCTGTATTATTTATTTTGTTCATATAGTTAGTTTCCTTTGTTATAAACTGTGCGTCCAAGCCAAACTTAGGTGCAAGCGACTTTATTAGTCGTTATTTTATTTTATGCATGATGACCTAGTGTTAGCGGACTACCTTCTTGTTGGGGGATATCCTTATATCTCCTTTGGCTGTGACACTCACACTACACGGTTTGAGTCAGTTCGCTAGGGGCACGACTTATTGACTAGCTATCTCTAAATTCGTGTGACGGATAGATGATCGTAACTGCTATGACTAGGGTTTTAGAGACTCAAGCAGTTACAAAACTGGACGAGCCATGGACATGACTTAAACAGTGTGGGAAATATTGGAGGAGGACAGTCGCTAGTGCGTATGGGAATCCAAACAGGTAAACCACAGTCTCCGGATGGAACTGTGGCGATTTATTTGCAGATGCCCTCTGACATTTTAGACGTTACGGACGGATACAGATGACTGGATGCCAGTTACGTACACATGAGCCTAAAATTCCACCCATGCGCTTGAAAGTTGTCCTCTAAATTGCACATTAGGCGGTTAGAAATCTCCTTTGCATATTTATGTCTAATTTATATATTATTTTATTATTCTGACAGTTCATATTAGCTTGTTCTTTCTGTATCTTGCTACATCCGTCTGAGGACCTAGTTTTTCTCCAGGTGTGTGTTCATGTCTTCCGCAGGTATCCTAGCCAAGGCCGTGGTCTTCTTCATTCCTTCGAAGATAATTGCGCTTTGTTCGTCTTATCATTTTATGGATTGGTTCTTGTACATTTCTTTCATTGAGATAGTTGGTAGTGGACTTTGTCTCCGTCCAACGATTGTATCATAAATATTCAAGTTGATTTTTATATTATTATTTTTTTAATTGTGGATGAGATTTAGTTTGTCTTAGATTACTACATTTTACAGCTTATGTATACATACAAGGCCCATGTACTTCGTATATACAGCTGGCATGTCTACGATCCTAGTCCTACGTATTTTGGGACTGGAGCATTACATGTTTTTGTGGTGGCCCATGCAGGTCTAGAAAAATTGTTTGGTTACTTTACTGTACCAAGCAAGCCTGCGAATAGGATTAGAGTCTAGGATCTCATCCATATAATTGACATCCTCAATTCTACTTTGACTCCCTTGATTTGCATCTTGCTTGATTCCCTCTTCCGTTAATTCTTATTCTTCTTTCGTGCTTGATGTTGGTTAGAAAGGTAATCCATACTAGGTAGACTTGACCCATTGTCCTAACACCCTTAGTTTAACTCTTGTAAGTTGGGTAGAACGCCTTACGACCTAACCTTCCTTATGGCCTTAACCAAGCCTTAGACAAGTAAACCCTAGGGCAACTGTATAGGCACCAACCAAGGACATGACTAGATTCTTAATAAAGTTTGAACTAGTCCCACTTCTTTTTGTGCCTATGTTTTTGTTACTATTTTGACTATCCTATGCTGCTAGTTTTAGCCTAAGTTTTGCAAGCTTGTTCCCTTATCGAGCTTGATCATGACATGTTTTATTGGGTGCGCACCCACTAACATATTGTCTACTCAGAACTGGTGCATGATGGTCTGATCAACCTAATGCACTTTGGTTCGCTTTTATCTATCATTCTACGTGGATGGAGACATAGCTAAACTTGTCCTCTAGGGCCCCTCCGCGACAGACTTGGCAATTCTTTTTGAATTACTCGCTCGCCTTTGAACCACATATTGGTATTCGAAAGCAACTTCTTTGGACTCATATTGGTTTTCGTCTTTCACCTAATTAGACGAAGACTCGTACTTGATAGATAGACCCAAAGTATCACCCTTAGTTGCCCTACCATCTATTGACAAAATAGTTAGCCATGGACCAACCAAAGCGACTATATCCTCGCTTTGAACTACTCACCGATACCATATCTATTATCGCGACCTTCCATGAAATTTGAAAATGATTCCAACCATCCTTTCATTCGTGCCCTCAACCTAGATAATTACCATGCACCCTTCCCCGTCGAACCATCTCTCCCAAGTCCATAGATTATTCTCGATCTACTCGATCCCTTCCTATTTCCTAAATTCATGTCATCATGATCTTATCGCCTTAACTAGCGACCCTCATTCGATTCCATATCCATGATTTATTTTCATAGATATCGAAATCACAAACTTCCAAACTGCACGCTTGTGTTAAAAGTAGTTTCCTTACCCCGCCTAATGATTTGATCATATTTCCTTATCAATATACCATTGTGCCTTCTCACCCCCTACCTATTCTTAATTTCGAGGACGAAATTCTTGTAAGTTGGGTAGGAGGTAAAACCCCTAAATTTCTACTATATTTTTAGTACTAATTTTTTTTTGTATTTATACGTCGCATAATCGTATTGTACGTCGTAAGAAAATTTACGTTTTTCGTATTACTCGTCGAGTGCGAATATGTGCGAGGAACATATTTTTAGAAAAATAATTTTTGATTTTATTATCGGTAATGGTTTCAAAATAATATATATAATAATTATTTTTATTAAAGACAAAGCCTATTATTTATTTATTTATAAAATACTATCTTATTGAATAGTGGTAATTTAGAAAACTATAAAATTATTTCATGTTTGTTTTCAAATTTTATTTTTTACTATTTATAATAAATTATTTAGCAAGAAGGTATTTTTAATATTTAAATATTTATGTTTATTTTCAAAATTGTTTAGTTAAATTATTAAAGTGTATTTTAAAAATGTTTCCTATTACTATTTAAAATATTAATTCTCATTTTCAAAATTTGTTATGCTATTTAATTTAAAATGTAGCTTGAAATTATTTCCTATTAATACTTAAATATTTATTGTAAATTTTCAAAATTTATTATTGTTATAATTTTAGTGTTCATAAAAATATTTTTAAAATTTGTTGATTGATATTTAAATTAATTATTTTGAAGTATAAATACAAATGTATTTTTATGGGTCCTATTTTTAATGTAGATATGGATTCACTTATATTTAAATTGATTCGAATTAGGATTGAATTTACTTTAAAACTATTTAAATTAATATGGAATTATCTATTTAGGTTTTAAATAAATCCTAATATTTATCCAAATGGGAATTCCCACATCCTATAAATAGGTAGGTACTCCTCCACATTATTTTCTCTACACAAAATTCTCCACAAATATATGTGTGTGCATCGTGTCTGTGTTTCTCGTCCAATTCTTATTCCATTTTTACAAATACATTATCCAACTCTCCCTCTCCGTGCCGACAACCCCGGCTCGATACACCAAATTCCAAATCCTAAACGCTAATCCTATTCTAAAATCCAGCCCGTCACCGTTCCCGACCAGTAGCCAGCCACGTCCTGGCACCACCATCGACACTTAGACACAACCTCCGTCGCCGTAATCATCATCACCACCCCCTGTGCCAGCCTTCACCACCATCATCGTCAGACCCGAGTCTTCATGCCGCCGTCCCTCACGACTACCGCTGCCGAAATCCCCACACTTCCTCCGGCCAACAAACACCACCACCACCACCACAGTCCCGACATCGCCCCCACTGCCACCACCATAGGCAGTCACCTCCCACTCGCCAAACCCCTACAAACCACAGCCATCGTCGTCGACCACCAAAAGAGAACCCACCACCGTCGCCATTGCCACCACCTCCGCCGTGGCCGGCAATCCCAAACCCAAACCCCCCAAATTATCCCTAACCCTAGACTCACCTCCGGTCGGTCCCTTCGACCGCGGCCAGCTCCTTCCCGCGTTCCGCCGAGCCTCCGACTGACGGCTGCGCCGCCCGTCGGTGAGCCTCACCCTTCCTCGGAGCACCAGATCTGGCCCGGGTAGCCCCCACGAGCGTCGCCCGACCATCGGAGTTCCTCGTCGGCCCCACGACGGAGCTCCGCCACGCGATCCTTCATGCGTGTCCTCCTCCGCCTTGGCCGCTGTGCGGACGCCGCGTGCCAAGCCTGACCCCAACACCCGCTCCTCCTCGATCTCCCCTTCGCTCACCTGCCACCGCTGAGATACGCTGGTGCACCTCCTCTCTGAGTCGCCGAAGTTCGACGTCGTGCCACTACCCTCCACCCTCGAGCGCCGACGTCGAACACCGCCACCGCTCCCTCTTCCTCTCGTCTTCCCTCTTCCTCCTCTCTTCCTTTCTTCTGAAAGTTTGGTGGGTTTTGTTTTTAGTGATGGGTTAAGCATTCATTATTATTACTATTATTATTGTTATGTTATTATTATTAGTTAAAATTTACTGTTATTATTATTATTATTATTATTATTTGTTGTTGTTTGGTATTTTTGTTTTTGTTCATTAATTGTTTCTTTTTTTGTATCAGTTATTAATTTATTATTATTATTATTATTCATTCAGTGTTGTCTATTATTATTATTATTATTATTATTATTATTATATTTATTATTATTATTTTTTATTCTTTTTTTAATTTGGTTTCCTTAGTTAATATATTATCATTATTATTATTATTATTATTATTATTATTATTATTATTATTATTATTATTATTATTATTATTATTATTATTATTATTTTTATTATTATTATTATTTGAAATTTATTACTATTTTAAGTCTTAAAAAGGTGATCAAATATTTTGAAAATATATTTGGGCTTGTTGTCTTAATATTTTATCAGTTGTTCTTTTGAGATTATAGATACAAATGGGTTTGGCCCTACATGCATGGATTTCGAAACCTTGAAGATACTAATATATTACTTTGTAATTCTTATCATATTTTCTAGGTATCAAAAATATCTATCTAACTATATTAAATAGTAATAATATAGTCTTCAAATTATATATATATACATAATATTTACAAGTATTTGCGTAAAAATTATTTTCGAGTATTATAGATAGTTTTCTAAAAATCATATATATAATACTCACTAAATTCCTTCGATTACCATCCTGTCCAATCGCACTATACTCATTCCCTTGCCAATTCTTACTCTATGTCGACCCAAACTAGTCTGACCATCTTGGACCCAATAGACCAGTCCTTGCCATCATCAGAGGCCACTTTGCGTAGTTGTAACACCGAAGTCGATCTTGTGCCACCATTATTGTACCACACCAGGCAGCTCACCAGGCGTCGTAACAGGCAAGTATACCTTGCTAATTAACTGTCAATTATTTATTTTATGTATTATTTATTTTGTTCATATTGTTAGTTTCCTTTGTTATAAACTGTGCGTCCAAGCCACACTTGGGTGCAAGCGACTTTATTAGTCGTTATTTTATTTTATGCATGATGACTTAGTGTTAGCGGACTACCTTCTTGTTGGGGGATATCCTTATATCTCCTTTGGCTGTGACACTCACACTACACGGTTTGAGACAGTTCGCTAGGGGCACGACTTATTGACTAGCTATCTCTAAAGTCGTGTGACGGATAAATGATCGTAACTGCTATGACTAGGGTTTTAGAGACTCAAGCAGTTATAAAACTGGATGAGCCATGGACATGACTTGAACAGTGTGGGAAATATTAGGGGAGGACAGTCGCTAGTGCGTATGGGAATCCAAACAGGTAAACCACAGTCTTCGGATGGAACTGTGGCAATTTATTTGCAGATGCCCTCTGACGTTTTAGACGTTACGGACGGATACAGATGACTGGATGCCAGTTACGTACACATGAGCCTAAAATCCTACCCATGCGCATAAAAGTTGTCCTCTAAATTGCACATTAGGCGGTTAGAAATCTCCTTTGCATATTTATGTCTAGTTTATATATTATTTTATTATTCTGACAGTTCATACTAGCTTGTTCTTCCTGTATCTTGCTACGTCCGTCTGAGGACCTGTTTTTCCCCAGGTGTGTGTTCATGTCTTCCGCAGGTAGCCTAGCCAAGGCCGTGGTCTTTTTCATTCCTTCGAAGACAATTGCGCTTGGTTCATCTTATCATTTTATGGATTGGTTCTTGTACATTTCTTTCATTGAGATAGTTGGTAGTGGACTTTGTCTCCGTCCAATGATTATATCATAAATATTCAAGTTGATTTTTATATTATTATTCTTTTTATTGTGGATGAGATTTAGTTTGTCTTGGATTACTACATTTTACAGCTTATGTATACATACAAGGCCCATATACTTCGTATGTATACAGCTGGCATGTCTACGATTCTAGTCCTACGTATTTTGGGACTGGGGTGTTACACAGTACATGTGATCGTACTGACCTTCGCTCTTTGCAGGTGACAGGAACCAGAAGGAATGCGCCAACTTGTTAGGTGACGTTTCATGCTTTTGAAGCTTCGACCGCGCATCGAAGACCTCGTTGCTGAACTTTGAAGACTCACTACAAGTCCAAGAAACATGTCTCGGCATCCCCCAATCCAGATGGCTGGAATACTTTTGTTGTAAATGAGGGATGTATGTATGGAACGGCTATCTCATCGGCACTCCTTTTGTAATCGAGTCATGTTGTAAAGCCCGCACAGCACGATTGTAATAGAGTCTATATAATGATGTCTATTATCAATAAAATGAAATGTTTCTATCTCAATTTGTTATTCAATTTGTGTGTGCTTACTCTCTTCGATGCTGTGTTTCGTATTACCTTATTACTATGCCTTATGCAATCATAAATTAGGTTCGCACGGCATCACGCCAGGGGGACGACTATCGATTCTACGGAATCGGGGCGTGACATAATGGTATCAGAGCACGACTTTACGTCCTCAGCCTCCAGTGTAAAGTTTCTTGTCCCGAACTGTTGACCTTGTGTCGATGAGATGAGTTGTTCCATAAGCTGAACCCAGGACATTTTTTGAAACTAATGAGAGTTGCCTTTCTTTTCCCTGTAGTTGTGGGACCTCGGACAGAGGACGAGGCGAACGCTTCCAGCGACTCGAGTAGTTTCGAGCCCGAGCATTCCATCAACCCAACGGGTTGACACCTACCATAGTCGAATCTTCTGGTGACCGATGCAACGGATGTTGCAGATGGTTAAAATACAACAAAGACAGGTTGAACTCCGTCGATAGCAGACGAAGGCTCGCCGGACCCAGTTTGACAATCGATTTGAAGCATAATTTAAATTGCAACAACAGCTGCTGAATTCACTTCAACAAATAGTTCAGTCCTCGTAATCAACAACAATTCAACGATGATGCCTGCTGTGACTGAGCCTGCGGTTCGATCTAATGAAGCTAAATCGGAGGTACCTGTACTCTCACTTGCGGCACCGAGAAGTTCTACCTTCGACATGTCAAAATTCATAAAAAGCTACCGCACTTCCTTCAACAGTACAGAAGATCCCTCCGTGACGATCGACTGGTTGGAGGAGCAGAAAGACAAATACAAACTTCTGGGTGTCAAAGACTCGAAGAAAGTCGTGTGTGCGCAACTCCTACTTCAATTGAATGCGCATGATTGGTGGGCCATGCAGAAATGGGCAATTTGTTGTGAAGACAAGATGGCGGCAATCTCTTGGGCTACATTTAGAAAAGCATTCGATTCTGCAGCCGTGCGACAGAGAAAAAATTGAATTCATGTAGTTGAAGCAAGAAAATATGATTGTTCGATAGTACACGGCCGAATTTAACAAACTAGCTAAATTTGTTGGAGTGTACCTGCCTACCACTGTAAGTCGTGCTCGACAATTCGAAGTGGGCCTGCATCCCTCTATCGTTGCCCATGTTTCGGTGTCGGAATATGAGGCTATGGGCGAGTCGCTCAATCATGCCTTTCGTCTAGAGCCTCAGTATCCTCCTGCCACTACTCGTGTTGTTCATTTCAGTAACAAACGTCATAGTAATGCAGAAGACAACAATGCACATAAGCGTCCAAACCGTGGCAACGGAGGCGGCAACCAAGGAAAGGATCGGGTAGTCTACAATTTCTGCCACAAGGTGGGGCACGCGGTTAATGAATGCTTAATAAAAAGTGGAGATACTTCGGGTACGATCGAGTAGGACACATCGCACACAACTGTCCTGAAGGTGCATTGAACCAGCGCCCACCGCAACAGCACAATCAATATCAAACTCGGGGCCAAGCACCTCGGGCTCCACAGACTGTACAACAAAATGGCCAAGATCGTCGCCCCAATGCTCAGGGTCGCATCTATCCCATGACTCGAGACGAAGCATTCGCATCTGACACAGTCGTGACAGGTATACTGTATTTCGATAATAAACATGCTCGTGTACTGTTTGATTCAGGTGCTACGCATTGCTTTATATCGACGGACTTTACCGTCGAGCACAAATTTTACGTGACATCGCTGGGCCTCGATCTTCGTCTTAATGTACCATCAGACGTGCCACTACTTGCAAATTTAGTCTGCAGAGATGGAATAATATGTATAGGTGGTCAAAGGGTCAGTATTGATGCGATAGTTCGAGATATTAAGGACTACGACATCATTGTGGGAATGGACTGGCTCGGTCCATGCAATGCAGCCATTGACTGTGCCAGAAAGACAGTCACCTTTCGTATACCAGGAGTGTCTGAATTCTGCTATTCGTGTAGTGAGGCATCGTCGACCAGCATGGTGATCTCAGCAATATCTGCTCGACGGATGCTGTATTCTGGGTACGAAGGCTATCTAGCGTCAGTTCGAGACATGCGACCGGATGGTACAAATACGGGTCAGACTGACGTTGTGGCAGACTTCCCAGATATGATTTTGGACGAGCTGTCTGATATGCCACCTAATTGAAAGATCGAGTTCACCATCGACACATTCCTTGACACCCGACCGATTTTGAAGACTCCATACAGAATGGCCCCTGCAGAACTAAGGAAACTGAAGATACCAAGAGTTGCTCGATAAGGGATTGATACGACCCAGCATCTCGCCATGGGGAGCTGCCATACTATTCGTCAAAAAGAAGGATGGATCAATGCGTCTTTGTATCGATTACCGAGAGCTGAACAAAGCCACCATCCGGAACAAATATCCATTGTCCCGCATATACGATATGTTTGATCAACTGCAAGGAGCTACAGTATTCTCTAAAATTGATCTTCGCTCGGGTTACCATCAACTCAAGGTCAAGACGAACAATGTGCCAAAGTCAACCTTCCGCACTCGATACGGTTATTACGAATTCCTGTTATTATCGTTCGGCCTAACAAACGCCTCAGCTGCTTTCATGGATTTAATGAATCGGGTGTTTCGACCTTTCCTCGATAAGTTTGTAGTAGTCTTTATTGACGATATACTCGTCTACTCAAAGGATAGACAGCAACATGCTGAGCATCTACAGACTGTACTTCAGACCCTTCGAAAAAATTAGTTGTATGCGAAGCGAAGCAAATATGAATTTTGGCTGAGCAGTATCGCATTTTTTGGACACATCATTTTAGGTGAAGGCATTACAGTCGACCCAAAGAAAGTTGAAGCCATTGTCGATTGGAAATGGCCAGCATCCATCGGCAAGATTCGAAGTTTCCTTGGTTTAGCGGGTACTACCAACGCTTCGTGAAAGACATCGCGAAGATCGCATCGCCTCTGACTCGCCTCACCCAGAAAGGAGTCGCATTTAAATGGTCAGACGACTGTGAAGCTTCCTTCCAGGAATTAAAACAATGGCTCATCTTGGCCCTGATACTCCCACTTCCAGAAGGGACTGAGGGTTTCCAGATATTTAGCGATGCGTCCGATCAGGGCTTGGGGTGTGTGCTGATACAGCGGAACAAGGTGATATCTTTTGCTTCCCGACAGCTAAAGTCGCACGAGAAGAACTACCCTACTCATAACCTGGAGTTAGCGGCGATTGTGTTCGCGTTAAAATTGTGGCATCACTATCTTTATGGCATGGTGTGCACGATCTATACCGATCACAAGAGCCTCAAGTATCTATTCACGCAGAAGGAACTGAACTTGGGACAAAGGCGTTGGCTTGAACTGATCGAAGATTACGACTTGACTATTAACTATACGTCAAAAAAGGAAAATATTGTGGCAGACGCTCTGATTCGGAAGTATATTGCCTCGTTATCCATCGACCACAGATTACTATGCGACCTAGAAGAGATGGGCATCGAACTCCGAGTCAGATTCAGGAATGTACAGTTGGCAAAGTTGCAGTTAGAGCCGAGCTTGCAAGAAAAGATCAAGACCGCTCAGCAGGACGATCCATACCTGAAGAAAATACGAGAGCTAATTTCGACGTGTAGGACGACCGACTTTACGGAAGATGAAACCGGCATGCTTCAATTGAAGGGTAGGCTATACGTTTCAGATAATTCAGAACTTAGAAAGAAGATATTGTCGGAGGCACACTATGTGAAGCACACCTTGCATTCCGGTAGCACAAAGATGTACAAGGACCTCCACACAAACTTCTGGTTGAACGGAATAAAAAGATATATGGCACTCTTCATGTCACAATGCATGGCCTGTCAGCGGGTGAAAACTGAGCATCAGAGACCGGGCGAAGAGATGTAAAATTTAGTGATTTCAGAATGAAAGTGGCAGCATATATGCATGGATTTCATTATTGGTCTGTCGAAAATGCCACAGAGAAATGATGCCATCTGGGTCATCGTCGATCGACTAACCAAGTCAGTGTACTTCATTACCATTAAAGTTACTTGGAGCGTTGATCGCCTGGCTCAGATTTATCTTGATGAGATAGTATGGCTGCAGGGAGTCCCGATATCCGTCGTCTCTGATCGGGATGCACAATTTATATCGCACTTCTGGAGTAGCCTTCAGTCGGCTCTAGGTACCAAGTTGCAGTTCAGCTCAGCTTACCATCCCCAGATCGACGGCCAAACGGATCGTGTAAATCAGATTCTCGAAGACATATTACAGTTGTGCGCAATTGACATCAAGTCGAGTTGGGACGTTCATCTACCTCTGGCCGAATTTGCATACAACAATAGCTATCAATCCAGCATTCAGATGGTGCTGTATGAAACTTTGTACGGATGGAAGTGCCGATCACCCATTTGCTGGGACAAAGTTAGAGAGCGGCATATTTTCGGCCCGGAACTGGTGGAATAGACTGTGCAAAAAGTTCGAATCATTCGAAAAAGATTAAAGACCGCACATAGTCGACAGAAATATTATACGAATATTCATTATCGACCCCTCGAGTTTCAAGAAGGCGATCATGTATTTCTTAAAGTGTCGCCTATGCAGGGAGTTACCCGATTTAGTGCAAAGGAAAAGTTGGATCCAAGATTCGTTGGACCGTTCGAAGTACTCGAGCGAGTCGCCCCAGTGGCCAATTGGATTTTCCTGCCATCAGCGCTAGCGAGTGTGCATAATATCTTCCACGTCTCTCAGCTGCAAAAGTACGTGCATGACCCAAGCAATGTGGTAGATTTTAGCCAGCTGGAGCTAAAAGCGGACTTATACTACGTTGAAGCACCAGTCCAAATCTTGGAATGCAAGGATAAGTTGCTTCGGAATCGAACGATCCCTCTCGTCCGTGCACTTTGGAGTAAGCATTCGGTTGAAGAATCGACTTGGGAGCTCGATTCAGAGATAAAGTAGAAATTTCCTTCATAGTTTTCTTAGAGGTAGGTTCTATTCTTAAGTTTCGAGGATGAAACTATTTATTAGCTGATTATGGCGTAGTGCCCCGTCCCTACATCGTGCCCCATTTTCGTCCACGGGGTACGCGAGAAAGGAACACTTTCTCTACCGATTGAGTCGGTACCGATAGATTGGAATCGGCTGAATCGGTCGAACGGGAATGATTGAATTAAGATCTTTTTCTCGTTATGGAAAGTCTTCTTCGGAATCAAGTCACATATTCAGCGGATTGTGCCTCAAGGATTGGCTCTGCGGCTGAGTCGGGAGAGACCTTTCGTTGCTCTGGTTTTTTATACCGTAGTTACTTTGCCTTTTACTTTGGCTTTGGTTTTCGTGAATGCATTTTCGTAAATATTTTCGATTGTTTTCATGGCTTGCATTTTCAAAGTCGCATTTGTATCGAATTCTTTGAATAATACAATGTTTTAATCAGTTGCTTATGCGATTTCAGGTGATCGTGTAGACGACGTCAGCGCAGCCAACCAGTCCCTCGCCTGAAGCAAAGACTAAGGTGAGTGGCTGACCTTCTTCGCCTCGACCCTATGTTTCAAAATCAATATGAAACACAAAATAAATACTTGTCGCCATAGTGTAGAATCAATGAAATCATGGCACGATTCTTCACGTAACACTTTCTATCGAACTGCTTTACCTAAAAACTGATGCCTGCTTTCTCATGCCTTATTTACTTAGCCTATGCAAGCCAAAGGATGAATCGATTAACGTTTATCACAACGATACGGCTAAAGTACGTAAATGACTAAGATCAAAGAAAGGTGCAGTTTCACACCTAAAAGAGAAAGTTAAAGGTTCTAGTAAAAAGATAGAATATTTCATGAATCTGCAAAAAACGGTCATTGGAAAACTTATGCATAAGGTGTAGTTTCCTCGAATGGTTACCTAGGCCAAGGAACCGATTCGGCCCGAGAGGAACGAGTTGTAGCAAGCGCCAGCCTTGAATCGGCGTGGATGATTCGGGAACTTTCGTGTAGGGCTCGCTACCCATCGCGAAAGGGTCGCCGTCTAACCCAGCTATAGTCCATGATGGCTTGACATTGCCAGTGACCTTCATACCCTTTCACGGCTTGAATCAATGCACGTGACACGGGATAAAGTTGGATAATCACTTGCCTCAAAACATGTTAACATGCAAATCGATCAGGATGGTTAGAAAGATCACAAAGTAGCTAGCTAACATGTTTTATAAAATTGCTTGAACCAAATACAGAGCTTGGGTTTAATTAGCTACTTGCCAGTACATGTGATCGTACTGACCCTCGCTCTTTGTAGGTGACAAGAACCATGAGGAACGCGCCAGCTAGCTAGGCGACATTTCGTGATTTTGAAGCTTCGATCGCACGTCGAAAACCTCGCTGCTGAACTTTGAAGACTCTCTACAAGTCCAAAAAACATGTCTCGGCATCCCCCAATCCAGGTGGCTGGAATACTTTTGTTGTAAATGAGGGATGTATGTATGGAACAACTATCTCATCGGCACTCTTTTTGTAATCGAGTCATGTTGTAAAGCCCGCGCGGCACGATTGTAATGGAGTCTGTAAAATGATGTCTATTATCAACAAAATGAAAAGTTTTTCTATCTCAATGTGTTATTCAGTTTTTCTGTGCTTACTCTCTTAGATGTTGTGTTTCGGATTACCTTATGACTATGCCTTGTGCGATCGTAAATTAGGTTCATACGGCATCACGTCCGGGGGACGACTATCGATTCTACAGAATCGGGACGTGACATAATGCTATTAGAGCACGGTTTTACGTCCTTGGCCTCCAGTGTCGAGTTTCTAGTCCCGAACCGTTGACCTCGTGTCGATGAGATGAGTTGTTCCATACGCTGAACCCCGGACATTTTCTGAAACTAACGAGAGTTACCTTTCTTTTCCCTGCAGTTGTGGGACCTCGGGCAGAGGACGAGGCGAGCGCTTCCAGCGGCTCGAGTAGTTTCGGGTCTGAGCATTCTGTCAACCCAACGGGTATGACGCCTACTATAGCCGGATCTTCTGGCGACTCGATGCAACGGATGTTGCTGATGCTTGAAATGCAGCAAAGGGAGGCTGAACTCCATCGACAACGGACGGAGGCTCGCCAGACCCAATTTGAGAATCGATTTGAGGCACAATTTAAATTGCAGCAGCAGCAGCTGAATACACGTCAACAAATAGTTCAGTTAGTCGTGGCCAACAATAATTTAATAATGACGCCTACTGTGACTGATCATGCGATTCAATCTAATAAAGGTGAAACGGAGGTACTCGTGCTCTCACCTGCGGCACCGATAAGTTCTACATGCACAACATCCAATAAAGTATAGAAACTTCTTGAAGTTACTCATAAAGGCACAACACAAGTCAAGGAGTCAAATATCAGTAGTCTTACTCAAGAGTATGAGGCATTCAAAATGAGCCAAATGAATCCGTCACTCCGATGTTTACAAGATTCTTGGATATTGTAAACCCTCTATCTTTCCTAGGCAAAGAATACAATAACCATGAGAAGATTCGCAAACTACTATGATCTCTCACGAGGAACTGGATTCCAAAGACTACTGCAATTATTGAAGGAAACGACCTCAATACTATGTCTCTTAAAACGCTCATGAGTAAGCTACTCACTCACGAGCTGGAACTTCAAGACTTTGAAGAAGTTGCACCAAAGGAGAAGTCAACCGCCCTCAAAGCTCAACACATAAGACCTGTCGAAGAAGATTCCTACAACAGTTATTCTGACTCTGAAGATCAAGCTCTCCTAGTAAAGAAGTTCATGAGATTCAACCGAAGAACAAAATAGCACAATAGCAACAATAGCAACAATGAAGAAGATCCAACCTGCTACTATTACTAGAAGAAAGGACACATCAAAAAGAATTGTCTGATAACATCATCATCATCCAGGAAAAGTAACAGGTGTGAAAAGGGTTACCTGAAGAAATTAACATCCAGAAGATATGCTAACACAAGCATATGACATGAAAGTGAAGCCAGCGACTCAGAAGGTGTACAATCACACGACGCTACAAGTGTATGCTTAATAGCATATGATCAGGTAAGCACTAACCCCCTGTTTGATACATATGACAATTTTCCCTTTGAACAGTTAGGCAAAGCTTTTAGTGACACCTTAGGTGACTACAAAAAATTGTGTAGCAAATACCTAAACTCTAAGAAGGTACTCAAAGAATACAAAGGTAAAATATGATGACTTACCGACCTACTAGCTATCATGCCCCGATCCCTTAGGGTCGTTCGTCCTCGCTTTGATCCTTGTGGGATCGTTCATCCTCGCTAAGGTGTGATGTCGTGCAAGCCTAAGTTGTGCTTGCATAAGGCCAGTACCTGCACAAAACAACTAGACAAACAAAACGCACACACGCAGCATATTTAATTACAGAAAACCAAATATTAGACACGGAGATTTGAAAAGGAAATACTTCTTTATTCATAACTTAATAGGTTACAAAGTATAAAGCTTGTGACTCAAATGCCATAATTTGATTATATATCTTTCTTTGAAAATCTTTATCAAAATAGCCATAATGTCCATACATCATATCCCTTATTACATACTTGAAAATGAAAAGACACTTCAAAGAAAATTTGCAACTGGACTTGAAAACAAAAATGCTTCGAGGCAACAGACAAGCTCTACTAGGCTGGACGAACTTTAATGTCTCACTTAAAATCCCTCTGTCTCTTTGCTAGCAAATAAAGATGCCCACAACGTGGGTCAGTACACTTCTTGTACTGGCGAGCAGCTTTTGGCCGAACTCATAAGTATATGCACTAAGTCAACATGTGAAGCTAACATAATTTATTATGTGATCTTTCTACTTGTCTAGGTTATTTTTAACAATTCATAAGAAACATGACAGTAGAAACATTTTATAACAATCTTACCCATCGCCCACAGTAATCCCTGCACGAAACAGGTCATCACAATTTGCATATATAAAGCATACTTATTTTTTGTCCTTGTATGTTAGTTTTGTAATAAATCCTACTATATACATAAACCTAACTACATGGTGGCCCATGGGTTATTTTCCATGATCAGCAATTGGGACACACAAGCTAATCTCACTGATAGACATAGCACCTTCCTAATCGCGAGGTTTTTTTTACCTTAGGGTGCTCAATCTCTCCTAGGCCGACCGATCCCCAGCACCCCAGAAATTGGTCGAGACACCTTAACTTGTGCATAAGTTGTCCTAAGCCAAATGCACGAGATGCATTCTATCAGATAAAATATTTCATTGCATATTAAACAACGGGCACCTGATTTTGATAGTTCTCTTCGATAGGGACACGATTCCATTCTTTCATTTCGATCGATCTCAAACCAATTAAGGTTTTTTTATAACATATCTTGTGTAAAGCAAACTCTGGAAACCTGTAAGCAATCATATTGAGCAAGTAGAGCAACAGTTCTATTAGCAAGCAATCCAGTTCATTTATCTTCTCTTATCTTTTGTTATTGGCATATCGTTTATCAGAGGAACGAACAAAAGAGTGGACTATAGATCATTTTTATTAGGGCTTGGAGATAAATGCTAGTCCGGTTAAAGCAATTCACCAAGATGAATCTTATTCGAGAGAACGGAGGACTTTACGCAACGATCATGTGCCGCCTATGCGTCCCCCTGCATTGGCACTAACATTTGATTAGCATACTTCGATCTCTTTCTCTCGAGATTCGGAATGAATGCGCAATACGATGAAAGCGAACAATGAAAACCAACCATCGAAAAACAACACGAAAATGCGTTCATCAAAACCAAGCAGCGAAAGAAAACATCCAACAAAACTCTTGGATTCATTTCAATAGAAGCCGATCCATAATTGGAAAGGTTCATTGCATTTTATCCGTGATCAATCGATACCGGCAAAAGTTTCCCTAAATACTCAGTTCAAGACTGAGTCAGCAAGCCGTGGGTATTACGTAGTGGACCGTTAGGAGCGGGATACTACACTAGCTGAGGTTAGAAATAATGATAATTCTAGTGAGGTAGGTGAGCTTTCTTCTATCAAGTTGTAGTTACACGAGACCACAAGGATATCTGAAGGGAAAGACAAGACCATTACCAAACTAAAGGAAGACTTACTTAAAGAGAATAAGAGTCTTCAGCAAGTACTAGTCAGAAATGATGCACTCACCGCTGACTACAATACTCTATATGACACTTCCAAAAAAATAGAAATTAGGTTAGAAAAATAGCCTGAGGTTGCTGCTTCGTATCCTAACACATGTCACTTACCGAAACACCGGAACACTGTCAAACCCAACACTATCAGACCAAACCCAACCAAACCTTTGCCCAAGAAGACTAATAGGCATGCATTATATTACAAATATCCAACTAGAAAACCAAGACCTACCAATCATGTACAACACACTACATCTAACACTCAACATGTTAGATGTCATTATTATGGTACCATCGGTCATATCTCTTATGCATGTAGAGCAAGAAAACTAGTTGATTTGAAGATATGTGCATGGATACCAAAGACTAACATTTCAGGACACTATAAGAAGTGGGTACCAAAAGTTTTATCTACAAACTCTTTTATAGGTGAAACACACTACACATGCTAGAACAAATGGATCCTCGACAACGGTTACTCATGGCACATGATCGATGATGCTTCATTATTCGTAACACTATCGAAGAAGAAAGAATGATATGTCTCCTCCGATAATAATCTTAAAGGATTTATAGTAGGTATCGACAACATTGGTAAGGCTCCCTATCCTGTGATTAAAGATGACTGTCTAGTAATCGAGTTAAAATATAACCTACTCAGCATAAGTCATTTAGCTGGCCATGGTTATGGTATTAACTTTGTTAAAGACAAATGTACTATAGTTGATAGCTCAACTGGTTGTACTATATTTGAAGGTATTAAGGAAGACAATATATATTTTCTATTTGTTGGAAGATGCTAACAAAGCAGGTAGATGCTTAATTGCCAAGAATGATGAGAGTTAACTATGGCATATGAGACTCGGTCATGCAAACATGGACACAATTTTAAGACTATCCACGAAGAAATTGATACGAGGCTTACTGGTCATCACCTTCAAGAAGGATACAGTATGTAGTGAATGCGAAAAGAACAAAGCTACCCGATCCATATTTAAGTCCAAGAACATTGTAAGTACTACTAGACCTCTACAATTACTGTATATGAATTTATTTGGGCCTAGTAGAATTGCTAGCCTAGGTGGTAAGTTATATGCAATTGTAATAGTAGATGATTTCTCTAGATACACGTGGGTATATTTTCTCGCACACAAGAACGATGCATTGTCTAAATTTGTCTCGTTTTGCAAGAAAGTTAAAAATGAGAAAGGATTCATGATCACTCGAATTCAAAGTGATCATGGCGACGAATTTGAGAATGCAGAGTTTGAGCAATTTTGTGACACATAAGGTTATCTGCATGAGTTCTTCTGCTCTAGGACTCCACAACAAAATAGAGTTGTGGGACGTAAGAACAGGACTCTATCTGAAATGGCTAGAGTAATGTTAAACTAGTTTAGTCTACCTAAATACTTTTGGGTTGAAGGTGTCAATACAACATGTTATGTTCTCAATAGGGTTCTAATTCGACCTAAATCGAAAAGACTCCCTATGAGTTATGGTTTGATAGAACTCCCTCAGTTTCTTATTTCAAAATCTTTTGTTGCAAATGCTTTTTTCTTAATACTAAAGATAATTTGGGAAAGTTTGACAAAAATGCCGATAAAGGCATATTTTTAGGTTATGCGGCCAAAAGCAAAGGATACCATGTCTTCAACAAAAGGACCATAATCATCGAAAAGTCAATAAACATCACTTTTGATAAACTATATCAACAGACGATCGACGATGATGATGAAGATGTCAGTACACCAAGCAGAGTACCTGTAGAACCTTCAAGCACAGCACCTGCAAAACCACCAAGCAAAGCACGTACAGAACCAGAAGCCAGAACCAGCTACCTTGAGAGTCTGCCAAAAAGAATGAAGTTTATGGCTGACCATCCCAAGGCCTTGGTAATAGATGAGATTACTATAGGAGTCTAAAAATCAATGGGCGCCCCTCTCGACAAAGCTCCAGCATCAAGTGGCGCCAGATCATTAAGTTGCGCCAGTCTCAGGTTGCGCCTATGCCATCTCAGGTTGCGCCTAAGACAGGGTGTGCGAGCTCCATGTGGCAAGCATCCTCGAGAAGCTGTAACGGCTGCCATCATTACTGACAGCTCGTCAGTCGAAGAAAATCCATTCGAATCCCGCATAACGCGACGCTCGAGGAGATTTTGTCAGCATGCAATTAATGCTGACAGCTAGCTTGCGCAAGTTATCAAAAAGTGCAAGAATCAATTGTCATAACATAAAAGACCCAATCAAAGGGGCCAAAAGTCGAGTTGCGCGCGTGCGCCGCCAAGAGTGTTGGCGCCATTTAATCAACTTTTATTCAGAACCAGGATGATGTGGCGCGCATGCCACTAATCTCGAAGAACGTATCCACTACACTGTTCACGACCACACACATCTCACTTAAACGATGCCATGTATCCATAGCAATTCAAGTAACCGTTCGTGTAACTGGATAGAAGGCGCACAACTCAGAAAACGGTTATTTCAAAATTCTATAAATAGAGTTTCAAATCAGTTCTAAAGCATCACTAATGATCATAATTTACTGAAAAAAGTGATGTTGCATCTTTCAGAGGCTCATGTCTTCAATATCACATCGTCCAAAGGATAAAGTGATCGTCTTCTGATCAGATTCATATAGTTGTACTTCCTCAAAAATCAATTGTACTATTATACTTTCTTTCTTTCTTAGTTTGTAGAAATCAAATTTTTATTTTTGCAAACAAAATGGCGACTCTGCTGGGACGACTTTCTCCTATGACGAGAAAGTGACAACTCAATGTGATACCCTGTCGATCGGTAAGACGCAGAAGACTTTGGTCATTCAAGTCGGCCAAACCGCTTACGAGTGTAGAGGCTAAAAATCAAGTTGTGCCCCTCCTGAAAGTCATATTATCAGGTTACACCAACATCAAGTTGCGCAACATCTGGTTGCGCCAATATCATATTGTGCAGGAGACAGGTTACGCGAGCGCTACGTGGCACACTTCTTCGATAAGCAGTAATGGCATCATCATCGCTTGACAACTGACAGCACGTATATCAAGGAAAATCTGTTCAAATCCTGCGTAACGTGACAGTCGAGAAGATTTTGTCAGCATGTAATTAATGCTCACAGCTGGCTTGTGTAAGTCATTGTGTGGCACAAAAATTAATCAGTACAGTACAGAAGACCCAGTCAAAGGCACCAATTATCGAGTTGTGCCCATGCGCAACCTGGATAGTTGGCGCCATCTGATCAACTTTTATTTAGAAGCAGGGTGACATGGCGCGCAA
Source organism: Iris pallida (assembly GCA_029216955.1). Classification (NCBI taxonomy): domain Eukaryota; kingdom Viridiplantae; phylum Streptophyta; class Magnoliopsida; order Asparagales; family Iridaceae; genus Iris; species Iris pallida. The sequence continues at coordinate 52,277,671 of JANAVB010040619.1, forward strand.
GCAACCAACTTCGCAGAGCGTGCCCACTACACTGCCTACGACTACGCGTATCTCATTCAAACGATGCCACGTGTCTACAGCAGTTGGTGCAACCGTTCGCACAAGTTGTTACATTGTGCCTCCGTGCAACCTGATGAAGCTTGCGCAAGGTAATCGAACAATATCTAGAGCAAGGTGATGTGGCACACAAGCCGCTAACTTCGTAGAATGTGCCTACTATACTGCCTATGACTACGCGCATCTCAATAAAAACGATGCCATGCATCCACAGCAGTTAGTGCAACCGCTCGCGCAAGTGAACAGGAGGCGCGCAACCTGAAGTACACGTAACCCAGAATAACTGCTAAACGGTTATTTCAAGAACTATATAAATAGAGTTTCAAATCAGTCCCAAAGTATCATGAATGATCATAATCTCCAGCTAAAGTACCGTTGCATCCTCCAGAGGCTTGTGTCTTCGATATCACATCGTCCAAGGGTTAAAGTGATCGTCTTCTGATTAGATTTCTACAATTATACTTCTCCAGAAATTAATTATACTTTTGTACTCTTTTTTCAGTTTGTAATAAAACTTTTGTTTTTGCAAACAAAATGGCGACTCTGCTGGGGACGACTTTCTCCTCCGACGAAAAAGTGACAACTCAATGTGATACCGCGTCGATCGGCAAGACATAGAAGACCCTGGTCGTTTAAGTCGACCAGACAGCCTACGAGTCCATGATCAATGCTGAAGGTGCCAAGCGCACTACTGCCGATGTTAAGAGCAAGACGCACTCTGTCTGGACTCCTAAGTCCTCGACGGTATAACCTGATGCCTCTGAGCAACTTACGTCCATCACTGCCCTGGCGCAACCTAAGGGAAACAGCTATTTGGCTAATCCCTCTACTTGTCCGATTCTAAAATCAAAGGAGACTTCGTCTCGAGACACTGTTGTCCAAAACAAAGAAAAGCGCCCTTTGGCCTTTTCTCAAGTGGTGCAACCTGTGCCTGTTCCTACTCTGGCACAACCTACGCACATTTCTGCCTTGGCTCAACATAAGAGAAAGAGCCTTTTGGCTACTCCCTCTGCTCCTCCAGTGCAGAACTCGGAGAAAAATATGTCCAGTACCTCAGCTGGACAAAACAAAGGAAAGCGCCATTTGGCCTTTTCTTCCTTGGCGTAACCTGTGCATATTCTTGATATGGCATAACCTGCACATATTTCTACATTAGCACGATGTAAAGGGAAACACTGTTTAGTAGTTCCCTCTTCGTCATCAAGTCAAAAAATTACTGGAAAATTATTAAATCAAGGAAAATGCTCTTTAGCTTTTCCTCATTCTGCTCGAGTTGTTGACTGGATGGAAAGTACTGATGGTTACGCTTTTGCGCCTCTCAGCACAAAAGTGGATTCAAATAGAAATCCTACTCTCCTTAATAGAGACAACTAAATCTCTATCAGGAAAATGGGTTCTATTCAGAATGAACTTTCCACACAAAAGGGTATTATGCCTACTCCAAAGAGGTCAGAACAAGATCTACCGACCCTACGTATCTCAAGATTTCAATAAGGCAAACTGTTAGTATCTCAAGTAGATGCACACGTAGCACCCTTGTTAGACTTGTGCACCTATATCAATAGGTGCCAATTAGGGTCAACTTCTTGAAAACACAAAATGTATCAAGCGCAACCTACACCAGTTGCTAACTTGCACTAGAGGAAGAATTCTGAGATAAAAAATCCTATGACTTATGCTAACCAGCTTAGCACGTCTTTGTACACTCAAGGTACGAGATACCTCAAGAATAGGAACCATGTCCCGAATATCGTCAAGTGCAACATTCCTGCAACTTTTCTCGTCCTGTTAGTGATCTTCGTGAACTTTTGATACAAAAGTGGAAGGTTGCAAATCTATTCCGTCCAGCGGTGGTCCAACAGCAAGAACATCATTGCAATCACCACCATGAAGTTGTCATCAAATGATGTTGTCAATCAGCCAAGCGGTCTGTCTTTGACCGTTTGAACTTTGTTCAGACTCCTGAACCTATCCTAGTGGACAAAGATGAACTATTCTATGCTTCTGTCAATATGGTATCTCGAAGCACTGGGGGTGGAAAACGTCCAAGATGTAATGCATCCCGCAATCCCAGTCAACAATACTTAGATCAAATTCATGAATCCGGCGAGGGAGTATACCAATATACTAGATCAAGAAGCCGAGACACAATCGGTCAAAGGAATCTTCCTTCCAACCAAGATTCTCTCAGTCAATAGGACACCCCTATCACTTATTCTGGGGGTGATTCCTTATATGACTTTGATGCTGACAGTGAAAGTTCCGGAAAGACCATCTTTTCTACTAGCTCATCTTCAATAGCTAGAGAAGTGACTACTTATGTCGCCACAGAAGATCAAGACACTTCCATTTCTAACAATCAAGAGCAAAGAATTGCTGCTTTGGAGGCTAGTTTGAAGAACATGGCTGAGATGATGACAGGCATGCATGATGTGATTATGGCACAACATACAGTTCCACCAGTTGTGAATCTGGTTTTGACTCAAGAACCTGTAACAACATCAGCTCCCATCAATATTGATCCGGGGGTACGGTCTCCTCATACCGTTTCCATTCATGCATAGGCTATTCCAAGTCAATCTGGTACCGAGGGTGGTATTTATCATGCAGTACCCCTCCTAACATATCAAATCAATCTACTGCTCCACAATCAATGGAAGATTTCAATAAGGCCGTAAAACTTTTACGTGCTCAATTTGAATCTTTCAAACAGAAAGAGGGCTTACAGAAGCTTGGGATCAAACAACCCTGTCCCATAGAATGGAAAGAAGTCTAATTTCCTCATAAATACAAACCCCCTACTATTATGTTGTTTGATGGCAGCACATCTCCAAGTCAATACCTCAATCACTTTGAAGTAATGACTGATCAACTTTAACCAAATGATGCTCTTCTTACTAGAGTATTTGTCGGCTGTTTAGCTGGTGCAGCATATGACTGGTATCGTAGTTTACCAAATAGTTGTATAACCTCTTTTTCTGGCTTCAAACAAATGTTCTTAGAACAATTTTATGAGGTAACCAATGACATGACTATGTCTGCTCTCATCAAAATCAAACAACGACATAATGAAACTATTGAATGTTTTATTGAACGATTCTGCCGTAAAGCACTCAAAATGCCTCTCGAAACTCCAGATGCTTTGACTATAGACACTTGCAGATCAAACATATTGCCTATAATTAGCATGTGGATAGGATCAACACAGTTCCAGGACTGGCCTTCCTTCATAGTGAATGCCAAAGTAGCAGAAGAGAGCGCTGACAAGTTCAAACAATTAGGTATTCAAAAACCTAATCTTGATAAAGATGAACATGCTACACCAAATAATAGTGGCCATCAGAATAATTGCAAGAGCAAGAAGACTTTGGCTATTAATCTCAAAGGCAAAGAAGCTCTAGCTATCAATGTAAGTCAGCCAACATCTACCCCAACAGCACTACCACAAAGGGAACCACGTCCAAAAGAAGAATACTCTTTTGATGAAGATGATATCATGAGTATCTTTGATTGTCTAATCAAGAGCAATAAGCTTTAACTGTCAGAATCAAAACAGCCAGAGGAAGTTGGTAAGACTGACCATTCTAATTATTGTGTTTCCCACAGATTTATTAAACATCCAACTCGAGCATGTTATGTGCTCAAGGGTAAAATTTAGGAGATGGTCAATTTCGGTACAATTACTCTCCAACAAGACGAGAAAATTGTAACGGCTAACGCTGTCTCTCTACAATTTAGAGTTTTTCTGGCTCAACTTGTGCAGGACGGCGTTATCTCCATCCTGAGAACTACTCTAGAGATTGTTAATCTTCCACCTGCACGAACTGATGGTCTTGTTCATCTGTCTACTGATAAAGGGAAATTTATGTAGATCCATCCAGATTTAGTGGCTGACTTCGAAACACCGTCTTCCTCCACCAAGTCTAAGAAGGCTACTAAACATAAATTATGTCATATGATTTCGTTAGGTGAACATTGTCTTCCTCCTCTAACTGCTACCTTCATCTCGACAACAGATAATCCTTCTTCTTCTTCCCTTTCTGAGATAACATCGTCGAAGTCAGAAGCTAAATATCAACCAGCTTTCTATCTGTATAGTCTACAGCCTCGTGAACTAATGACGAAAATGGGATATGATCTACAAAAGACCTCTGGTTTGAACCATAGAAAGGGATCCAATGTACCTCTTTCTCTATGTCTTTCTCACAACCAATCTCGGGTTAGTTTGGGTTACTGGACAAACTCTTCATCTTGCCAAAAGAAACCTTTCAGAAATAAGATCCAGGCAAAGAGTTGTAATATGGTATCCTTCAAACCTGTATTAGAAGAAGAAGCCTTAACTAGTACCAGGTCTGAAAAACCTTACATAAGAGACTATTTAGAAGGTCAAGAAAACCCTGCTACAGCTCTGGAGGCTCCTCAAGCATCATCTTCTCCTGCTGTTAATGTTCCATCAGCTTCATCACCTCCAGTAGAACCTACTCTTCCCAAACCGATGACAGTCGATAAAGGAAAACAGCCTGTCCATTTTGATAAAGTATTAAAGAAGACTCTAACTTTGGGACTCGAGAAGCCATATAACTTTGATATACTGGCTCAGCTGGCTAATACCCCGACAAGATTGTCAATTTTTGAGCTACTCCATCTTTCAAAGGAAACTCGAGAGACATTGAGTGAAGCTTTGATGCAATATGATACTTGTCTACCATTCCTCAAGAAGCCAGAGAAAGAGCCTATAACATGCCTTCATTGTCATTGTGTGATGGAACTGATACCCTACATCACCTTTACACAAGATGATATGCTATTAGAGGATAATCGTCATGACCGACCCCTCTATTTCATAGGGTATGTCGATACCATAAAAGTTGATCGCATTTTGATCGATCCTGGGTCTGCACTTAGCATCATGCCAAAGACTCTACTAGATGCATTAAAGATTTCTGTATACAATCTTTTAACAACAATCACAACAATCTTAGGATTCAATTCTGGAAGAATTAAACCTCTGGGAAAGATTCGTCTGAAGGTTCAAATAGGCAATCTTCGTACAAAGGTTACTTTCTACGTGATCAATAATCATGGCTCTTATAATGCTTTGTTGGGAAGACCCTTTCTGCATGAGCATAACATTGTACCATCCACTCTACATCAATGCTTCAAATATGAAGATGTCAATGGAGAGGTTCAGAAGGAAGTAGCCGACCTAAATCCTTTCAGAGGCATTGAAGCAAATTGTACTGACTCTCGGATGTACAAGGAAGAGTTCATGAAGGTTGTATTGGCGATGGATAGTAAGGAAGATCAGAAAGATACTTTAAAAGATGTTCTCATAATCTCCGTCAAAGGACGTACTACTCGTCTCTCTTCTTCTCAGACATTGACTATACATCTTTTCTCTCATAACAAACAGCCTCCTGCTATAGAAAGGGAACAAAAGGAGATCACCCCTTCTGAGCCTCCGGTTATCGACCTTCGTCATAACAAACCTTCACCTTCTCCTTTTCTTTCTCCTCCTCTTGTTATCAACCTCTCTAAGCCTTCTGTTAAGGCTAAGAATCCTCCTTCTCCTCCTCTGGTTATCAACCTTACTAAGCCTTCTGTTAAGGCTAAGAATCATGTTATAAATGATGATGTACAAATCAATAAAATAGCATCTCCTTTACAGTATACTGATGTTCTTTATTATACTTGATGTTATTTAGAAATGTTAGATAACTTCGAGCCACTAACCATAGGAGCAGTTCAACCTCTCCAAAATGAAGTATTGCTCGAGCCAATACAGGACTACTTCTTAGTTCCATCCAGGAAGAAAGATGAACATCCTATACTTTTTAGTAAAGGAACAAAACAGAAGATCACGTCCAATGGTGAAGAAGAAAATCACGATAACGGAAGACTTCAACTACATCATTATAGTCAGCAATCAAAAAATAACATTCAAAGGATGGGCTATAATTTTAAAGCTGGTCGCAATGGCGGTAAAGGAAGGCGAACTCCTATTCGTATTCCTGCTCTAAAAGGAAAATCACAACAATACTACAGCAAAATGAAGCAGGGATTGGGTTATACTTCGCCAATATCGACTCCAGAAGCCTCCGAATCTGATGAAGAAGAACGATCTAACTCTTCTGATTATATCTCATAGGATTCAGACACCGGTGTAGGGCACGTCCATCGAGTGACTCTATCTTCTAATATAGTAACTGTCGAGTTCTTGGAAGACAACAAAGATTTTACCGAAGTCTCTGAATCTGATCTTTGGGCACAAAGGATGGATACTCAATGGGAGCTTTGCTTCGAGCAACGTGAGCCACCTACCGAAGATCAGTTGGTGCAAGTTAATGTTGGAGATAAAACTTCTCCAAAACCAATATTTGTCAGTAAAAGCCTCCCTGAAGCGGATAAACAAGAACTGATCCAACTCATAAAAGAATACATGAATGTATTCGCTTGGAGCTATGAAGACATACCATGATTGGATCCTCAGATCGCTACCCATAAGCTCAATATTCTGCCGAATGTGAAGCCAGTCAAGCAGCAACAACGTCAATTTTGACCTGACATGATGGATGCCATAGAAGCTGAAATCAAGAAGCTCATTGTATGTGGCTTCATCAGAGGAGAACAACATCCGGACTGGGTGGCCAATATTATCCCAGTTTTGAAGAAAATAGGGAAGGTCTGAGTCTGCATCGACTTCAGAGACCTTAATGAAGCTTGTCCAAAGACGAATTTCCTCTTCCAATCACTGATGTCATGATCGACAATACTTAGGGATTTGAACATATATCTTTTATGAATAAATTTTCAGGATATAATCAAATCAAGATGCATCAGGAAGATGAGAAACATATATCTTTTCGTACTCCTCTTGGAGTCTATTGCTATACAGTCATACCTTTTGGTCTCAAAAGTGCTGGTGCAACTTATCAGCGGGCCATGAGTACTATCTTTCGTGATCATTTACGAAAGACGATTGAATGCTATGTAGACGATATTACTGTCAAAAGTCGTCTAAAGAAAGACCACATTCAAGACTTGAGAACTATATTCGATCTAATGCGCTAGCATCAACTTAAGATGAATTCTACCAAGTCATTCCTAGGAGTCTCTAGTGGCAAATTTCTCAAATTCTTCATTACCTCTAAAGGTATACATGTTGATCCCGAGAAGATCAAAGCCATTCAAGAGATGCGTCCTCTACGCAACCTAAAAGAGCTACGAGGATTCCAGGGACGGCTTGCGTACATCAGAAGATTCATCTCAAATCTCTCTGGACGCTGTAGATCGTTTACTCAACTTATGAAGAAAGGTGTGTCTTTTATTTGGACTGAAGAATGTCAACAAGCATTTAAAGACATAAAGCGGTACTTGATGAACCCTCCAGTTCTAGTGCCTCCAGTCTCAGGAATACCCTTTCTGATGTATGTTTGAGCAATGGACCATTCACTAGGTGCTTTATTAGCTCAAAAGAATAAAGAAGGTCATGAACAGGCTATCTATTATCTTAGCTGTACAATGATTGGAGCTGAACATCGATACACCCCAGTGGAAAAAAAATGTCTAGCTTTGATGTTCGTTGTTCAAAAGACGAGATATTATATCACTGGCCAAACTATTCATGTTATTTCTATAGTTAAACCTCTCCTGGTCCTGATAAAGAAGCCCAGTACACTCAATTCCAGGCTTGAAACATGGGCCATATTGTTAGCACAATATGATATGGTTTATGTTCCTCAAAAGTCTGTTAAAGGTCAAGCCCTTGCTGACTTTCTGGCAGCTCATCCAGTTCTTAAAATGTCTAGACTCTACGACGAGATTCCAGATGAAACTTTGGAGTCCAACATAATTTAGAAGAAATTCTTTCATGGCATCTATTCTTTGATGGTACATCCAGAATCGGGCCAAAAGGTGCTATTGTTATCGGAGTTGGAATCATCATCGTCTCACCAGAAGGGTTAGCTATTCAAAGAGCTTATTCTTTTGATGAGTCATATTCCAATAATGTGGCTGAATACAACGCTCTGCTTATTGGTCTCCAATTGGCAAAATAATTAGATATTGAGTATCTTGAAGTTTATGGAGACTCCAAACTGATTGTCAGCTAAGTTAAAGGCATATATGAAGTTCGACATCAAGATCTGGTCCTATATCATGATACAGCTATCAGGATAGCTACGTCATTCAAAGGCTTCTTCATCGAGCATATACGCCGAGCATGTAATACAGAAGCTGATGCACTCGCTAATCTTGTAGCAGTGTTAGCAATTCCAGTAAGAAGGCAACAAATGATTGTCATCACAAATAGAGAGTTATTTTACGTTGAGAATAACTTAAATATTGAAGTCAACAATTCAAACATGGAATTCAACAATTCGGTTTAAGTTTGTATTATCAGTGAAGATTGGATGACTCCTTTCATAGACTTCATGGTCCATGATATCTTACCCGAAGATCCTAAGGATGCTACAACAATTCGTCGGTGGTCACTCAGATTCTATTACAATCATGCTACAAAGACACTCTACCAACGAACATTTGACGGCTTACTCCTACATTGTCTCGTAGAAGAGGAAGCAAAACAAATACTTTGTGAAGCTCATGACGATATTTGTTGCGCACATCAACCTGGTCCTAAACTACAGGATCGTATTCGTCGTATGGGCTACTATTGGCCCTCAATGGTATCTAATGCAATAGAGTATGCAAGGAAGTGCCGAGCATGTCAAATCCATGCTGACTTTATCCATCAACCATCAGAATTTCTTTACCCGATGGCAGCATCATGGCCCTTTGAAGCTAGGGGCATGGATGTCATTGGTTCTATTAACCCTCCCTCGTCTCGAGGACATCAGTTCATATTGGCCATAACTGATTATTTCTCAAAGCGGGCTGAAGCTATACCTCTAGCTGAGGTCAAGACAAGTAGTGTTATCAATTTTATTAAGCATCATGTGACCTACAGATTCGGTGTTCCTCGGTGAATCATTCACGATAATGGACCATAATTCATCAGTCAGAAGTTCACTCGATTCTGTGATGACAACAAGATCTATAATATTGCTTATACAGCTTACAATCTTGCAGCTAACGGGTTGGCAGAAGCATTTAACAAGACCATCATCAAAATCCTCAAGAAGTTTGTTTCTACCAACAAACGGAACTGGAGTAAAAAGCTTGGAGAATGTCTGTGGGCTTGCCGTACTACTGTATGTAATCCTACAGGCTGCACACCTTTCTCTTTGGTATATGGATGCGAGGTCATCTTACCATTGGAAATCCATATCCCTTTTCTAAGGATTGCCATTGCCAATGAACTCACAATCGAAGACAATGATCGTCTGAGACTTCAGGAGCTTGAAGCGCTTAATGAGATACGGCTCCTAGCTCAACAACATATTGAGTTAAACCAAGCTCGTTTATCAAAAGCCTTCAACCGTAAAGTTAAAGTCCGAACATTTCAGAAAGGAAAACTAGTTCTAACCGTCAGATATCCTATGACTATGACGCACATGAGTAAAGGCAAATTCAAAGCGAAGTAGGAAGGACCCTACGTTGTAAGCAAAGTTTTCTCCAACGAAGCTTATCAATTGACTGGTATGGATGGTCGAGTCGCCATGATGCCCATTAATGGCAAATTTCTCCAGAAATATCATGTTTAAAGACAAAGAGATTTCAACACAGAGAATCAAAATGTAAATAAAATTTCTTTTATTGCATAATTCAAACATAAAATCAACGACGACCAGGGCCCTCCTGATCGAAGACAAATTTTCCAAGATGCTCGAATATATTATTGTTGGATGACACCAACAATTCACACGCGACTTTCCTCAGAGCTTTTTCTTCGGCAGTGCTTCCAGATTCCACCAGTTTGGCAAGAATATCCTGCTTTTGTTCAGGAACAACCGAGCTTTCTTCCACTTCTGGCTGGGTAGGCGGCGAAGGCTCGTAAAAAGAAGTGTCGATAGCAGCTTTGATCATAAGGATGACCTCAGCCTTCTTAGGTACATCTTCGGAAGACATTTGCAATGAAGGAATAAGTATGGATAACATTTTCCAAAAAGTTCTGCACTATTTATAAAATGAAAGGCCAAAACAGTCTGTCGTGGGAACCGAAGCGACCTTTCCTCGAAAAGACATGTTCGTTCATAGGTCACCGTTTATTTTCTGTCTCGAGAACTGAAGCGACCTTTCCTCGAAAAGACATGCTTATTCATTCATCAATCCTTTCGTCTTTATTTACCTTGTGAACGAACCTACATTTATTATCGTTTATTTACTTTTTCGTAAATAAAGCCACATAAAATAAATACTCAAAACCCCCGTGGAGTCCGTCCAAATCATCAATTCTGTCCTTTGAAACCCAGTTGTTTTAAAAGATACCTTATATTTGTCATAAATCCATATTATCACAGATATCCTCTTTTTAGACATGATACCCTGTCTTTGAGTCCCAGCTGGCTTGAAGATCATTAATAAAAAAATGAATTCACGTCCATATTACATCTGCATTCTATTTTCAATATCATCACATCAAATCAAGTCATACAGGAGAGAAAAAATTATTCTTTATTCTTTCTTTAAAAATATAGATACATATTAATGGAAATCTATTACATCTCAGATTTTTACTCTAAATATAACAAATGGAGGTCTATTACATCTTTAGATCTTCTTGTTGGTGCCAGTTCCTAGTCGACTCAACCTGAAGCAGCGAGCAAGAAAACGGAATCAACTCTGGTCTTCTCTCTCAGAAAGATGAGAGGAGAACGACAGACTATAGCAGCCCGAAGATAAGCTGCTGTCAATACAACTGGTAGAGAAAAGACGACCCTTCGTAAGAAATAGGAATTAAATCACCCTTGTGATACGATTCCTAGTTATGTGTCTCCACCATCCAACTCTCATGTATAAAGGCCCCTCCTACCATCTCGAGGAAACCCTTTTAAACATGAAGAGTACTGCGCTCTCTGATGTGTGTGTCAAGGTGGTTCAGCTTCATAGCATCCAAGATCACCCATGCCAGTTCTAGGGAGTTTTGTGTCACATATATTTTTTTGGTTAAGGGTATTTTGGTAATTATAAATTTCTTTTGATTATTTTAATATATTATATTATTGGTGTTGTGATTTTTTTTGGCCTGTGACAGTATAGCCTTGGTACAACCTAGCCTAGTGTCTCACCATGACTTAGTGACTTAGTTAGCATGATTTGGTAGTATTAGTAACCCTATTCTAGTTAGTTTCAAGTTAGAATCTAATTAGCAAGTTTGATTAGAGGCTAGTTAGAAACCTTTTTATTTAATGTTTTATTTTAACCTGTAGAGAGAAGCCCAAGCCCAGGTAGTATGAAACCCTAGCCCAATCCCATCCTAGCCGGCCATAATAGGTTCCCACAGCCTATTTAATATCTCATATTGATAATTGCTTCTCTTTTCTATTCCTCCTCCTTCTAGCAAAACCCTAGGTAAATATTCTTCCTATTTCTTAATTTCTTCTCCTTTTAAACCCTAGTCTCTTGCATTGGGTTCTAATCTGTGCATATGAATTATTGATGGAGAAAAATCAGATTTGAAGAGCATCAGAGTTTCGGAGATGTAAGGAGGATCTTCACTTTTGGAACTTTCTATTGGAAATTCAACTCAATAGGTAATCTCTCTAAAACTCTTTAATTTCATAAATTTTTCACGTAGAAGCATCCATTTAGGTGTCCCCTAGCTGTAGGATGAGTTTTGTAGGAATTGATAGTAGTTTGGTGTCCGTATCGGACACGTATCAGTGTCTTTGTGAACATGTTTGATGAAATGCCCCAAATGGGTTTTTATTCGAAATTTTGAAATATTTTTGAATGGATTTGTAGATCTATACATGGCTTATGGATTTGTGTCACAATGAGGGGAAATTTGCATTGTGTCCGTGTCCAACTTGGGAACGAACCTGCTCGTACACGAGCCACGCGCGTGTCCTGCAGCTCGGACACTGTAGCGAAAACGATAGAATACGTCGTGACCCTAAAATTGGTGGACAAGTAGGACACATGACTGACATGGGGCTGATCAAGTTTTGTGAGATTTCATCGAGTGGATCTCAAGAAATCTCATGCACACTGATTTCAACCGTACTGTACGCACGCGATAAATCACTTCGGATACGCACGTAAATCTTCGACATGTGGACACGTGGTCGTATGGCAGGGTATTGGACACCTAAATCTATGCTAGGTCGACCCTCGTGCATGATCACGAGACACGACATGACTTGTGTCTTGTCCACGAGACACGAACATGCCTACACGACGCGGTCTGTGCAGACTGTGTCTGTGCATGTATTTTAGTGTTTTTGATGGTTTGGAAACTTCATGTCCTACTTTATGGACACGATACACCCTGTGGGACACACACACATGTACACGACATGTTTTCGACCCTTAACTTAGTGTTTAATTAGCTTTCGTGATGATTAACTTAGGGTTTACTCATGTTACTGATACCATGTTCTAATATTTGTATTTCAGAGTTTTTAAAACTGAATTAATTGCTAAATTATGGTTAATTGTTAATGATCAACACGTATACATATCTGGAATGATGTTTGCATAGCTGGGATTTCATATGTATTCATGTTTAGGCTTGTATTTTGGTTTTAGAGTATGTAGGATACTCGATTCATGGCTGAAACTGAGTTTCAGAACTTTTAATGGTTTTAACTGCAAATTCATGGTTAGTTTGATGATGATTAATATGTATATATGTCTAAGATATATGTTACATAGCTGGGTTTATATTGACATGCATATTTGGGTTACAAAAGGGATTTTCTACCATATTGATACTCTGCATTATGAATAATTGATACTTAGGTATCAACTGAATTTAGGTTCATTTGAACCCTGTCCATCTTTTGAGTTTTGAACAATATTTGATAATATTTAAACATGAGGTTATGTCAGAGGTCATGTTTACATATATGGGATCATTGGAAATATTCGATTTGGGTTGTTATGGTTTTCTTTTCAAACTAGATAGCTGATATAGGATTTCTCATTTATTAATTCTTGAAAACTAAATTTTGATACAAATTGGCTTGGGTTCAATCTGGAATTTGGGTTGAATGTTATTTGTTAGCAGTTAACTGAGATTTACCTCACACCCTTCATTCACACTCTCTCTCTATGTCTATATACATATGTGTGTGTATGACTATATATATGTATGTGTGTGGATCCTTTTCTTTTAATTCTGAATTTTGTTTGATTGAGTAGAATCTCAATTTTACTGAGATTGGATGGTTTCCCTTCAACATAGTACACACACACACAGGCTTCCTACTACCTTGTATTATATACACATATATATATAAATATATATGTATATATATCTGTATATATATATCCTAATGTAAATATTTGTAATATAATTGTGTATATATATATATGTTATTGTTACTATAGGATATAGTCTAGGGTTATTGAGTCAGATTAAGATCGACCCTATGAGCCTAAATTGGCCGAGTTGACCATCAAGTCGACCAAGTTGACAAAAGTCAACTTTAAGTTAAACTTGATCCAAAATCGACTCAAAGGAGCTTAGAATGATTAGATAAGTTTGACCTAAAATTTGGTAGAAGGACTAGTTGACTTATGATTGACCAGGTTTGACCAGAGTTGACCAGAGTTTACCAACGGTTGGCTTTGACCTAGAAGGACCTAGAATCATTTAGAATGCATTGTAGGCTTTTCTTATTTCATGTTAGACATGTTGTGACCTGTGTTGCTCTAAATAGGACTCAGATACTCCAGCTCAGACTCATATTCTCATCAGACAGCCAGGATATCAGGCGAGTACAATCTCTGACCGTTTCATACTTGTTAGGAATTATATTATTGTCATAGTTTAATTTACTTGATGTTAACACGACATTATCACGGATTAGTACTATGTGGATCTTTACATGAGATGTTATCCCCCTCGGGTGTATCGAATACATTGTGTCATGTGCTTTTCACGAACATCATGTATTTTGTGGACTCTTATTATTCATGTATACTCATGTGCTCTCATGTACTCTCATGATCTCATGAGCTTTATGTATAAACTATCATGTACAATAACATAACCTGTCTAGATCCTTGTGTATTGATTGGGGGCATGGGGGAGTAGAAATAGTCATGTGAACAATTCCAAAGTAGTGTAATCATGTACAACCTCTTTAGTGTAATCATGTGCAAATCAAGCCGTTCACCTGTCTATCTTGTACTCTAAATCACATAGTCACTTACAGTTCTCTATTGTCATATATAGATAGACTTGATTATCCGTTTTCTCTCTTTCCTTCATGCTTATTTCTTACAGCATTTTATGTATCTTAACCTATCACATGCTTTATATTTCCTGTCAAGATATGAACTGCGTGAGATATTTTGTGCTCGTTTCTGTCCTAATTGGACTGTTGAAAATATTATAGGTGATAAGGAGGAGTTTTGTCCTATACATTATGGCACAGGCTTAGATGACTCTGGTGACTTGGACCCTCAGGAGGATCCTACAGTTGCTGAAGACTTGCCTATTGTCTAGATTAGATCTCTAGACTAATTTTCCATTAGTTGTCTTATTTTATGTACTTTCAGTTCTAGATTTTAATGATGTTTGTATATTCAGATATTACTCTCATTTGTAGCTGGTTGGAGATTATTCTTTTATCTTATCTTTACATCTTTTCTTTTTATTCTACCTTAGATGCTGTGATTGAATTGTACCTTTATATTGTCTTTCTTTTAGAGTGTATATCATTATATAGGTATAGTTATTGCTAGATGTTGTAACCTAGGACAGCGTTCTACCGTCGACACTGCGGTGTAGGCTGGACGTACCCACTTCTCGTGCCCTTACATTAGGTGCGGGTCATGACACGTTTTAGTGGTGGCCTATGCAGGTCCAAGTCGCAACTAGTGCAATTTCGTAGCGGTACTCGAACTAGAGTATCGCTACAGCCTGCAGTAGGATATAGGATATAAGTTAAGGTACTCAATCATATTAGGAAAACTCTTATCTAATTCTTGCTGCTAATTGCCTTCTTTTGAAATGAACTGTCATCCTTTGATTATATCGCTTCCTTCTTAGTAATTGATTTTTTTTGTTTTGATCTGTCTTCAGGATAGTAGAGACACGATCGTAGCACTCTAGTCTAAAGGATACCGCTGAGAGGTCTGCCACTTCTCGTCCGACTCAGCAGGACCCGGAAGGACGCAGAGTTTATCTGGTCAGAGGAGTGTCAGGTCGCTTTTGATGAGTTGAAGAAGCGACTGACGACAGCCCCGATTTTGACATTGCCATCAGGATCAGGCGGGTTCACTATCTACAGTGACGCCTCAGGAAAGGGTTTGGGTTGTGTCTTGCTGCAGCATGGGAAGGTGATTGCCTATGCATCCAGGCAATTACGTCCGCATGAGAAGAACTACCCTACCCATGATTTGGAGTTGGCAGCAGTTATCTTTGCTCTTAAGTTGTGGAAGCACTATCTATACGAAGAGCGTGTAGAGATTTTCACGGACCACAAAAGCTAAAGTATGTATTTACACAGAAAGAGCTCAACATGTGGCAGCGCAGATGGTTGGAGTTGATAAAGGACTTCGATATTTCATTGCAGTATCATCCAGGGAAGGCCAACGTGGTTGCCGATACCTCCAGTAGCTATGTGTTTGACGATGGATCGTCACTTGCTAGCAAATTTGAAGAGCCTAGAGATCGAGGTGATTATGCCAGGAGTTTAGATACAGATGTGGGGCCTTCAGATTCAATCGAACTTGATAGAGAAGATCAAGTCAACTCAGTTTGAGGATGTTACTCTGCGGTGTATCCGAGAGTAGGTTCGAACAGGATTGGTAGATGATGAGTTTTTTCTTACAGATTATTACGCATTGAGATATGGTTCCAGACTGTGTAGGCCTAGTGGAGAGCTTCGGAAGCAGGTTATATAGGAGTCCCATCGCTCTCAGTACTCTATGCATTCAGGTGCCAATAAGATATATAGGGATCTGAAGGAGCATGTATGGTGGTATGGGATGAAGCGGGAGATAGCTCGTTTCGTAGCCATATGTTTAGTCTGTCAGCAGGTTAAGGCAGAGAGGCAGAGGCCATGAGGAATGTTACAGTCATTGCCATTTCGTAGTGGAAGTGGGAGCACATCACGAAGGACTTTGTTTCTAGATTGCTGCATATACCAGAAGGGAGAGATGCAATTTGGGTCATGATAGATAGGTTGACCAAATCAACCCACTTCTTGCCATTTAAAGTGGGTACGTCTATTGAAAAGCTAGCAGTGATGTATATGCAACAGATTGTCAGGATACACGGAGTTCCGGTGAGCATTGTCTCATATCGGGATAGTCGCTTTACTTCTTATTTCTGGCGGAGTCTGTAAACTAGTTTGGGCACTCAGCAGAAATTCAGTACTACATACCACCCTCAGACGGACGGACAGTCAGAGAGGACTATTCAGACACTCGAGGACATGTTGCAAACTTGTGTTCTAGATTTTGGAGGATCCTGGAAGGATAACCTGCACTTAGTGGAGTTTGCATATGATAACAGTTTCCAGGCCAGCATTGGGATGTCACCATTCGAGGTATTGTATGGGCGTAGATGTCGTACACCCTTGTCTTGGAATAACATGGAGAGCGAGCTTTATTGGGACCTGAGATGGTTGTTGACGCAGCCGAGAAGGTGAAGCTCATCAGAGATCGACTTCGTATGGCGCAGGATAGACAGCGGTATTGGACCGATAGCCACTGAAGACCCTTGCAGTTTGAGGTACAGCTTAGACTTAGGATTAGAATCTTGTTTATTTTGCAATTTTGTTTGATCATGTGATTGTTATAGTTAAGTTGAGACCATGTTTGTGCTAGGTTGGAGATATGGTGTTCTTGAGGATATCTCCGACGCATGGTACTATTCGCTTTGGTGGAGGTGGAAAGCTTAGTCCGCGTTTCATCGGACCTTTCGACATCAGTGGAAGAGCCGATGATGTGTCATACAGAGTTGACTTGCCCCTGCATTAGAGGGAGTCCATAATGTATTTTATGTGTCGCAGTTGAGACGGTATGTGGCAGATCCCAGCCATGTACTGGACCATTCCGAGATCGAGGTGGGCCCTACTCTTAGTTACCCAGAACAGCCTGTGGAGATTCTGGATCGACGGGAGGAGGTGCTGAGGAACCAGACGATACCCTTGGTTTGCGTAGCTTGGAGGCACCACTCTCCAGGTGAGTCTACCTGGGAGAGGGAGGATGAGATGCGCGAGAAATACCCATATCTTTTCAGCCGTGAGGTATGACTTTTCCTACCCGTCTCATCTATTCAGTTTTGTCTTTAATTTCGAGGACGAAATTCTTTTAAGGAGGGTAGATTTGTCACATCTATTTTTTTGATTAAGGGTATTTTGGTAATTATAAATTTTCTTTGATTATTTTAATATATTTTATTATTGGTGTTGTGATGTTTTTGGCCTGTGACAGTATAGCCTTGGTGCAACCTAGTCTAGTGTCTCACCATGACTTAGTGACTTAGTTAGCATGATTAGATAGTGTTAGTAACCCTATTCTAGTTAGTTTCAAGTTAGAATCTAATTAGCAAGTTTGATTAGAGGCTAGTTAGAAACCTTTTTTATTTAATGTTTTATTTTAACCTGTAGAGAGAAGCCCAAGCCCAGGTAGTATGAAACCCTAGCCCAATCCCATCCTAGCTGGCCATAATAGGTTCCCACGGCCTATTTAATATCTCATATTGATAATTGCTTCTCTTTTCTATTCCTCCTCCTTCTGGCAAAATCCTAGGTAAGTATTCTTCATATTTCTTTATTTCTTCTCCTTTTAAACTCTAGTCTCTTGCATTGGGTTCTAATCTGTGCATATGAATTGTTGATGGAGAAAAATCAGATTTGAAGAGCATAAGAGTTTCGGAGACGCAAGAAGGATCTTTACTTTTGGAGCTTTCTATAGGAAATTCACCTCAATAGGTAATCTCTCCAAAACCCTTTAATTTCATAAATTTTTCACGTAGATGCATCCATCTAGGTGTCCCCTAGCTGTAGGATGAGTTTTGTAGGAATTGATAGTAGTTTGGTGTCCGTATCGGATATGTATCAGTGTCTTTGTGAACATGTTTGATGAAATGCCCCAAAGGGGTTTTTATTTGAAATTTTGAAATCTTTTTGAATGGATTTGTAGATCTATACATGGCTTATGGATTTGTGTCGCACTGAGGGGAAATTTGCGCTACGTCTGTGTCCAAATTGGGTACGAACTTGCTCGCACACGAGCCACGCGCGTGTCCTGCTGCTCGGGCACTGTAGCGGACACGATAGGACACGTCGTGACCCCAAAATTGGTGGACACATAGGACACATGACTGACATGGGGCTGATCAAGTTTCATGAGATTTTATCGAGTGGATCTCGAAAAATCTTACGCATATTGATTTTAGCCGCACTGTACGCACGCGAGAAATTGCGTCTGATACGCACGTGAATCTTCGACACGTGGACATGTGGTCGTGTGGCAGGGTGTTGGACACCTAGAACTATGCTTGGTCGACCCTCGTGCATGATCACGAGACACGACATGACCTGTGTCGTATCCATGAGACACGAACACGCCTGCACGATGCGGTCTGTGCAGACTGTGTCTGTGCGTGTATTTTAGTATTTTTGATTTGTATACATCGTGTCCTACTGTATGGACACGATACACCCTGTGGGACACACACACATGTACACGACATGTTCTCGACCCTTAATTTGGTGTTTAATTAGTTTTTATGATGATTAACTTAGGGTTTACTCATGTTACTGATACCATGTTCTAATATTTGTATTTCATAGTTTTTAAAACTAAATTAATTGTTAAATTATGGTTAATTGTTAGTGATCAACATGTATACATATCTTGAATGATGTTTGCATAGCTGGGATTTCATATGTATTCATGTTTAGGCTTGTATTTTGGTTTTAGGGTATGTAGGATACTCGATTCATGGCTGAAACTGAGTTTCAGAACTTTTAATGGTTTTAACTACAAATTCATGGTTAGTTTGATGATGATTAACATGTATATATGTCTGAGATATATGTTACATAGCTGGGTTTATATTGACATGCATGTATGGGTTGCAAAGGGGATTTTCTACCATATTGATTCTATGTATTATGAAAGACTGATACTTAGGTATCAACTGAATTTAGGTTTATTTGAACCCTGTCCATCTCCCGAGTTTTGAACGATATTTGATAATGT
This sequence comes from Iris pallida, assembly GCA_029216955.1. Lineage (NCBI taxonomy): Eukaryota > Viridiplantae > Streptophyta > Magnoliopsida > Asparagales > Iridaceae > Iris > Iris pallida. The sequence goes on from JANAVB010040619.1 coordinate 52,297,021, forward strand.
TTAAACATGAGGTTATGACAGAGGTCATGTTTACATATATGGGATCATTGGAAATATTCGATTTGGGTTGTTATGGTTTTTTTCAAACTAAATAGCTGATATAGGATTTCTCATTTATTAATTCTTGAAAACTGAATTTTGACACAAATTGGCTTGGGTTCAATCTGGAATTTGGGTTGAATGTTATTTGTTGGTTGTTAACTGAGATTTACCTCACACCCTTCATTCACACTCTCTCTCTATGTCTATATACATATGTGTGTGCATGACTATATATGTATGTGTGTGAATCCTTTTCTTTTAATTCTGAATTTTGTCTGATTGAGTAGAATCTCAGTTTTACTGAGATTGGATGGTTTCCCTTCAATACAGTACACGCACACAAGCTTCCTACTACCTTGTATTATATACACATATATATGTATATATATATATATATATATATATATATATATATATATATATATATATATATATATATATATATATATATATATATATATATATATATATATATATATATATATATATATATTATATATATATATATATATATATATATATAAATAAATATATATATATAAATATATATATATATATATATATTTTTTATATATATATAAATATATATATATATATAAATATATATATATATATATATATATATAATATATATTATATATATATTTATATATATATATATATATATATATATATATATATATATATATATATATATATATATATATATATATATATATATATATATAAAAAGAAAAAAAAAGAAAAAATATATATATATATATATTTCTTCACAACTATGTTTTGCTAATAAATTGTAGTCTTCAAAACATCTTTTAACAGTTTTCAGTTAAAATAATTCTTTTAGATTTATTATCTAAAATATATTTAGGTAATAGAAATCTTTTTTTTTCAATCATCATAGTATAAGTATTACCCTAAGCCATTTTTCTTTTATCATCAAATTATGACTAATGACACGTTCATATTTCCTCGTGACCCTTGGACCATTACACCTCGAACATGGCTTCTGGACAAACATAACTTGTCGGATTATCGCACCACATCAGGCGACACACCAAGCAAGATACCTTGCCATTATACTGTTTATATTCAGTCTGCATTTATTTATATATCACTGTTCATTATTTCTAGTTATTATAGTCCTTGATTTACTACATGCTCAGTGATTATTAGTTTACTTTGTTACTATCCTTTGGTTGCACATGAACCTAAAGTTAAGGGACTACCGTCTGTAGTGTATCGCATATACCTTGACACAGTTGTACCACGAGGATGTGTGAGATGAGTAGAATGTAGAGGTTCTTGCGTGTGGGCTGATTCCCCATGCTCATGCATTAGGGCTAACTGCTAATAGAGGCGTGTTAGGAGACTTAGCAGTTAGTAGAGGTACATGGTCGTGGATACGACTTGACAGGTACATTGGGTGGGGAGAACAATACCTGATGTATGGGCTTCTTTGTACTTTCCTGCTTACCTGTGCGCTCCGTCGGAGACGCAGGCTCCAGGTGCCCTCTGACGTTTTCTAGAGCGTTATGGACGTAGCCCCTTGCACATGATGCCCTCTGACGATCTTCGAATGTTACGGACGTAGGCCCCTAGTGCCCTCTATGGGGACTATGCCGATCCTATTTACAGCCAGGGCTCATGCGTCGAAGGATTGTTTCTCAACTGCATGATCACTTTAGCATGGTTAGATTACCTTATTTATGTTTTGTCACTTTCTTTGATTGTGGCATATTTTTATATTCAGTATTATATGGCATGTTTATTGTATCTTGTTACGTCCCTCTGAGGACCTGGTTATCTCGCCAGGTGTGTGCTCTTATCTTTCGCAGGTAATCTAGCCGTGGCCATGATCATCTCTATTTCTTCGAGGATGATTGCACTTAGATTGTCTTCGCTTCGCTCGCCAAAATCATTCTTTTGTATATTATGTATTTTTTTCATAGTTGGTAGTGGATTTGTCTCCACCCAACTACATGTGCCAATGAAAATTCCTAGTCGATTTTATGATATCTTTTATTCTTATATTTTATGGATGAGATTAGTTAGTTGTGGTTTACTGTATTTTACAGCTTATGTATCTATACGAGGCCTATGTACTTCGTATGAATATAGCTGGCATGTCTACGTTCCTAGTCCTACGTATTTTGGGACTGGGGCGTTACATGGACTGTTGAAAATATTACAGGTGATGAGGAGGAGTTCTGTCCTACACATTATGGCACAGGCTTAGATGACACTGGTGACTTGGACCCTCAGGAGGATCCTACAGTTGCTGAAGACTTGCCTATTGTCTAGATTAGATCTCTAGACTAGTTTCCCATTACTTGTCTTATTTCATATACTTTCAGTTCTGGATTTTAGTGATGTTTGTATATTCAGATATTACTCTCATTTGTAGCTGGTTGGAGATTATTCTTTTATCTTATCTTTACATCTTTTCTCTTTATTCCACCTTAGATGTTGTGATTGAGTTATATATTTTATATTGCCCTCCTTTTGGAGTGTATATCATTGTACAGGTATGGTTATTGCTAGATGTTATGACCTAGGACTGCGTTCTACCGCCGACACTGCGGGGTAGGCTGGACGTACCTACTTCTCGTGCCCTTACACTGTGTGCAGGTAGTGACATTTTGTTAGTCGGCCCCTGCAAGCATTAGAAAAAAGATGAAAATACAGTAAATATTCTTTTCTTATCATAACCATATATATGCAATTGAAGCTGAGATATCATGTGCATGCATAGGCATGTATTTCGGGAAGAATAAAACACGAAAGCACATGAAGCGCCACGTATCGTTCAGAGGTTGATGTTGTCAGAACCGAAAAGAGTCTAAAAAAGCACGAGACGTGTCAAGACAGTTACACAACAAAAATTCAAATGTGCCAGGATCTATAAAATTAAACTTTTTTTCATTTCATAGAGAAAAGAGAGACAGACACCACAGACATAGGCACTATGGCCATTATGCAAAATGACGCTCTCATATCATGTTATTTCTTCTTTCCGTCATCAGCCTGATGCAACGCAGCGCTCAACTCCTCTATATCGTAGATCCCCGCGCAATGCATTAGACGGAGGAATCCTTCCCTCTGTTCTAATGCGCCATGCTCTTCGAAAGATGATGGGCCAACGCTGGAACAAACAAAGACTGTTGGGGTCAGGCCAAAATAGTCTAGAAAGTTCTCCGCCCTCAGGGATGGGTCAGCTTCCAGCAAATACGCTGCAGGCGCAGAGTTCGACCTCTCCCCAGAAGCTTTGCTATTGACGTTCGCCTCCTTCTTCATGTTCTCTTTGGATGCCATGAGAGTGAATAAAGATGGAGTTTGAACCTCATGCCCTTATATATATATATATATATATATATATATATACAGTGAAGGTCGCCCCCAGCCAACTCTTCGTCTTCCCCATAAATGGGCGGGTAACACTTAACGAGGAAGAAGAAAAAAAAAGATGTTTCGGAAAAGAGTGCCCCAAAAATAGGTTCGTTACTGGGAATGAACCGAGCACTTAATAATATTTTTTTGATTAAGAGTGCATAACCCTCACGTAATGCAACACTCAGAATGTGCGACCATTAGGAGCGCGATCATACACGACAAACAGGTTGCGCAGCAGCCAGACTGCGCGACTCTTGTATTACGTAGCAATCAAGTTGCGCGACCCTCATGTTGTGTCCAAATTAATTTCATAAAATCAAAATAGAGCACAACTTTTTGAAGCGCTGTGCAACACGGATCGACAGCAACCAAACCCTAAAAAGGGAGGCGTAAGTTATGGGGTGCGCCCAACTGTAAAAAGAGTGGACGCACGTTGTCAGAATCGAGCCAAACCCTAAATAGGGTTGTCGACAATCGGGTCTATGATCAGATACTACCCTCCATGGCCGGGTTGGTCATTTCTCGACGTGATGAAGGCGGAGCTCGCGTAGAGGACTCGGCCACATTCTTGCCCTTTTTCGGCAGCAGAGCGCTTGGACGCCATTGGTACTAGTCAAAACTCTCGAAGATCGGGAAGAAGGAGAAGAAATAGGGTTTTGACGAATCCTAAACGATGATGAAGAATAAAAGGCCCAAAGGGTACGGCTATTTATATCCCAAACAGTTACGCAACCTATGCTGAAGAATCAGGCTCGAGTTAACTGGCGCAACCCAGACAAAACCAGCATGATTCAAAGTATTTCAAAAACTCTGAAGTATTTTTAAGTTTCGAAAACTTTGACGGGGGTCTTGTAGAGGCTAAAAATCAAGTTACGTCGCTCCTAAAAGACATATTATCAGGTTGCGCCAATATCAAGTTGCGCAACATCAGGTTGTGCCAGCATCATGTTGTGCAGGAGACAGGTTGGAAGAGCGCCATATGGCACACTTCCTCGAGAAGCTGTAATGGCATCATCATTGCCTAACAACTGACAGCATGTATATCAAGGAAAATTCGTTTGAATCCCGTGCAACGCGGTGCTCGAGAAGATTTTGTCATCATGTAATTAATGCTGACAGCTGGATCGCGTAAGTCATTGTGTGGTACGAGAATTAATCAGTACAGCACAGAAGACCCAGTCAAAGGTGCCAATTGTTGAGTTGTGCCCATGCGCAACCTGGCTAGTTAGCGTCGTTTGATCAACTTTTATTTAGAAACAGGGTGACATGGCGTGTAAGCCACCAACTTCGTAGAGCGTGCCCACTACACAGCCCATGACCATGCGCATCTCATTCAAACGATGCCATGCGTCCACAGCAGATGGTGCAACCGCTCGTACAAGTTGCTAGATTGTGCCTCCGTGCAACCTGATGAAGCACGCACAAGGTGATCAAACAGTATCCAGAGTTGGGTGATATGGCGCATAAGCCACTAACTTCGTAGAACGTGCCCACTATACTATCCACAACCACGCGCATCTTAATTAAAACGATGCCACACGTCTACAGCAGTTAGTGCAACCACTCGCGCAAGTGAACAAGAGGTGTACAACCTGAAGTCCACGCAACCGAGAATAACTGCTAAATAGTTATTTCAAGAACTCTATAAATAGAATTTCAAATCGGTCTCAAAGTATCACAATAATCATAATCTCCTACTAAAGTGCTATTGCATCCTCCAGAGGCTCGTGTCTTCGATATCACATCGTCCAAAGGATAAAGTGATCGTCTTCTGATCAGATTCCTACCGTTGTACTTCCCCAGAAATCAATTGTACTCTTATACTCTTTTCTCAGTATGTAATAAAACTTTTGTTTTTGCAAACAGCGAGGCAATAATAAGTGCTGGGGGTAGCAGGCGCACCATCATTGCTGCTAAGAGCAAAGTGCGTATTGTGTGGACTCCCAAGTCTTCTTTGCCATCCAAGGCTCCTACGCAACTTGCAGACTGTCTCTCTGCCACCAAGGCTACTGCATAACTTGCACAGACTGTCTCTCTGCCATCCAAGGCTCCTGTGCAACTTGTGCAGACTGTCTCTCTGCCATTCAAGGCTCCTGCGCAACTTGCGCAGACTGTCTCTCTATCATCCAAGGCTCCTGCACAACTTGCACAAACTATCTCTCTGTCAACCAGAACTGCACAACTTGTGCAGATTACTTCTCTTCCGACCAGAATTCCTGCGTAACCCGCGCTTACTGCTTCTTCGGCTCTGAACAAAGGGAAACCCCATTTGGCTACTCCCTTATCTTATCCAATTCTGAACTCAGAGAAGAATCTATCTAGCAAGAGTGCTAGATAGAACAAAGGGAAGCACCCTTTGGCCTTTCCTCAACCTGCGCAACCTACGCCTGTGGCCTTTCAACCACAAAATAAAAGAAAACACTCTTTAGCTATTCCTTCTTCAAATTTGAACTTGGCAAGGAATACACCTATTCAAGCATCGTCACAGAATAAAGGAAATCGTCATTTGGTATTTTTGAATTCTTTTCCAGTCCTTGACTCGGTAGAAATTATCTCTGGTGGCGCCTATGCGCCAGTCAGTGTAAAAGCTCTTTTGGGCAGGAACTCTACTCCTCTGAACAGAGACAATCAAATCTCTGCTAAAAAAGTGAGTTCTGTTCAAACTAAACTTTTTGTTGCTCAGTTGCGCCAGGGCAAATACATGAGAACAGGTTGCACAACACAAAAAAGAATTCTGCCAAATCCCAAAAATACAACTACGAATCTTCTAACCCTGCGCATCTCAAGATCCAAGTAGGGTAAGCTGCTAGTATCTCAGACAGATACACAAGTAGCAGATCTATCTGACATGCGCACCTATCTCAACAGGTGCCACTCAATACCTACTTCAGCAAAATACAAACAGCCTGCGCAAGTGGCTAACTTACGCCAGAAACAGACTTCTGAAGTCAAGAACCCCTTTATCTATGCTAATCAACTCAGCACCTCCTTGTGTACTCAAGGAATAGGACATCTCAAAAATAGGAATCATGTTCCTAACGTCATTAAAGAATATGTTCCTTCGACTTCTTCCTCGTGATGTTGTAACCGATATCCGTGAAATTCTTAAACAGAAGCAAAAGATCACAAATCCATTACATCCAATGCAGCCCCAAGAACATCATTGTAACCATCACCATAAGGTAGTTATCAAATGCTATTGTCAATCAGCTAAACGGTCCGTCTTTGACCGTCATTGAAGTACTAGTGTTTGCCATAAAAAATCAAAGACTTGTACAAAGAAAAGCCTAGAAAGAAATCCTAGGAAATAATCTAAGTGCAATTGTTTAGTTTTGATTCTGGGGGGTGACGGTGGAGGCTCGAGAAAGTGCTATCAACTCTGTCTTACTCTGTGGACTATCTGACATAGTCTTTAGATCTTGAAGAAATTGCCTTCTTGAAGGTTGCCAGCCTTTTACAGGGGTGTGCCACCCTGCTATTTATAATAGAATGTATGTTGAGCCGCGTAGATGGCCTGTTGCCATATGGCAGATTGGTACACGAAGACCCGCTTTTTGGCTGCCATCTGTCAATTTGTTGGGATTTTGTTGCAGCAAATCTGGGTAGTTTAGGACTTGGTCAGATTGCCTCGTGTCCTGTCGCAGGAATCACTTTTTTAGCCGTATAGAACTCTCAGTTTTCGGCCATGTGGGGCCGCATGAGACTCATGCGGCTTAGGTCACAGACTTCCTTAGCCCAGACATAGCTTGAGGATTTAAGCCACATAGATTCTGTATTTTGGCCGCATAAAGCTCATGCGGCTTGGATCACAGTTACTCTTGGCCACATGAAGTTCGGAGACTTTGGAGCCGCATATGTCTGAACTGCTTAGGTGACACTCCTTCTGGCCGCATGAAGATGTACAAACCTTGCTTTTGGATGACGTCTCACGTCTTATCTTTTTGTCGAAGTGTCAGAGCTGTCATTTTTGTCAGTTTTGTCAGGATTTGTCAGCTTTATCAGACTAACTCCTCTTGGCCGCATATGTCATTGAACCAGTCATGCGACTTTCCTTTATGCGGACCTGTTTAGCCAAAAGTACCTATGCGGCAATTTGTAATCCGCATGAACTCCATATTTTTCATGCTTCTACAAGACCCCCTTCAAAGTTTTCAAATTGCAAATTTAGAATACTTTGAATAAGAAGCATGAAAATATGTCAAACCGCAGGGAGTCTTCAAGTCGTCGAAAATTTTTCGAACTATAGAGAGATCTTGAGTCGCAGGGAAATTCTAAGCCGCAAAACAAACCTTGAGCCACAGGGACACTTCGAGCCGCAGAGAGCCTGCCAGCTGTCACTGCTGCATTTAATTTTCTTGATTCGATTTGGGATTTGGGTCCTCATTTCGAGATAAAATCGACAGTTACTAGGGATAAAATCTCCAAACGTTATCATTATCTTTAATGATCTCGATAACCGAAGCGGCATTCTTCTTAGAAACCCTATAAATAGGGGTTATATTTGAAGAAAAAACTTTCTTTTTTTACCTTCTTCTCTTTCTTCTTCGTCTTCCTGTCTTCAATGGCTCCAAAAACTTCCAAGTCGACTGCGGCCAAAGGAAAGGACTTGCTTCTTCGTCGAGAGCGGCGGACTCTCCTTCCATTCATTCTGACGTGCACTCTCCCATCAAAGGTAAGGACAATGGGAAGACGATGGCTATGTCGTATATTTTTTTATGCGCAGGCCTGTGCTATATCACTTTCTGTGCAATAAGCTTGGTCGATGCGTGCCCTATCTCAGTTGGACCACATATGTCCTGTATGATAGGGCCGTATCAGCTGAGTCGCATAAGCGCTGCATGAATGACCCAGGACTGACCTACATGAATACTGCATAATTGTGCCGCATAAGTGTCTCCTGATTAAGCTACATGGGTGTTTCATATCTCGGGCCGCAGGAGCACTTCGAGACGAAGCCGCATAAGTGCCTCATTACTGAGTCGTATGAACACTTTGTGACTGAGCCGTATAAGTGCCTCATGAGCACCCTTTTTTTTGATTGAGCGGCCTAGGTGTCCCCCGACTGAGCCGCATGAGCATATGACCTAACCGCATGCATCTCATGTTCTTTAAGTCGCTATGCCGTATAGGTCTTGTTTTGGCTAGGTCGCATTGTTGAAGGGATGAACTTCTAACTTCTACTCTTTCTGTCTTTTGCAGTGAACTTGCCCCTAGCTCCATCAGGGGAACTCTTGATAGGATATGCTCAATCTGCGTTGGGTGTAAGATTTGACCAAATAGTCAAACATGTGTCGACTCAGATTACCCAAAATTAGCCTGAAGATAGGTTAAGGGGGATCAGGAACCAATCATTTTTTTACTTACTCAGTATGATGAATTCCGGAAAGCTATGGGGCATTCATCTGAAGCCTGCATTCTTGTTCGGAGATGCTATAGTTGTCTCGAATCCTCGCACCCTGGAGCTTTTTGAGAACTGGGATTTTTTTCCAATTAGCTACCGATTCATCTTCCTCAGATGGAACGCCACTTCTCTCTGTCAAGTTTCAACATGGTGCCTATCGAAAGGTGAATGGCGAACCCCATTACTCAGGACCGGCAAGCCATCTACGTAGGCAATATCCATTATAATAGACATGTGTAGTTAGCGGTCACAACCAGGGAGTCGGTCAGTTGTTCTGTCGTCGGGCTAGCCCCTGGTTGTTTTATAAACGACCTGAGGCCCAATAATCGACTCTCTGAGGCCGACACCTTCTTGAACCAGATTGCCTGCAAAGGATCATATTCCGTGGGTAGACTGTCACTGCGGAATTGGATGTGTTGTTCCTCTCCATGGGTCAACTTGACGCTCTGGATCCTGTCGACTTATGAGGATATTTTACGGTAGCTCGGCCTCTACTATGCCATAAGTGGCACTTGCTATGGCCTCCCTATGAATACAAAGCTGTTCATAGCGCTCTTCGAGATGTACAATCGTCGTACGGGGACCTTTTACACACCTGCTGGGGAGATGGGGCTCGCCCTTCACAAGATGCATGACGTCTCCAAGTTGCCTTGGAGGGATGAAGTTTATGAAGAGTATACTCCCACGAATGAAGAGTTTGAGAAATTAGAGCGGCGGTTTCCCGGGTTCCTTGTCGATTACCGGGAGGTATTATGTCATCATAGCACTTGTCAATAAATGTCAAAGAAAAACAATAAAAGTTCTGAGGGGACCCTTCCTCACACCAAGGCCTGGGTCAGTTACTTGTTCGACCTTGGCGCCTCGGGCCGGATTATCCCTCGGATCCTCCAGACTCATATGGGAGTGGAAGCTCAAGTACAAAGCGCCAAGAGAACCAAAGCTTCTGGTGACAGATTCGGAAGCCAGTCTGAGACCTTCAGCTACTTCTATCAAGATACCCAGCCCTTGTCCAATAACGCCATCTTGGCTGGATTTCTGATAATATGGCTGAGGATTTGTATGGTCTTGGAAGGTGCTGGTTCGATTGAAAGAATCAGCCGTAACCTGATCCTCCCTGCTGTCAAGTTAGTTTTTGGATGCAGGTTAGCTCTACTCCCAGCTATGGTGTACAGCATCCATCGGGGTCTTCGTATCTTTACGACCATAACCATAGCTCGTGACGTTATGAAGGATTTCCACCAAATTGAGCTACCCTATCATTATCTGATGGGGTGGCTGTTAATGTACTGCCCTTCTCCAATGCGACTTGGCCCTGAGGGGAACGCAACGATTCACGATGCATTCATTTATCAATATCATGATATGCCTTGGACCTGTTTGACCATGTTCGAATGCCGTGTTGTGCTCGTGCGGATGGACAACTACTCTTTCTTTGTGTTGGTCCCTCATTTCACTGATGAGGAAATGAGGCATCTTTATCTTGATGGCAGTGTCGTGCCCCAGATTTTATCCGAGAAGATGTTCCGCTGGTTACAGAATATCCGTCATACACATCTGGTGTACCGCAACCGTAACGTTGCCTTCTTGGAACCTTACTTGCCCAGCCGGTACTCTAGACAATTTAGGTATTGGCAATTGTTTTTAGACAACCCGAGTCCCTGCTTGGGTTATGAGGCAGCGTCCTAGATGGTATTCGGGCCTGGCAATATTACAGTGCTGTCTATACCCAGACCATCTTCTCTCTTCCTGATACCATGGGTTTAGTACGTATCTCGTACATGGCAGCCCTCTACCACGTCTCTGTGAATGGGCCTCCCCATAATTTCGATGCGAGTACAAGTTTGATAACCGGTACTAAGCTGGAAAAAAAACACGAGGAGTCCAAAAAAAAGAACAGGGTAGGGAAGACGAAGGCCGTTGAAATCTCTGATTCCAACTTTACTGATACAAAAGAGGAGGATGGGTACAACAATCTGTTGCCTCCTGCAAGTACTCTGGTGACGTGCTTGCCTTCCCTTGTGCCGAGTCCTTCGCCTAAGCGAAGCAAGTGCGGACCTTCTGTTGCTAATTGGTCTCGTTCTAAAAAATGGGTCGCATTTAAGAATCGAGGTTCGGACCTTGCGGGAGAGGGCAGTGATGTCGAAACCCTCTCGAAGGTAAGTTTCATCCCGGCAAACTACCATGTTACTTCTGGTATTTTATCTCATTGTTTCTCTCTTTCTTTCGTGCAGGCTTTTGAAGACATAAACCCTTCGGAGCCCGGTGCTGCTTTCGAGACTTCTCCAGTTATGGATACTCTGGTCGAAGAAGGTACCAGTTTTATAGAATCAAATATCGAGGCTGCAGGGTCACGATTGGTCGCAACCAACCCAGCTTCATCTTCTTTTGGATTGACCGGGGCTGGAGTGACAGATATAGGTGATTCAGATATTGCTATAGAGGAGGATATGGGGGCAGTGGGAAGAATCATGACTGTCCAGAGTGAGTCGCGGTCTCCACCGTCCTTCCCTGGTAAGCTATGTCATATTCTTACCGACGAGGAGGTTCATTCGCTCTTTCTTCATATTCTTCGAGTCAAGCTGATTGTTGGTTGTTCTGGACCTACAGGCCCTGTCTCTCCACTACGATAGTGGATATGACCGCGGAGGAGGGGATAACGGACGATGTCGGGGCAGACCTCCTGCCGAAGAGAAGAAATGGACCTTCCTTCCTTCAAATCGAAAAGAACCCTGCTGAGCTGAGTTCACAGCCCCTTAGACCACCAACGGCAGAGGCGGTGGTTCCTACACCAGCATCGGTGGGTGTAGGGTTGGTTGAAGCTGCCTCTTCCCCGAAGATTGAACTTGTTGCTCTGTCTAGTCTTCGGCTTCTTCGAGTTGCGGAAGAAGAGATCACTGCTGTACGAGAGTCTCATTGCTCATAATTGTTTTCCTTTTGACAGGATCATCAAGCTCAAGTGTGCCTCCTTTTCAGACGCCTTCAACTTTCTTAGGTTCTATCCCTTCGACATCGTCCTCTCTGGAGAATTTGGACGAATCATCAAGTGACATAGTCGAGAGCTTCTATCGTCACTTGAAACGGGGGGTCGAGGCTGCTTTAAGGAGAGGGACTCCATTTGCTGTCGCCCACCACTGCGCCCAAGTCCAGATTACCCTGCTGAAGATGCTTCCGGTGGAGAAGGGGTGGCTGTAACACCCTAAAATACGTAGGACTAGGAACGTAGACATGCCAGCTGTATTCATACGAAGTACACTCTAATATATGGAAACCTCGTATGAATACATAAGCTGTAAAATGTAGTAGAACCATAACTAATCTCATCCACACAAAATATATGAATAAAAGATGTCATATAATGAGAATAAATTGTCTTGATACAATATGTTGGGCGGAGCGAAGACGATAATCACAGCTAGAGCTAACAGCTAGAGCTAGAGCTAAAAGACGATAATTTTGGCGAACGAAGCGAAGACGATCCAAGTGCAATCATCCTCGAAGAAATAGCGATAATCACAGCTAGAGCTAGAGCACCTGCGAAAGACAAGAGCACACACCTGAAGAGATAACCAGGTCCTTAGAGGGACGTAACAAGACACATAATATCACGGTGACGTATCTTTGAATTATAACATGGTCCAATACACACCTATTGAACGAGCTTACCATTCCCCCAACCAAACAAGGACAGAGATGGTAAACTAATTCACGGTGACGTATCTTTCCATGCTATGAATCCAATATGGTATCCGGACCCCAACAAGGTTCAATACCTTCTCATCGAAGTAGTAAGTCACACCTACAACCAAACAAGGACAAGATGTGACGAACTAATCCGCGATAAGTTATTGTTCCAAGCCACGGTCAGATACAAGTATCCAAACGAAGAGTACTCGTACCTAACGGATAAAGGTAGCCTAACAGTTTTAAGTGAAATGTAGTTAAGAACAATCCTTTCTACGCATGGGCCCTGGCTAAATAGGATCAGCGTAGTCCCCTCTTGGGCACCAGAGGCCCCATCAGTAAAAGCATAACATTTCGCAGAACGTCAGTGGCCGTCAGTAATCATGGGTAATCTGACCCACGTCTCCGGCGGAGCTCACGGGTTACAAAAGGAAAAGTGCATCGAAACCCATACGCTAAGGAATTGTCCTCCCCGCCCAAAGCCTACTATGTTGTATCCACAACAGAAAACCTCTATAACCGCTAAGTCAAACTAGCATGCAACCTCTATTAGCGGTTATTCCTATCGCACGGCTTGTACGTACTGGTGGCCAGCCAATCACGCACTTCCGTGTTCTATATGCGACACACAACTTCATGGTACAACATGTCAAGGCCAATGAATGTGACACACAAAGGTGGTCCATTAAATCTAGGTGTAATGTGTAAGAAAACTAATACATAGTAGGAAATATAAATGAACAGTAAGTTCTAACAGGTTATACCATGTATCACAGTTTATTTTGCATAAAGAAAATAATGAATAATGCATGAAATATGAGCTAAAATAAATAAACAGAAAATGGCAAGGTGTCTTGCCTGGTAGTACGCCTGGGGTGCTACAATGGTTAATGTAGTCCGAACTACGACTTTAGTAACAACTACACCAGGTGACCTCGGATGATGGCACAGATGGTTCCATTGGGTCCAGGATGATCAAGTTAGCTTGTGTTGATAAGGGGAGGTACGGTATTGGCAAGGAATAAGAATAGTAGGACTAACTGCAGAGGAGGGAGATAATCGAAGGAATTTTGGCTGAATAAATATATGAAATTTTAGAAAAATATCTACAACTTTGGAAATTTAGATTTTTATTAGTAAAATAAACTGTTAGGAATAATACCTTGAGAAGTCGAAATAATTTGGGCTAAACTAAGTTTTATAATATTTCTAGGTTGAAAACCATATCTTATTAATTAAAAATAACTTTACGAAATTACTTGAATATATATATATATATATATATATATATATATATATATATATATATATATATATATATATATATATATATATATATATATATATTTATATATATAATAAATTTAGAAATTACACTTTTATTATCCGATAGTTGGAACACCTTAACAAAATATTTATATAATATAAATATAAATAAATAATAATAGCAATGAAGTTTATAATAATGATCCATATATATATTTTCAACATGGAAAAAGATAATAATAATAATAATAATAATAATAATAATAATAATAATAATAATAATAACAATAATAATAATAATAATAACAGTAATAATAATAATAATAATAATAATAATAATAATAAAAACAAAAAAGAAAAAGAAAAATAATTTAGACAATAGAATTTTTTTACACAGGAACTGCTGAGCTCCTTCTTCTCAGGATTGAAAACATAAAAAAAAAATTACAACCAAAAAAATATCAAAGAATCACAGCAGTTAACAGCAAAAATAACAAAAATCAAGTAATATAATAATAATAATAATAATAAAATAAAATAAAAAACCACAGTGGTCCTTTCTTTTGTTGTACAAGAGCGAGAGAGAGCAAAAGAAAACGGGAGAGAGAAAGAGTGGAGAGCGAGGGGTCATGAGAATGTCAGCGGGAGGCTGAGCGGAGGTACGCGGAGAGTTCGAGAGAGAGAGAGAAAGAGGATGGAGGGAGGAGAGAGAAGCAGGGAGAAAGGAACGGGAGGTGGGAGATCGAAAAAGGGACGGAGCGGCGACGGGTTCACCGGCGGCGGTTCGCGACACGGCGGCGATCGGAGGAGCGGACGGCACGGTGGGTTTCAGAAAGAGGGCGGCGGAGGTTTCAGTCGGGCGGTCGGTCGAGAGGTCGGGGCTCGGACGGCGCGGCGCTCCGGTGTGAGGGGCAGGCGGCTTGCGGAGAAGGTCACGGAAGGGGAGGAGCTCAAGGAGAGCGGTGGTTGCGGGCGGCGGCTCAAGATCCGGCCGGCGATCGCGGGAAGGGGACGGCGCGGGCGGATCCGTCGGCTACGTGTGGGAGCGCGTCGGTGGGCACTGCGCCGGAAGAGGCGGCGGAGGAAGTAGTGCTATACGGTGACGCAGGGATGGACTCGGTGCTGGACGGTACTGGTCGGGCTTGCGGGATCCGGCTGGTGGTCGAGGCTTCGGCCACGGCGAGGTGAGGGTCTGTGTGCGTGTATTTTATTTATTTATTTATTTCTGGGGTTTGGTGATTGACGGTGGTGATGGCGGTGTTAGTCGTGGTAGCCGAGGTTTAGCCGGGCTGCGGTGAAGTTTGGTGGTGATGATTGTCGGGTTGGATTTGGGGAGGACAAGAGTCGGGTGGCTGGTGGTGATGGAGACATCGCCGTGGTGGCGACGGGTGTTCCAAGGGTGGAGGCCAAGGCGGTGATGGTTGGGTGGACAGGGAGGTGTCGGGGTAGTCTGCGACGGGTGGTCGCGCCACTGTGGTGGCGTTGGCGGTCTGCAGGCATGGTGAGGAAGATGGTGACGCCGGTGGTGATGACGGTGGGGTGCTTAATGGTGGTGGTTGGAGTAGGCGATGGCGGTGTCGGCAGACAAAACAGGATTAGGGTTTACTAGGAATTGGGTCTTAGGTTTAGGACTTGGTGTCGGAGGAAGGATAATGACAGGTGTCCGTGTGTGGACACGAAGAAAGTGATAATGTAATTATAATGGAGGAAAAATAGTGAAAAGATGGAGACACGGACACGATGCACGTAATGATGTGGGTGATAAAATATTTGTGGGGGAATTTATGAATTGTAGCAATTCATGGATAAGTATCTGCCTATTTATAGGATGTGGAAATTTCCAGTTGGATAATGATTAAGATTAGTTTAAACCCAAAATAGATAATTCGCAACTTAATTTAAAATCAATAAAATCCAAATACAAATCCAATTTAAATCTAATTAAATTCTTTTAGTTAAAAATCAAATCAATTTCAAATATAGATATTAATTTACTTATTTAAATCAATCCATAAAATCAAATCAAAATTTAAATTGTCACAAAATTTCAAAATATGTTTTAAAAAAATGCTATAATAATAATTTCGAAAATTATCTTATTATTTAAAAATAAACTAATAATTGATTATGAGATATGTATGCATAATTATTTATACAAAATTATACTTTTCTAGTATACAATAAAATATAATTTATTATTAATAACTATTAGGATGAAAGGCTTAAAATAACCAACTTAGAAATTTGGTATAATGGCAAAAATAATTATTATATATATTATCTTGAAACTATATAAAAATAAAAAAAATATTTTTCTAAAAATATATACGCTCGCACATATTCGCACTCGTCGAGCAATTACGAAAAATAAAATTTCATGCGCGACGTACAATACGACTACGCGACGTACAATACACAATTTTAAATCATAACCAAATTTAATAAAATAAAAAAAGTAGAAATTTAGGGGTTTTACATCCTATCCAACTTAAAAGAATTTCGTCCTCGAAATTAAAAATTAGTAGGGGGTGAGAAGACACAAGGGGTATCGATGGGGAACAATCAATAACAAAATCATGCCGTAAGAAATCGCAATCTAGATCATAGATAAAATAATACGGTATGGTCATACTCGATAGGAAGGTTAGAGGAAGTTCTAGTATAACGCCTTCGTCCTTCTAAAATAGGTGAAGGAATATAGCGTTCGAAGGAGGCGTTATCGATTACGAATACGTGATTCAAAGACGATCGAATAATTTCAAAGGAATTGTCAAGGCAGTC
The DNA here is from genome assembly GCA_029216955.1 of Iris pallida. Taxonomy (NCBI): domain Eukaryota; kingdom Viridiplantae; phylum Streptophyta; class Magnoliopsida; order Asparagales; family Iridaceae; genus Iris; species Iris pallida. The sequence goes on from JANAVB010040619.1 coordinate 52,313,585, forward strand.
GTGGATAGGATTCTAGAGGGCAAGTTTAGCTATATCCCTATCCACGTAGAACGATATATAAAAGCGAACCAAAGTGCACTTGGTTGATCAGACCATTATGCACCGGTTCTGATTAGACAATATGTTAGTGGGAGCTCTACCAATAACATATGTCTTGAACAAGCTTGATGAAAGGATAAGCTTGCAAATACTAGGCTACATTCGCATCATTAGTTTAGATAGTAAAAATATAGGCACGATAGTAGATGAATAAAAACAATATGAATAGTCTAAGAGTCATAAGGATCTAAGTCTTGTTTATTCCTATACCATCATTCTACGATTTTATTGACCAAGGCTTGGTTGACCAAATGGGTTAAATTTCTCTAGTCTCTATGGTCTAGATAATACTATTTGTATTCCCTTAATGGTCAAGGATGTGTCAGGTCGTAGGGTATTCTACCCAACTTAAAGAATTAAGCTAAGGGTGTTTGGGACATCTAACTAGTAGGGACAATCTCTAGCAAGCACGAAGGAAAGATAAGAATAATGATAGGAGGAATCAAACAAGATGCAGTCGATGAGTCGGACGATAGTTCAGATATGGAATCGAGGAAAGAGTTCAAGTATGTGGATGAGATCCTAGACTTCTAATCATATTTGCAGGCTTGCTTAGTACGATAAAGTAACCAAACAATTTATCTTGACCTGCATGGGCCACCACAAAAATATATAACGCCCCAAAATACGTAGGACTATGAACGTAGACATGCCAGCTGTATTCATACGAAGTACACTCCAATATATGGAAAACTCGTATGAATACATAAGCTGTAAAATACAGTAGAACCATAACTAATCTCATCCACACATAATATATGAATAAAAGATGTCATATAATGAGAATAAATTGTCTTGATACAATATGTTGGGCGGAGACAAATCCACTACCAACAAGTAAAGGAAAATACATGAGAAAAGAAATAATTTTGGCGAGCGAAGTGAAGACGATCCAAGTGCAATCATCCTTGAAGAAATAGCGATAATCATGGCTAGAGCTAGAGCACCTGCGAAAGACAAAAGCACACACCTGAAGAGATAACTAGGTCCTCAGAGGGACGTAACAAGACACATAATATCATGCAATATAAACTGAATAAATATTGCTCAAATAAATAAGTCAATTGAATTATAACATGGTCAAATACACACCTATTGAACGAGCTTACCATCCTCCCAACCAAACAAGGACAGGAGATGGTAAACTAATTCACGATGACGTATCTTTCCATGCTATGAATCCAATATGGTATCCGGACCCCAACAAGGTTCGATACCTTCTTATCGAAGTAGTAAGTCACACCTACAACCAAACAAGGACAAGATGTGACGAATTAATCCGCGACAAGTTATTGTTCCAAGCCACGGTCAGATACAAGTACCCAAACCAAGAGTACTCATACCTAATGGATAAAGGTAGCCTAACCGTTCTAAGTGAAATGTAGTTAAGAACAATCCTTCCTACGCATGGGCCCTGGCTAAAAAGGATCGACGTAGTCCCCTCTTGGGCACCAGAGGCCCCATCAGTAAGAGCATAATGTTTTGCAGAACATCAGTGGCCGTCAGTAATCATGGGTAATCTGACCCGCGTCTCCGGCGGAGCTCACGGGTTACGAAAGGAAAAGTGCATCGAAGCCCATACGCTAAGGAATTGTCCCCCCGCTCAATGCCTACTATGTTTTATCCACAACAAAAAACCTCTATAACTGCTAAGTCAAACTAGCATGCAACCTCTATTAGCGGTTATTCCTATCGTACGGCTTGTACGTACTGGTGGCCAGCCAATCATGCACTTTCGTATTCTATGTGCGACACACAACTTTATGGTACAACGTGTCAAGGCCAATGAATGCAACACACAAAGGTGGTCCATTAAATCTAGGTTTAATGTGTAAGAAAATTAATACATAGTAGGAAATATAAATGAACAGTAAGTTCTAACAGGTTATGCAATGTAACACAGTTTATTTTGCATAAAGAAAATAATGAATAATGCATGAAATATGAGCTAAAATAAATAAACAGCAAATGGCAAGGTGTCTTGCCTGGTAGTACGCCTGGGGTGCTGCAATGATTAATGTGGCACGAACTGCGACTTAGGTAACAACTACACCAGGTGACCTCGGATGATGGCACAGATGGTTCCATTGGGTCTAGGATGATCAAGTTAGATAGGGTTGATAAGGGGAGGTACGGTATTGGCAAGGAATAAGAATAGTAGGACTAATTGCAGAGGAGGAAGATAATCGAAGGAATTTTGGCTGAATAAATATATGAAATTTTAGAAAAATATCTACAACTTTGGAAATTTAGATTTTTATTAGTAAAATAAAATGTTAGGAATAATACCTTGAGAAGTCGAAATAATTTGGGCTAAACTAAGTTTTATAATATTTCTAGGTTGAAAACCATATCTTATTAATTAAAAATAACTTTACAAAATTACTTGAAAAAATATATATATATATTTATATATAATAAATTTAGAAATTATACTTTTATTATCCGATAGTTGGAACACCTTAACAAAATATTTATATAATATAAATATAAATAAATAATAATAGCAATAAAGTTTATAATAATGATCTATATATATATTTTTAACATGGAAAAAGATAATAATAATAATAATAATAATAATAACAGTATCAATAATAATAATAAAAACAAAAAAGAAAAATAATTTAGATAATAGAATTTTTTTTACACAGGAACTGCTGAGCTCATTCTTCTCAGGATTGAAAACATAAAAAAAATTACAACCAAAAAAATATCAAAAAATCACAGCAGTTAACAGCAAAAATAACAAAAATCAAGTAATATAATAATAATAATAATAAATAAATTAAAAAAACTACTGTGGTCCTTCCTTTGTTGTACATGAGAGAGCAAAAGAAAACGGGAGAGAGAAAGAGTGGAGAGCGAGGGGTCGTGAGAGTGTCAGCGGGAGGCTGAGCGGAGGTACACAAAAAGTTCGAGAGAGAGAGAGAGGATGGAGGGGGGAGAGAGAAGCAGGGAGAAAGGAACGGGAGGTGGGAGATCGGAAAAGGGGCAGAGCGGCGACGGGTTCGCCGACGGCGGTTCGCGACACGACGGCGATCGGAGAAGCAGAGAGAAAGTGGGCGGCGCGGTGGGTTTCAGGAAGAGGGGGACAGAGGTTTCAGTCGGGCGGTCGGTCGAGAGGTCGGGGCTCGGGCAGCACGACGCTCCGGCGTGAGGGACAGGCGGCGCGCGGAGAAGGTCGCGGAAGGGGAGGAGCTCAAGGAGAGCGGTGGTTGCGGACCGTAGCTCAAGATCCGGCCGACGGTCGCGAGAAGGGGATGGCGCGGGCGAATCCGTCGGCTGCGTGTGGGAGCGCGTCGGCGGGTACTGCGCCAGAAGAGGCGGCGGAGGAAGCGGAGCTGTGAGGTGATGCAGGGATGGACTCGGTGCTGGGCGGTGCTGGTCGGGCTTGCGGGATCCGGCCCGTGGTCGAGGCTTCAGCCACGACGAGGCGAGGGTCTGTGTGCGAGTGTTTTATTTATTTATTTATTTTTGGGGTTTGGTGATTGACGGTGGTGATGGCGGTGTTAGTCGTGGTGGCCGAGGTTTGGCCGGGCTGCGGTTAAGTTTGGTGGTGATGATTGTTAGGTTGGATTTGGGGAGGACAAGAGTTGGGTGGCTGGTGGGGATGGGGACATCGCCGTGGTGGCGTCGGGTGTTCCAAGGGTGGAGACCAAGGCGGTGATGGTTTGGTGGATAGGGTGGTGTCGGGGTAGTCTGCGACGGGTAGCCGCGCCACTGTGGTGGCGTTGGCGGTCTGCAGGCATGGTGAGGAAGATAGTGACGCCGGTGGTGATGACGGTGGGGTGCTTAATGGTGGTGGTTGGAGTAGGCGATGGCGGTGTCGGCAGACAAAATAGGATTAGGGTTTACTATGAATTGGGTCTTAGTTTTAGGACTTGGTGTCGGAGGAAGGATAATGACAGGTGTCCGTGTGTGGACACGAAGAAAGTGATAATGTAATTGTAATGGAGGAAAAATAGTGAAAAGATGGAGACACGGACACGATGCACGCAATGATGTGGGTGGTGAAGTATTTGTGGAGGAATTTGTGAATGGTAGCAATTCATGGATGATTACCTGTCTATTTATAGGATGTGGGAATTCCCAGTTGGATAATGATTATGAGTAGTTTAAACCCAAAACAGATAATTCGCAACTTAATTTAAAATCAATAAAATCCAAATACAAATCCAATTTAAATCTAATTAAATTCTTTTAGTTTAAAATCAAATCAATTTCAAATATAGATATTAATTTACTTATTTAAATCAATCCATAAAATCAAATCAAAATTTAAATTGTCACAAAATTTCAAAATATGTTTTAAAAAAAATACTATAATAATAATTTCAAAAATTATCTTATTATTTAAAAATAAAATAATAATTGATTATGAGATATATATGCATAATTATTTATACAAAATTATACTTTTCTAGTATACAATGAAATATAATTTATTATTAATAACTATTAGAAAGAAAGGCTTAAAATAACCAACTTAGAAATTTGGTATAATGGCAAAAATAATAATTATATATATTATCTTGAAACTATATAAAAATAAAAAAAATATTTTTCTAAAAATATGTACGCTCGCACATATTCGCACTCGTCGAGCAATTACGAAAAATAAAATTTCGTGCGTGACGTACAATACGACTACGCGACGTGCAATACAAAATTTTAAATTAGTACCAAATTTAATAAAATAAAATAAAAATAGTAGAAATTTAGGGGTTTTACAGTAGCTAACCTTCTGGAGCACAAGCTGGCAAAGGCTAATCGGTGCCTAATCCAGTTGCAAAAACTGCAGCAAGCCGATGTGTCTGCCGTGGTGGAACAGGAGCGTGCTTTCCTTGTATCATCCGTAGAAAAGGTGAAGGCTGTTCAAGAGACGACCAAGCCCACCTTGGAGAAGGACCTCCAGAAATTGTCCCTTAAGTATGACAAGCTGAGCCGGGAGGGAGAGATTTGCTTGACTCGTGAGGAGACCATCACTCGTGCTATGGCTAAAACTAACGAGCAACTCCTCCAGCTCCAGGCTAGGCTAACATCTCTGGGGACTGAGCTCCAAGCCACTCTCCAGGAGAGTGAGAAGATCTGGAAGGAGACGGATGAAGTCACACGAGCCTCTGCTGCTTTAGAGGGAGCACTAAAAAAATTAGAAGAAAATTGGCAGGCTCATGCGCATCTGGAGGACGCCGAAAGGGTATCCCAGGAAGCTGAACGTCGAGTCAAACTGAGAATTGAGCGCTCAACTGCGCAGCTGGAGGACATTCTTAGCAAGTTGTGTGTTGCTGATGAGTAGTGGATTTTTGCTTCTTCTCCCCTCTCTTTCTCCCTTTTCTTCTTCTCTTTTTTTAGTGACGGAGCAGAATACATTCATTCTACTCTGAGGAGCTTGTAATAGCATTTTGAAAAAGAATATCCCCTGGGGGGGAATTTTTGTGGACCTTTTGCCCTTTTGTGCATTTTTGAAAATGCGAGCAAATAGATTTGAAAGATATTTTGTGGACCTACTACTATTTGATACACCGATGGTACGAGTAATAGATTGGGATAATTTTTGTGGACTTATTACCATTTTTGTGTACTGGCGATACGAATACTGATAACAAGTGGAGAGAAGACCGACATATTTACTCAGAGGTAATGAGGACGTGGTAAATATGGGTCTGAAGTAGAGCCTCCCTATTCAGAGGTAATGAGGACGTGGTAGGAGTAGGACAAATGGGGATACACAGAACAACTCAGAGGTGTTATCAACGTGGCAGTTCTATGTATTGGGTGATTTGTCAGTGATGGATGGGAAAACAACTCAGAGGTAATATGGACGTGGTTATTTTCTTCGTCGAGGGAATTTTATGGACCTATTACTCTTTTTGTTCACTGATTGTGCGAGCAATAGATTAGGATAAGTTTTATGGACCTATTATCCTTCTGCACACTGGTGGTACGGGTAATAGATTTTGAAACAGAACCCAACAGAGGTGAAATGGACGTAATATATGGTAGTCGAAACATCAAAGCGAAAGTTCAGAGGTATCAATATACGTGACTTGTCACTCGTAGGGATGCAATACGAGGGGGGAAGAACAGAGTGTAAGTTCAGGGGTACCTGATGTACATAACTCGACACTCTAGGAAGTATATGTTTTCTCTTCTTTTTTTTAATCGACAGCCTCTTATTGATGAGATAAGGAACTCTGTCCATGGGGATTACATCATCAGGAGAGGGACTATTCATCTGTGCCACCAGGTATTTGGTGAGTTCTACGTCCTCTTCGGCAACCCCCTGCGATCCTAAAGGTTGGGATGCCGTCTTGGGCAGCTTGACCACCAAGGGCCGAACTTAAAATATTGGCTTGCCTGAGTATGTCGGATCGAAATTTAGTTGCCGGCTCGTCTTGGGAAGACGGGTGACAATTGGCTCGGCAAGGGATTTGTGTCTTCCGATTGTCTTCGGATGGATTTTGGCAAAAGGATCTCCATCGGCCCTATGATGGGCTTTGGCTCTTGACTTTGGGAGTCGGATGACCATTGGTTCCGACTGTGCAGCTTGAACGAGAGAACAAGACACCTCTTCATGCAAGGTTGCGACAAGGGGTACGGCTTTGCCTGATTTACGAGTCTGGAGGTGAATTATCAAGGGTTCCTCTGGCCTAGTGATGGTCTCCAATTTGTTACTGATGTACTTCTTGGATTCTTCATATAAACAAGCCTCCGAAGAATAATAAGACTCAACCCCTTTGATGGGATCGATGTTGACGAATTTGGTCCTTACGAAGCTGTGTCTATTGACATACTTGAAGCACTAGTGGAGGATGGACGGCACGATCATATAGTTATGTATCCACTGACGCCCCCAAGAGGATGTTGTAGGGTGTGTCTACCTCTATGACGTAGTAGGTAACTTCCGTCTTCAGGTCACTAATCTGGCATTTCAATCGGATCTTTCCTAAGGGATAGCTCCTTTCCGAGTTAAAACCGCTAATGGCAGTGTTGGTTGCCGCTAGCCGGTGCATAGGAATGCCAAGAAGTTGGAGCAGGCTTTTCAGGATGATGCTAATCGACGAGCCAGGGTCGATATGCATCCGATCCACCTTGATGTCGCATATGTATCTAGTGTAGTACAAGGGGCGATCATGCAAATTGGACTTGATCAACATGTCCTGAGGAGTAAATATGATGTTGGGTATTGCATTTGTGTTATCGTTGCCCTGTGGATCTGTTGGCGGGTCTTCCCCTGGAGGCTTGACCTGGGCTAAGTATGCGTCAGCATTTTGGAGTGCTTCTCTTAGTGCGACACGAAGATCCTTGGATAGCCTTATGAGCTCGTATAATGACAACTTTGCTGGCGTATTAGCCAATTGTGCTAGTATATCAAAGTTGTAAGGTCTCAACAGTCCATGAGGTACATCATTGCGGAGTGGCCTGTCGAAGCAAATTTTCTTTGTCTTGGACTTATCCGTCAGTGGAGGCTGAGATGGCCTTAGAACATCGGAGGGAGGCAACGTTGTTGGCTGAGGATCTTTGGCTGAACTATCCTGCGCGGGCTAGACTTGTGCTCCAGACCGGGTAACAATGGCTGCAGCTTCCTCAGCCTCAGCTGAAATTGTATGGCAGGATCTAGACTTCCTGTCCTTTTTCTTGCTGGTCGGAGACGACAACCCCTGAGTAACTTCGGGCACCAAGTATGGATGCACCCACATGATCTCTCTTCACGATGTGGTGAGGGGTACCAATCCAGATGTCTGGCTTCGAACGGGTGGAAGATTAGTAACCTCCATCGTTGCCCGAGGGACAGGTATGACCCCGTCTGGAGTGCTTATTGGAAGAAAATTGCCGAACTGAATAGATACCATGTTCGCCGCCACGGTAACCTCTTCAAAGTCTATCGACAGAGCTTTGGAGTCGATAAGACTCTCGATGTATCGCTTTAATTGGAAGTAGTCCTGAGTGGAATGATGGACATAGTGGTGGAAGTGACAATATTTTGGGTCCTCCATTTCTGCTGCTCGGGGTTCGTACCTCGGTGGAGGGAGCTGGATACTACCCTCTTGCACGAGCATATCGAAGATAGGTTTGACATGACTATCTTCAAATGAGTAATTAACCTTGGGCCACGGACCTTCCACCTATTTTTGTTCGGGCTTTGGAGTCGCATCAGTGACCATAGCCTGTTTGTCCTTATTGTCCCGGTTGGTGGTGGCCCCACTGTTGTTGTTACTGGAGGTGGAACCAGGACGTCTTCCCTTATCCTCTCCGTCTGGGATGTGTAATCCCAGCTGGCGAGCCTTCTTCAATTTTGCCTCTGCGTTGGTAACACTTATGATGAAGGTCGTTCAATCCCTGAACTGATAGTCACCCATCCAGAGGCTAATTGCAGGGAGCAGCTTCTTCTGGCAGATTTCAATCAAGGAGCTCTCGGAATTGCCTTAGGGCAATCTCATTGCGGTTTGGCGAAACCGCTCGATGTAGTCCCTTGTTAGCTCCCTTTCTTCCTGAACGACATCCATGAGAGACGACATTGTTACATCATGCCCCACTTCATAAAATCTTTCCAGGAATATGTGTTTGAAGCCGTCAAAAGAATGAATGCAGTTGTCCGGAAGGTTGCGGTACCAGTCGAATGCGATCCCCTCCAATGCTCCGATGAATAATCGCGTAAGGATGGCATCACTATGCGACAAGTGGTCAGTCGTGACTTCAAACTAAGTCATGTACCGACTAGCAAAGGTCTTCCTGTCATAGGAATCGATATGGAACGGCTTGTACCATAGAGAAAAAGGCACGTCTCTCCATGCAACAGGATATCGTTGTCGTATTCTGAGATCCCGAGAGGAATCTGGGGCATTGAACATCGTTCGAAGCTCCTGGACTTCCCTCCTTACCTCCTTGGCTTCATCTGCAGCTGAAGGAACGGATGCTGCTAAAGGATCATCACACAAATGAGGGGCGATCGTGTTGGAGTCCGCATTGATTGCGGGTCCCAGGCTTGTTTGTCCAGGCATCCTTGCTGGTTGAGTTGGCAAAGCGGCTTTGATCTCGTCCACGGACTTGACCAAGGATAGGAGCATTGCTTCTAGCACTTCTAGCCGTTATCGGTCAGAAGGAGCTTCATGATCATCGTCAGCCATAAAGACTGTCCTCATGTAGGTAGAGGTGGAAAGGATTGTGGCAGAGGTACTTTCTGTGTCGTACCCTTGTATAGAGAAATTGTCAGGGAATATCGAAATATCATCTTCCGCTGACTCGGAAGGGGTGCTACCCCCTGTGCAGGAAGCCGCATCGTCTTGGTGAGGGTGGTGGCCCTCAGGGAAATCCAAGTCTGTTGTACAGTTCTGGGGGATCTCTACCCCCTGTATGTGCTCTTGGTACACCGGATTGTCGCATATATTGAGGGAACTGCCACCCCCAGCTTCATCTACTATCAAGGAAGCCGAAGGTGCACCCCTGGGTGTCGGAAGCTTCTTTTTGGATCGAGTGCCTAAATAGACACCCCATATGGTTGTCGATGGGAAACCCCCAGACGAGGGTCTCCTTGCAATGCTGGCTGAGATTGTCGGGCTGGAAGAGCCTATCTTCTTTCTTTCCTTGCCAGGTGGAACCTTTTGAGTTGAATTAAAGGAGGCGAAAGGAAACTCCTTGTCCCCTAGAATTTGCACATATTCTTGATTTATTGTCGGACAGGTGCTGGCTGCTGCAGTCGCTGGAAAACTGACTGCCGATCTTCAGGTGCTGCTGATTTATCGCAGCGGCAGTTGATGATGACTTGGGTGCAACGATGCCCCGAGAGGGACTCATTTCATGCCGATACTGTCATCTTGCGTTTGTGAGTAATCACGTCACGTAAGTCAGTAGGAAGCTGCTCTACCTTTGCACCAAACTTGTGAACTTGGCTATCCCGAGCGCACGGGTGCTTAGGCATCATGTTTGCTCCCTGATCCGTGGCTAGTAAAAGCACTTGCTCTGGATCTTTAGAGGGAGATTTTAAAGACCCACCCTGTTCGTTAGCCCTGGGGGACTGGACGCGGGTGGTTCTGTACAACTTTCCGTCAGGAGACCGTGTAACAGTCAACGGGGCCCGTTGACAGTCAGCAACTTGGACAGTTGACTGGGCTGGTTGGGTCCGCACTGCCCTAGACTTTTTTGACTTAGCACCCGAAGGCGCATAGTAAAAGGAGTCCAGATTGATAAATCCCATATCCTCAGTCGGCCGTATGGCGTTGTTTGCAAAAACAAAAGTATGAACTTTATTGATACAAACTTTGTAAAGATTACAAGAATTCTGGGAAAGTACAACTATAGGAATCCAATCTAGAAGACGATTGCTTTATCCCTTGGACGATGTGAACTTTGAAGATGGTAGCCTCTAAAGTTGAAGGCAAAAGCCTCGGAAGAATGCAGCAGCACTTGGGCAAGAACTCCTGAACTCTCTGATATTTCTGAACTTTATGTCTGATCCCCTTGAATGAAGACTTGAAACTCTATTTATAGAGTTCTGGAAATAACTAATTTTTAGTTATTCTGAATGGCGTAAGTTGGATTGCGTAGGAACTAGATTGCGCAGCATCAGACTGCACAGGTAGTAGTCTGGTCGTGGACCAACTGTCTTGGACACATGGCATCATTTAATTGAAATGCGAATGATCGTGTGCAAACGGCTGCCACGTAACGTACAATTGATGGAATGAATGCCACGTATACTTTTGTCAGTTGTCATGATGAAGTGCGCCACATGAATTGCATTGACTTCGGATTGCGCTGAGATGGATTGCGCTGGGCTGGATTACGCAGGCACTGGATTGTGCTGTATGTACAGCTGTCCTCGAGTACTGTGCGGCGTAATAAATGAACAGTCTCCTCGTTCTTTGTGCTATCAGCTGTCAGAAGATTTAATTGTGTCAGGTAATGATGATATTGCCACGACAGCTTGCGCAGTTGAAAGTGTGCGCAGTCTAGTGTGTGCAATCTGAATGATGCACAATCTGAGGTCTGCGCAGTTTATTTGAAAGCTGTATTTCTTAATTTTCATAATTTTGTTGATGGGTGCAACTTGATTTTTAGGACCTACAAGACCCCCTTCAAAGTTTTCGAAAGTTAAATTTATTCAAAATTTCAAAATACTTTGAATTTTAAATTTTAAATCAAGTTGCGCATGAACTGTCTGCGCAATCGGATGAATAGACTCCTACTTTTTCGGCGCAATCTGTGGCGGCCGTTGGTTCTTTGAAAAACTATAAATAGTTCCCTCGATCCTTCGATTTGTTCTTTACTTGCTTTCTTGTGTTTTGAGAGAGAAAAATCCCTGAGCTCATTCCGACTTCATCCTTCTTATCCGTCGACCTCATAGCCCCAAGACGATCCTCCGTCGCCGACAAGGGCAAGGCCCCCGCCTAGTCTTTGGCTAGGGTTGCACCTCGTCCTTTCCGTCACGAGACTGCGCACCCTGCTTTGCGCGGTAGGCAACCCAATCGAAAACCCCTTTTTAGGGCTTTTTGTCTTCACTGATCTTCAAAATCCATCTCTTTTTAGAGATGCGATCATACTACGCCACCCTTTTTAGGGTTTTGGTTGCACGAACTAGTTATTCTTTATTTTTATGAAGAATATCTTCTTACATAATCGGTTGAATTGCGCTGGCAAAAGTCAGCACAATCGGCTGATTTGTGCAATCTTATCAGCACAATCTGATGGTTGCGCAATCTGATAGTTGCACAATCTGATGGTTGCGCAGTCTGATGGTTGCGCAATCTGATGGTTGCGCAGTGTGATGGTTGCACAATCTGATGGTTGCACAATCTGATGACAAAATTTCTGACTTTGACTTGTACTGAATTGTGATTTTTTTTATATTTGATGCAGTTGACACCAGAGAAGATCCTGAATATGAAACATTTGTAGAAACTTTATCTGAGCCAGATTTCAAAGAAGATTTATCTCATGTACTATTTCTACAGTATGCCCTTCCATCATCTCGTCAGACTATTTTGATAGCACAATACAACGAGAATGCTAAGCCTGATAAATGGACAGCCTTTACAATCTGCTGACGCTGTCACTCATAAGAAGCCCATGTTTCTCTTCGGAGATGCCATTGATAAAAGTTCTCAACCAAGACCCAGAGTTGAATTGAGAACTTTCCAATGGAAGGAGAAATTGATTCAGTTGCCAGTCATAGCCAGATGCCTTCCACTAGCAAGATATGCTCATGCGAGCCATCCTAGGAGGATGGAATGGGACATTACTCCTTTGCAACAGGCACGGACCGAAAAAATCTGTGTTAAGAAAGGTCCGAACAACAGGGACATGTTCTACAGTTCTTCCGAACGACACAGCACTTTATTGAGGGGGTTGAAACCAGGTTATATTCCCCCCCGAGAACTCATCTTTATTGCTACCGGTAAGAACACCGATTTTTGCCAACGAGTATGCCAAAGCAGAGGGTAAATATCCGGATCAAGACATCCGGTTGACAGGTCTGGTAAACCCAGAGGTCAAAAGATGGAGTTGTATTGCCAACTGGATACTGGTCCAGTTTGAAGATAAACTCAGAGAAATTGAGCTGTATAATGCGGTTCATGCTACTGTATACGGCTTCTTTCCAAATCCTCATCTGTTTTTGGCTTTAGCAGAGAGGTACAATTACAGGACAGGGACATTTATGACGCCCTGCGGGAAGATGGGCTTAGCTTTACATGAGATAAAGTACATCTCATATTTACCAATGGGTGAGTTGCCTTACGAGGAGTACGTCTCGACCAACGACAAAATAGATAGACTTCGTCGAGAGAATTCAAAGATGGTAGAAGTATTTGATGAGCTTCTGTGCCATTATAACATCTGCTCTTTGTATTAGCAAAGTGGCTCTGTTGGCACATGCTATTCATCCAAATGGTTGACTTATCTTTTTCTCAACCGTATTATCGAGAAAAAGACAAAAGATCATGACCCATGTAACCCTGGTTTCTTCAATCCCCTCAGTAATAGTGAAGTTATAAAACTGATGGAGGAGAACAAGAGAATGGATATCAGAATTGATGATGAATACCAATATCCTCCTCTTAAGGCTGGAGAATTTATGGAGAGCTTCATAAGAATGGGCTACAGGTCCATGTCTAAACAATCCCAGCTAGCAGGATTCTTGACGTACTGGCTACGTCAATTCGTTGTGCCTGGAGCAAGTGCTGTAGACCGCTTCCATCGCGGTGTTCTTTTTGCTGCTGTCCGGTTAGTCTTCGGCTACCGGATGGACTTACTTTCAGCGATGACCTGTAGTATAAATGCGGGTCTTCGTCTATGTTGATTCTATGATCAAGTGCAAGGGTGATAAGGTGAACTTCCCCAGACTGGAGTTATCTTACACATACTTATTCGGATGGTTGCTCTTGCATCATCCATCATTGATGAACCCTACCATGGGAGTAGTTGGTGGCAGTTTTCTACGCAGGTTCTCACAGAGAAGATGGATATATACTAGTCTAAGGGATTGCAGGTGAACCCTGAACCTCGGTAAAGGATGGAATTTTCTTTGCACTCCCCCTCCAACTGGTTATGAGCATATGGCAGCAAATCTGATTGACCTGGGGAGGCAACCAATAGTCGGGTATCTTTTGAATGGCTGAAGACAATCGGACCATCCCATCTTGTATACAGATTTGAAGAAGAATGCTTCCTTGAACCATATCTGCCGAGCTGCTTTGTTCGTCAGTTTGGATATGACCAGTTTTATGTAGGTAACGCCATCACGTGCCTGCAAGGAAAAGGTTATTTGATCGATGGTGCCCGGGCCTGGGCTTACTATAATGCTCGAGACACAAAAATTGTGTTCTCGATGCCAAACAGAACTGATGCTGGTCCAAGAATGTTGTATATTTATTCCCATTTTTATACAGCTGCAAATACATTTGCTGAAAACTATAGCCTCGTTGATAGTTTTACAACAGCAAATTGTCTGAAGAGAAAAGCGACTGACACATTAGCTCCCAATAACGATGCTGAAAATGAGCCAGTGGACGACCCATTGGAAGCTTCTAGAGAAGCTAATTTCTAAGAGGAAGTCAACCAACCTTTAAGAATTTCTCTAAAGGTTATTAAATCTCCGATCAAGGAGAAGAAGAGAAGGAGAGAAGAGCCTTCTTCCCCAGCTATGAAGAAGAAATTGATCTTGGAACATTCTTCAGAGAAGGTTACCACCGGATCGTAATCCAGACAATTAGCCGAGTCCACTCGAGATGAAGCCGCTACACCGACCTCTGTTCAGAAACAAGTCGATGTAGTAAACATAGAGAGCCCTGAGAGGCCTCTACATAGAAGAAAGAAGTTAGCTCACAAAAGAAAGAAGATAACAGTTTCTCCTCCAAGGCAAATTTTGTCTTCGGTAGTGATGAACGCTGTGGCTGGAATCACCCTGCCATCTCCTACCCCTGTTTTTGAGTCTGGGCATAAACTCCTAGTCCAGAACGGAGAGAAGTGATTGAGCAGAGTGAAGAGAGAAATGAGACCATAGAGCCCAGAGAAAATATTGCTGAAGCAGAGCATGAAGCTTTGCCATCCCCTTTACCGATGATGGATACTACTCAACCTCCTGCTACACCGGGAGCAACCCTCGAGGAAGAGGATCGTTTGATGATCGAGGCTTTATATGACTGTGACTTCGGTTATCAAGAAGAAACTGATCATGTCGCTGATGCTGCTAGTGAAGATGCTCCTGAGGACAGTGAGAACGAGGAGAGCACCTCATCAGAAGCTGTTGATGAGACACAAAATCTAGAAGAGGATTGTTGAGATCCAGACATCTCCTAGAGCTATTGATGACACTCTGACTCCTGAAAAGGAGGCTGAGGTGCCGATATCTCCAGAGAAGATTGCTGATGAAGAAGTGGCTTTGGAGGAAACTCCAGTTGTTGCTCCCGAAGGTATTGTATGAAATTAGCGATCTTCTTTTAATAAACAGCTTGATAGCTAACATCTTTATTCTTATCCATACAGAACCCGGATCTTCTTCTGCTCCTCCAGCATGCATGGACATAGAACTTGCGACGACAATTGCTAGTAGCAGTCGCCATTTATCCTGTGGCTCTGAAGCAGGAAGTAGTCAGGCAATAGTGTCTGAAGCTACTTCTGCTCAGTTAGATTCTGTCCCAACAGATGATAGGCCAATTGCCGGATCGAATCATGGTAAAACTGTTTTTATTTTTGATTCTCTTTTGAAAATAGCAAATGACAAGCAAAATGACAATATTTAATTTTGCAGAAGAACAACCAGGAGGAGCGACCAGCTCCACTTTAGCTCCTATATTCAAAGAGCCTACTATCCGAGAAACTGAACGTCCTGCTGCCTCGTCATCAACAGGAGTTGCTGCGACTCCTGGTGCTCTGGCGACCAATCAATTCGTCATCCAATCATTCACCAAATTCTTTTTCGATTCTTTGGAACCATTGATCAATAGGGTGATCGAAAAAGAGGATGCTAATTTTTATACAGTTAGAGGTCAAACCTCTTTCTTAATTCATGCTATCCGCGAGCAAGGTGACGAGCCCCAAGCTACTTTTCTTGAACATATCTTAAATGAGCTAGAGACTTCAATAAAGAACTACAAAGAGCTCAATAAGGGGAGGTAGAACTCTTAGTTCAAGCAGAATTTGAACGAATGGCTCAGGAAGCTGCAGTGGAGAGAGTAAATTTCCAGATTCTCTTGGATGCTTTTGCTACTAAATCTGCTGAGTACAATTCCAAGGTGGAATCGGTGTCATCTACTGCAAAAAGAAAAGAGAGAAGAATTGCTGAACTGAGAGCGGAGATTGCTCGTCTCCAAGAAGAATTGGAAGATGAGGTTACCGGGCATCAAACTGCACTCCAACAACTCGGAGCTATAACCCAAGAAAGAGACAAATATGCCGCAGCCCATAATGATGAAATCACTCGCAGAATGGTGACCATGCCCACTTTCAACGAGACATCTGGAATGGAAGAGGCCAGGAAGAAAGTGATGGAATCTCGCGAAGAGCGATTGCAAACTCTGAGGCAACAAATAACCGGCTTGATGACACCACCAGCTTAAATAGAAAGATATCTTGTATTTTCTTGTCTTTTACAGCATGTATGTTTTTGTAATGTCTTAAATTTCAATCAATAAAAAGATATTTTATTGTGGCTCTATTATTTGTTGCATATCTTATTCAAATAGAGATAGAAAATATATTCAGAGGTACAGGACATGATATATTTCTCGATTTTAGAAAATAATCATATTCATTATATCTGCTCAGAGGTAATGTGGACATGGCAGAATATAATTTGTCGAATATTATTATTTCAAATGAACGAAAATAAATCGTCAAAAAGGTGTGAACGAAATAAATGAACAAAATAAATTGTCAGGATGAACGGATGGACCGTCAGATGATTTTAACGAACGGGCGAACCGTCAGATGAACGGGTAAACCGTCAGATGATGAAAATGAATGGGTGAACCGTCAGTGTGAACGGACGAACCGTTGAATGGTGAACGGACAAACCGCCTGATGATGATGAACGGACGAACCGTTAGATGATGATAATGAACGGGTGAACTGTCGGATGAATATGTGAACGGACAAACCGTCAGATGATGATAATAAACGGGTGAACCGTCGGATGAATGTAATGAACGGACGAACCGTCAGATGAATGTAATGAACGGCCGAACCGTCGGATGAATATGTTACTTCGTTGTTTTGAGAATCTCCGCCTATAAATAGAACAGAAATTTGGAAGAAATGATCATTTCCACTTTTCAACATAAAGATGTCGCCTGGAGATGCATCCAAGAAGGCTAAAATTGTTCCGAAGATTGAAGTGGGTACTGAAGAACGTCCTACTGATCCAGTCCAGCCAAAGCAGGAAGAAGCAGGCGAAGGTTCGTCTGCATCCAAACCACCGCGAGATATCTTGGACTTTCTGCTTGAACCCGGGACGACTGAAGAGGAGGAGGCCATGAGGATGGCTGCTTGCAAGTTCCTGGTAGGCTCGAGCAAGGATGTTCTCAGTTCTTTTGCTGATTATGTCTTTGATAAGGACGGTAGTGATCCGCGTCCCAATGTTGAGAAGGATGATAGTGACCTTCCTTGATATCATGTAACATCGTTTATGATGAAATAAAAATCAAACTTTATTTATGAACTGTCTGATCTTATTTACATAAAATCTCTGTTACATTTATACATAATATTTCTTGAGAAATTTGCCATTGATAGGTATCATTGCAACTCGGCCGTTTAACTCTGAAAGTTGATAGGCTCCATTTGAAAAGACTTTGCTGACAATATAAGGCCCTTCCCACTTCGCATCGAACTTGCCTTTACTCGAGTGAGTCATAGTCAATGGATGTCTTACTGTTAGAACAAGTTTTCCTTGCTGAAAGGCTCTGACTTTAACTTTGCGGTTGAAAGTCTTCGAGATACGGGCTTGATATAACTCAATGTGCTAACCGCTTCTCATCAAGTGCTTCTAATTCTTGAAGTCGAAGAAGATCGTTGTTCTCTGTAGTGAGTTCATTAGCAATGGCAATCCTTAAAGAAGGAATTTGAAGTTCTAGAGGAAGAACTGCTTCACAACCATACACCAAAGAGAAAGGTGTAAAGCCTGTGGGATTGCGGACCGTAGTTCGATAGGCCCAAAGACATTCACCAAGCTTTTCACTCAAGTTCCGTTTGTTAGTAGACACAAACTTCTTGAGGAGCTTGATAATGGTTTTATTGAAAGCTTCAGCTAAGCCATTAGCAGCAGGATTGTAGGGTGTCGAAGCAACATTGTTAATCCGATGATCATCGCAGAATCTCGTAAACTTCTGGCTGATGAATTATGGTCCATTGGCATGGATGATTCGTCGAGGTACACCAAATCGATAGATGACATGGTGTTTGACGAAGTTGATGACACTGGTGGTCTTGACTTCAGCCAGAGGTATAGCTTCAGCCCATTTGGAGACGTAATCGGTTATCGCCAATATGAACCGATGCCCTCTAGAAGAAGGAGGATTGATGGGACCGATGATATCCATGCCCCAAGCTTCAAAAGGCCAGGAAGCAGCAGTCGGATGAAAAAATTCTGAAGGTTGATGAATAAAATTTGCATGGATTTGACAAGCTCGATATTTCTTTGCATAATCGATAGCATCAGATACCATAGAGGGCCAGTAGTAACCCATGCGTCGGATACGATCCTGTAGCTTAGGACCGGGTTGGTGTGCTCCGCAGACACCGTCATGAGCTTTATACAGTATTTGTTTTGCTTCATCACCAGCAAGACAGCGCAAAAGTAGGCCGTCATAAGTCCGTCGATAGAGAGTCTTAGTGGTCTGATTGTAGTAGAATCATAGAGAGCGCCGACGAATACTCGTAGCTTCTTTAGGATCTTCAGGGAGTATGTCATGAACTACGAAGTCGATGAAGGGAGCTCTCCAATCTTCACTGATGACATTGACTTCAGTGAGATTACTGAACTCAATATTACGATTATTTTCGATGCAGAACAATTCCCGATTAGAGACAACCACCACCTGTTGTCTTTTGATAGGGATGGCTAAGACTGCTGCAAGATTGGCCAAAGCATCTGCCTCAGTATTGCAAGCTCGACGTACATATTCAATGAAGAAGGCTTTGAATGATGTAGCCATGTTGATTGCCGCTTCAAAGTAAGGCATTAGATCTTGATGGCGAACTTCATAGGTCCCTCTAACTTATTAACAACCAACTTGGAATCGCCATAGACTTCAAGATACTCGACGTCAAGTTGCTTGGCTAGTTGAAGGCCAATGAGTAGAGCATTATACTCCGTCACGTTGTTGGAGCAAGGCTCATCTAGGGAGTATGCTCTTTGGATAGCTGACCCGTCTGGAGAAACAAGGACAACTCCAACTCCTGCGACAATGGCACCATTGGGTCCAATTCTGGATGCACCGTCGAAGAATAGACGCCAAGTAGGGAATTCTTCAGAGATTGTATTAGATTCCAAAGTCTCATCTGGAATTTCATCGTAAAGTTCGGATGTCTCTGGAACAGGATGGGCTGCTAAAAAATCCGCCAGTGCTTGACCTTTGACAGATTTTTGAGGAACATATACCATGTCATATTGGGCTAGCAGAATGGCCTATGTAGCCAACTGATAGTTGAGTGTGCTAGGCTTCTTCATCAGTACCCGAAAAGGATTAACTCGAGATATGACATGAATAGTTTGACCAATGATATAATGCCGAGTCTTCTGAACAGCAAACATAAGAGCTAGGCATTCTTTTTCGACCGGACTATAATGGTGTTCAGCACCAATCATAGTACGACTAAGATAGTAAATAGCTTATTCGTGGCCTTCCTTGATCTTTTGGGCAAGTAGAGCACCCAATGAATGGTCCATAGCACGGACATACATTAAGAATGGTATGCCAGAGATTGGTAGCACCAAGACTAGTGGATTCATGAGATACCGCTTGATATCGTCAAATGTTCGTTGACATTCTTCGGTCCAAACGAAAGATACACCCTTCTTCATTAGTTGAGTAAATGGTCTACAGTGTCTAGACAGGTTCGAATGAATCTCCTGATATACGCAAGTCGACCTTGGAATCCTCGTAGCTCTTTTAGGTTGCGTGGAGGACACATCTCTTGAATGGCTTTGATCTTCTCGGTATCCACGTGTATACCCTTAGAGGTAACGATGAAGCCGAGAAATTTGCCACTAGAGACACCCAAGAATGACTTGGTGGGATTTATTTTGAGTTGATGTTGGCGTATGAGATTGAAGATAGTTCTCATATCTTGGATGTGATCTTCCTTTAGACGACTTTTGACAGCAATATCGTCAACGTAGCATTCGACAGTCTTACACAGATGATCTCGAAAGATGGTACTCATTGCTCGTTGGTATGTTGCACCAGCGTTTTGGAGACCAAACGGCATCACAGTATAGCAGTAGACTCCACGAGAAGTGCGGAACGAAGTATGCTTCTCATCTTCAGGATGCATCCGAATCTGATTGTATTAGGAGAATCCGTCCATGAAAGAAATTCTTTCGAATCTACAAGTGTTGTCGATCATGACATCTGTGATAGGGAGAGAAAATTCGTCTTTTGGACATGCTTCATTAAGATCCCAAAAATCGATGCAGACTCGAA
Source organism: Iris pallida (assembly GCA_029216955.1). NCBI lineage: Eukaryota > Viridiplantae > Streptophyta > Magnoliopsida > Asparagales > Iridaceae > Iris > Iris pallida. Next base: position 52,333,828 of record JANAVB010040619.1, read on the forward strand.
CTTTGCCGGTTTTCTTTAAAACTGGGACAACATTAGCTACCCAATCAGGATGTTGTTCTTTTTGAATAAAGCCACAAGCAATGAGCTTCTTGATTTCATCATCGATTGCATCTATCATTTTTGGCTTGAAACGTCGTTGTTGCTGTTTGACCGGTTTTGTATTCGGCAAGATGTTCAGTTTGTGAGTAGTAACTTTAGGATCCAGACCTGGCATGTCTTCATAGCTCCAGGCAAAGACATCAATGTACTCTTTAATCAGAAGAATTAATTTTTGTTTATCCGCCTTTGGAAGGTTCTTACTGATGAATATTGGACGAGGTGACTCGCTCTCTCCTACATCAACTTGAACTAATTGATCTTCGGTAGGAGGTTTCTTTTGTTCGAATCGGAGTTCCCATTGGGTATCCATTCGTTGAGCCCAAGGATCTGTTTTAGAATTTTCTTCAATATCCTCGTCATAGCCTTCTGGAAGTTCAACGGAGACCATGTTAGAAGATACAGTCAGCCGATAGACTTGACCGATACTGGTGTCAGAATCCCATGATCTAGAATCAGAAGAGTTAGAACGCTCCTCACTATCGGATTCAGAGCCTGCTGGGGATAATAATAGAGGAGAAGCATATCCGAGACCCCTTTTGGTCCTGTTGTAGTACATTTCTGACTTTCCTTTTGGAACAGTTGTACGGAGAGGAGTTCTCCGTCCTTTACCGTAGTTGAGGCCACTTTTGAAGTCGTAACCCATCTTTCGGATGATATCTTTTGATTGTTGACTGTAGCGACGGAGTTGAAGATGCCCCGTATCATTAACTTTGTTATTATCCGTATAGCTGAATTGTTGTTCCGGTCCTTTACTAAAAAGTATTGGACTCTCGCCTTTCTTACGAGCCGGAATAATACGATATGAATCCTTTGGGTGTTCAAATGAAACTTCAGTTTGAAGAGATTACACAACTCCCATTGTAAATGACTGAAAGCTATCTAATACGTCCAAATAGCATTTAGCATGGTAAATGACATCAGTATACTGGAAAGTAGATGCTTTTTTATTGATTTGTACATTTGTATTTACAGCAGGACCTTTAGCCTTAGCAGGCTTAGTCAGATTGATTACAAGAGGGGGAGAAAAAGAACGTGGAGGAGGATTAGCTTTGTTACGACGGAGGTCGATAACAAGCGGCTCAGAGGAGGTGAGCTCCCTTTTGTCCTTGTTATGAGTTAAATCAATAACAAGTGGCTCAGAAGAAGTGAGCTACTTTTTATCCTTGTTACGACGTAAGTCGATAACAAACGGCTCAGAAGAGGTGAGCTCCTTTTGATTTTGATCATCAATTGATTGCTTCTGGACTGGCAAATGGATAGCCAGTGGCTTGGAAGATTGAGGACGAGAAACACGCCCTTTGACAGGAATGATGAGGGTGTCATTAGGCACTGTTTTTTGCTCTTCTTCAGTATCCAAAGACAGGACAACCTTCATGAATTCGTCCTTGTACATACGAGCATCATTGTAATATGCTTCAATGCCTTTGAAAGGATAGAGATCAGCAACCTCCTTTTGGACCTCTCCATTGTCATTAACATATTTAAAACATTGATGGAGAGTTGAAGGGACAATGTTATGCTCATGCAGAAATTATCTTCCGAGCAAAGCATTGTAGGAACAACCATGATTGTCAATAATGTAGAAGGTAACTTTTGTGTGAAGATTGCCTATTTGGAGTTTTAGGCGAATCTTGCCCAGAGGTTCACTCCTTCCCTGATTGAACCCAAGGATGGTGGTAATTGTACTGGAGAGACTATGCACTGGGATTTTCAGTATATCCAACATTGTCTTCGGCATAATGCTGAGAGCAGACCCTGGATCTATCAAAATACGATCGACTTTCATCGAGTCGACGTATCCTGTATAGTAGAGGGGACGATCATGCCTGTTGTCTTCCATCAACATGTCATCCTGTGTGAAAGTTATGTTTGGAATTAATTCCAACACACTATGACAATGGAGGCAAGAGACTGGTTCTGCTTTCGGCTTCTTCAGAAGGGCTAAACAGGTTTCGGCTTGCATAGGAGCCTCACTCAGAGTTTCCTGAGTTTTTTTAGAGAGGCGCAAGAGCTCGAAAATTGACAGACGAGCCGGTGTATTGGCCAACTGAGCCAAAATATCAAAGTTGTAAGGCTTTTCAAGTCCGGAGGGAGATGTCTTCTTCTAAGGTTTGTCGAAGCGGACTTGTTGTTTGCCTTTGTCAGCGACCGTCGGTTTGGGAGGAATGGGTATCACAACCGGTGAGGACGCAGTAGGAATATCCTAAGTGGAAGCAGGCTGTACTAGAGCAGGTTCAGAGGAAGAAGCAGGATTCTCTTGGGCTTCGGGGTAATCCTTTAGATAAGCTTTCCCTGATCTGGTACCTAGCAGGATTTCTTCATCAACTATAGGGTCAAAAGACACCATATTGCAAATTTTTGTCTTGCCCTTGGAGCGATCTTTCTTTTTGGAGGAAGAGTGAAGTTCGAACTCTAAAGCAAGATCCGAATGAATCCACATAATCTCGCCATTGTCAAGAGAAAAAGGGACGAGACCTTTACTTCGTGGAGAAGGGAGATTCTCAATCTCGAGAGTAGCTTTAGGAATAGGGATGACGCCGTATTGCACCATCTGGGGCGAGAAGTTACCGAATTAAACTGAAACCATATTTGCAGTAACAGCCTTCTCATCTTGTTGCATAGTGACAACGCCAGCGTTGACCAATTCCTGAATTATGCCTTTGAGCACATAACATGCTCGAGTGGGATGTTCGATGAACCTGTGATAGACACAGTACTTGGGATGATCAGTCTTACCGACTTCATCGAGCTTATTTGGATCTGAAAGTTGGATTTTACTGCTTTTGATTAAGCAATCAAAGATGCTCGTTGTGTCATTCTCGTCAAAGGAATATTCTACTTTAGGACGAGGTTCTCTCGGTGGAGGTGCTGAAGGAGTAGAAGTGGACGTAGGAGGAGCTACGTTGACCGCCAGAGATTCTTTATTCTTGTTCAAATTAATATTCAAAGTTTCTTTTGCTTTGCGGTTGTTCTGGCGATTGCCACCACCTGATATTTGATGTTCATCCCGGTCGGGGTTAGACATTTGTACCCCTAGCTGTTTGAATTTGTCGGCGCTAACTTCAGCGGCTTTAGCGTTGATAATGAAAGATGGCCAGTCTTGGAACTGAGTAGATCCCGTCCACATGCTGATGATAGGCAATAGATTTGCCTTGTAGGTGTCTATGGTGACAGCAGCCGGAGTTCCAGGAGGCATTTTCAAAGCTTCCCGGCAGAACCTTTCAATGAAACTTTCAGCAGTTTCATTGTGCCTTTGTTTGATTTTATTGAGGGCTGACATAGTCATGTCGTTGATCCCCTCGTAAAATCTTTCCAAGAAGATTTGCTTTAAGCCAGAGAAAGAGGTGATACAACCATCGGGCAAGCTTCTGTACCAATCGTATGCTACGCCAGCTAAACAGCCGACGAATACTCTGGTAAGAAGAGCATCATTTGGTTAAAGTTGGACAGTCGTAACCTCAAAGTGGTTAATGAACTGACTGGGAGAAGTGCTGCCATCAAACAGCGAGATAGTTGGGATTTTATACTTCAGAGGAAACGGGACTTCCTTTCATTCAACTGGATAAGGTTGTTTGATCCCCCAATCTTTGCAAGTTGTCCTTTTTCTTGAAAGCTTCGAACTGAGTCCGCAGGAGCTTCACAGCTTCATTGGCATCTTCCATTGATGTAGAAGGAGCAGGCTGAACCACGGTGTTAGGAGGAGGAACAATATGATAAGCACTACCCCCAGCACCTGACTGACTGGGTGTAGGTTAGATTTGTACATGAGGTATTTGAGTAGGTGCTACCCCCAGTCCAGCATTGACAGGCACCGACGATGCTATGATTTTAGGATTTATAGGTAGCACGATCGGTGGGACTGTATGCTGGGCCACAATGATGGAATGCATACTTGCGACCATTTCCGCCATTGTCTTCAGCTTATCTTCCAGTGCAGCTATTCTTTGTTCTTGACTAGCTGAACTGGAAGCCTCGGGATCTTCATTGACAACGTAAGCTGTCACTTCTTTGGGTACAGTGGAAGACACTGTCTGCTCTGAGCTTTCGCTGTATGCATCATAGTCAGAGAAAGAATCATCTCCTGAGTGAGAAGGAAGAAGACGTTCAAAAGGATCTTGAAGATTCCTTTGACCGATTGTGTCTCGGCTTCGGGATCTGGTATGTTGGAATACTCCTTCAGAGGATTCTTGGAGTAGATCCAAATACCGTTGGCTTGGCTTGCGAGGCTTCCCATGCTTAGAGCACTTCCTACCCCCAGTATCTCTAGAAGTTATATTGATGGAAGCATACAAAACCTCGTCTTCATCTTCCGACATAGGTTCAGAGTTAGAAAAGTTCAGACGATCGAAGACAGATCGTCTGGTTGTTTGACAATAACACTTGATGACAACCTTGTGATTACAATGATGATGATCACTTGGTTGAATTGGAAGTGTTGAAGTGTTGTCCCACCTTTGCTTGAGGTATTCTCGGAGGTCAGGAACAGCAATGGGACAAGAATAAGTTCGAGGGATATGTTCTTTAATAACATTCGGAACATGGTTCCGGTTCTTCAAATGTTTTGTCCCGTGGGTGTACAGGGAAGTGCTCATTTCATTGGCATAGGTGTCCGAATTCTTGATCCTGGAAGTTTATTTTTGATGATGTTTGGTCTTCGGCATTGGCTGTTTGCGTTTTGCCGAAGCTGGCCTGTTGAGATAAGTTCTTAGATCAGCAAACTCACCCCCAGGGGTTTCTGTTTGAGACACCAGCAATTTTCTCTGTCTTGAACGGAAGATCTTGAGGGTTGGGAGATCTTGGAATTCTGCTATCGGAGTAGGCAAAATACCTCTCTGATCAGTACAAGTTCCTTTAACATGGAGAGAAGAATCCTTGTTTGAAAGAGTTTTTGTACCGACTGATGCCGAGGCACGTTCAGTGTGATCTTCTACAGTAAAGACCGAAGAGGACTGAGAAAAGACCAAAGGGCCTTTTCTTTTGTTTTGTAAAGAAGGGTTAGCTAAAGAGCGTTTCCCTCTGTTGTCTTCCAAGTCAAGAGATGAAGAAGTTTGAGAAAAAACCAAAGGGCCTTTTTCTTTGTTCTGAGGAAGAGGAATAGCCAAAAGACTACCTCCAGTAGATTGTGCGGGAGCAGCAGGGTGTTGGAGAGGAGCAACACTCTTCCCCTTGTTGTGAGAAGAAGAAAGATTAGCCAAAGGGCTGTCTCTCTTGGATTGCGCAGGCACATTTTGCGCATGAATTGATGGCGCACTGGCAGGTGAGTCTTTGGCAGATGACTTTCTGGTTCTAGCCACAGACACTGTGGTTTGCGCATCAGGAGTTCTGGCCACAGAGTGTTTGGGGTGTACTCTAGTTGCTGGAGTGTTGGTTTGTGCAGGAAGATTGGCAGCCAACTGCACCAGAGGCAGAGGAGTCTTGCACCTTGATAGGGCAGCATATAAAGTCTCTTGTGCACTGGCAATAGCAGATTGCGCAGCATCCTTGACAGCAAAAACATTAGAATGCGCAGCTGTCTTAGAGGCAGAATCAGCAGACTGTGCAGAAGTCTTCTTAGCAGAAGAAATAGACTGCGCAGCATTCTTAGGGACCCACACTGGGCGCACTTTGCTTGTGGCAGAAGTTGTTACAGTGCGAGGGGTGGTCCTGGAGTTGATCATGGCTTCGTAGGCCGTCTGGTTGACCTTCACAACCAGAGTCTTCTGCGTCTTTCCGATAGACGCAACGTCACATTGAGTTGTCACTTCCTCGTCAGAGGAGAAAGTCTTCCCCAGCAGAGTCGCCATTTTGTTTGCAAAAACAAAAGTAAGAACTTTATTGATACAAACTTTGTAAAGATTATAAAAATTCTGGGAAAGTACAACTATAGGAATCCAATCTAGAAGACGATTGCTTTATCCCTTGGACGATGTGAACTTTGAAGACGGTAGCCTCTGAAGTTGAAGGCAAAAGCCTCGGAAGAATGCAACAGCACTTGGGAAAGAACTCCTGACCTCTCAGATATTTCTGAACTTTATGTCTGATCCCCTTGAATGAAGACTTGAAACTCTATGTATAGAGTTCTGGAAATAACTAATTTTTAGTTATTCTGAATGGCGCAAGTTGGATTGCGCAGGAACTAGATTGCGCAGCATCAGACTGCGCAGGCAGTTGTCTGGTCGTGGACCAACTGTCTTGGACACATGGCATCATTTGATTGAAATGCGCATGATCGTGTGCAGGCGGTTGCCACGTAACGAGCAATTGATGGCATGAATGTCACGTATACTTTTGTCAGTTGTCATGATGAAGTGTGCCACGTGAATTGCGCTGACTTCGGATTGTGCTGAGATGGATTGCGCTGGGCTGGATTGCACAGGCACTAGATTGCGCTGCATGTACAGCTGTCCTCGAGTACTGTACGGCACAATAAACGAACAGTCTCCTCGTTCTTTGTGTTGTCAGCTGTCAGAAGATTTGATTGTGCCAGGTAATGATGATATTGCTACGTCAGCTTGCGCAGTTGAAAGTGTGCGCAGTCTAGTGTGCGCAATCTGAATGATGCACAATCTGAGGTCTGTGCAGTTCGTTTGAAAGTTGTATTTCTTAATTTTCATGATTTTATTGATGGGTGCAACAAAATTTTTAGGACCTACAGGCGTCGGGCCCGCATGAGAGGCGGTCGAACACAGAGCTTCTGACAGAGCCGTATGAGACATCCTGTCTGAGGCCAGGATTGGCTGTCGCATGGGCTATCTTCTTACGGCTAGAGCTGGCTGCCGTATGGACCATCTTCCTACGGTCAGAGTTGGCTGCCGTATGAGTTGTCAGTCTGCGACCAAAGTCGGCTATCGCGTGGACAGACTGTCGATCTCCTCTATGTGGCTTCTTTTTTGTCCGTATGGATTTCCCTTATGCCCCTAAAAACTCAGCATCGTAGTATTTTCCTCTGCTGGATTTGGGGACAGTTGGGTCCTCTACGGTCGAAAATAAAGTCGCAGGAGAGTTCTGGTCACCGTCTTGGGCTGCAGAAGGAGCTTCTTCGAGAACTTGGTCGGAGACAACAGTTTTGTGCACCGACGTCTTGCGAGTCCTCTTTGGGTTGGCTCGCTTCTGAGACGGGCTGGCGCTCCCTTCAGAGAGCATTTCTTCGAAGGCTTGTTGGTCGAAATGAACCACAAGCATTTGCTGCGTAGAGCTGATCGTGGATGCATCAGATTGCGTCACTAGCTTCTCATCAAAAGAGAAAGACGTCCCCAGCAGAGTCGTCATCGTGTTTGCCATAAAAAATCAAAGACAGGTATTACAGAACACTGAAATTGATTACAAACTCGCTTGTACAAAAAAAAGCCTAGAAAGAAATCCTAGGAAACAATCTAAGTACAATTGTTTAGTTTTGATTCTGGGGGGTGACGGTGGAGGCTCGGGAAAGTGCTATCAACTCTGTCTTACTCCATGGACTATCTGACGTAGTCTTTAGATCTTGAAAAAATTGCCTTATTGAAGGTTGCCAGCCTTTTGCAGGGGTACGGCACCCTACTATTTATAATAGAATGTATGTTGAGCCGCATAGATAGCCTGTTGCCACGTGGCTGATTGGCACGCGAAGACCCGCTCTTTGGCTGCCATCTGTCGATTTGTTGGGATTTTGTTACAGCAAATCTGGGTAGTTTAGGACTTGGTCAGATTGCCACGCGTCCTGTCGAAGGAATCATTTTTTTAGCCGCATAGAACTCTCAGTTTTCGGCCATGTGGGGCCGCATGAGACTCATGCGGCTTAGGTCGCAGACTTCCTTAGCCCAGACATAGCTTGAGGATTTAAGCCACATAGATTCTTTATTTCGGCCGCATAAAGCTCATGCGGCTTGGATCATAGTTACTCTTGGCCACATGAAGTTTGAAGACTTTGGGGTCGTATATGTCTGAACTGCTTAGGTGACACTCCTTCTAGCCGCATGAAGACGTATGAACCTTGCTTTTGGACGACGTCTCATGTCTTATCTTTTTGTCAAAGTGTCCGAGCTGTCATTTTTGTCAGTTTTGTCAGGACTTGTCAGCTTTATCAAACGAACTGCTCCTCTTGGCCGCATATATCATTGAACCAGTCATGTGACTTTCCTTTATGCGGACCTGTTTGGCCCAAAGTACCTATGCGACAATTTGTAATCCGCATGAACCCCATATGTTTCATGCTTCTACAACTAGGTGTGGAAAGCGCTCGAGACGTAATGCATCCCGCAATTCGAGTCAATAATACTTATATCGGATTCACGAATTCGACGAAGGAGTATACCAATATACCAGATCAAGAAGCCAAGACACAATTGGTCAAAGAAATCTTCCTTCCGACCAAGAAACAATTGGTCAAAGGAATCTTCCTTCCGACCAAGAAATAATCAGTCAAAGGAATCTTCCTTCTGACCAAAAAACAATCGGTCAAAGGAATCTTCTTTCCGACCAAGACACAATCGGTCAAAAGAATCTTCCTTCCGACCAAGAAACAATCGGTTAAAGGAATCTTCTTGATTACAACCAAGATTCCTTCAGTCAAAAGGACATCCTTATTACTTATTCTGGGGATAGTTCCTTATATGACTTTCATGCTGATAGTAAAAGTTTCGAACGGACCATCTTTTCTACTAGCTCGTCTTCAATAGTTAGAGAAGTGACTGCTTATGTCATCACAGAAGATCAAGATGCTTCCAGTTCTAACAGTCAAGAGCAGAGAACTGCTGCTTTGGAGGCTAGTTTGAATAGCATGGTTGAGATGATGACAGGCATGCATGCTGTAATTATAACACAGTATACGGTTCCACCAGTCATAAATTTAATTCCGACCCAAGAACCTGTAACGACATCAGCTCCCGTCAACATTGGTCTGGGATACAGTCTCCTCACACCGCTTCCATACCTATACTGGCTATTCCAAGTCAATCTGGTACTGGGGTGGTACTTATCATGCAGTACCTCCTCCTAACATATCAAATCAATCTACTGCTCTACAATTATCGGGAGATACCAATGAGGCAGTAAAACTTTTACGTACTCAATTTGAGGCGTTCAAACAGAAAGACGGCTTGCAGAAGCTTGAGATCAAGCACCCTTATCCTATAGATTGGAAGAAAGTCCAATTTTCTTCCAAATACAAACCCCCTACTATTATGTTGTTTTATGGCAGCACATCTCCAAGTCAGTAACTTAATCGTTTTGAGGTAATGACTGATCAACTCCAGCCAAATGACGCTCTACTCACTAGGGTATTCGTCGGATATTTAGCAGGTGCAGCTTACAACTGGTATCGTAGTTTGCCAGATGGTTGTATAACCTCTTTTTCTGGATTCAAACAAATATTCCTAGAGCGATTTTATGAGGGAACAAATGACATGACTATGTCTGCTTTCATTAAAATTAAAAAGTGACACAATAAAACAACTGAACGATTCATTGAGCAATACCGTCGTGAGGCACTCAAAATGCCTTTCGGAACTCCAGATGCTTTGACTATAGACACTTGCAAGTCAAACATGTTGCCTATAATCAGCATGTAGACTGGATCAACACAGTTCCAGTATTGGCCTTCATTCATAGTGAATGCTAAAGCGGCAGAAGAAAGTGCTGACAAGTTTAAACAATTAGGTATTCATATGCCTAATCTTGACAAAGATGAACATGCTACACCAAATAACGGTGGCCGTCAGAACAACCGCAAGGGTAAAGAAACTTTGGCTATCAATGTCAAAGGTAAAGAAACTCTAACCGTCAACATAGGTCAATCAACACCTACTCCAATGGCACCACCACAAAGAGCACCACGTCCGAAAGAAGAATACTCTTTTGATGAAAATGATGTCATGAGTATCTTTGATTGTCTGATCAAGAGCAATAAACTTCAACTATCAGAAGCAAAACGGCCCGATGAAGTAGGTAAAACTGACCACCATAAATATTGTATTTACCACAGATTTATCGGACATTCGACTCGAGCATGCTATGTACTTAAAGGCAAGATCCAGGAGATGGTTAATTCTCATGCAATTACTCTCCAACAAGACGAAAAGACTGTAACGGCTAACGTCGACTCCAATTTTTCTGCTCAACTTATGCAGGACGACATCATTCCCATCCTGAAAACTACTTTGGAGATTGTTAATCTCCCACCTGCATGAACTGATGGTCTGGTTCCTCTGTCTACTGATAAAGGGAAGATTATGTAGATTCATCCTGATTTAATGGCTGACTTTGAAGCACCTTCTTTAAAGTCCAAGAAAGTAACCAAATACAAGTCATGTCACATGACTTCGTTGGGTGAACATTGTTCTCCACTTTTAACTGCCACTTTCATTTTGGCGTCAGATCCTCCTTCTTCTTTCTCCCCTTCTGAGACAATATTGTCAAATCCAGAAGCCAAATATCAACTAGATTTCCATCTGTATAGTCCACAATCTCGTGAACTAATGACAAAGATGGGGTATAATCTACAAAAGGCTTCTGGCCTGAATCATGGAAAATGATCTCTTGTACCTCTTTCTATGTCTTTCGCACAACTAATCTCGTGTTGGTTTAGGTTACTGGACAAACTCTTCATCTTGCCAAAAGAAACCTTCCAGAAGCAAAATCCAGGCAAAGAGTTGCAATATGGTGTCTTTCGAACCTGTATCCGAAGAAGAGGCCTTAACTGGTACCAGGTCTGGAAGAATTTACCTGAGAGACTATTCAAAAGGTCAAGAGAAACATGCTCTAGCTCTGGAGGCTCCTCCAGCATCATCTTCTCCTGCTGTCAATGTTTCATTGGTTTCATCATCTCCAGTGGAACCAACTCCTCCTAAACCAACGGCAGCCGACAAAGGAAAGCAGCCTATCCGCTTTGATAAAGTATTAAAGAAGACTCCAGCTCTGGGACTCGAGAAGCCGTATAACTTTGATATACTGGCTCAGCTGGCTAATACCCCAGCAAGGTTATCAATTTTTGAGCTACTACGTCTCTCGAAGAAAATTCGAGAAACATTGAGTGAAGCTTTGATGCAAGCTGATACTTGTCTAACACTCCTCAAGAAGCTAGAGGAGGATCTTGTAACATGCTTTCATTGTCATAGTGTGATGGAGCTGATGTCCAACATCACCTTTACACAAGATGATATACTGTTGGAAGATAATCGTTATGACCGACCCCTCTACTTCACGGGTATGTTGATACCATAAAGGTTGATCGCATCTTGATCGACCCTGGGTCTGCGCTCAGCATCATGCCAAACACTTTACTAGATGCATTAAAGATTCCTGTACATAATCTTTCAATAACCATCACGACAATCTTGGGATCTAATTCTGGAAGAAGTGAACCTTTGGGGAAAATTCGCCTGTGTAGAAGCATGGAAAAGAACAGGAAAGTCCATGCGGCTCAAAATAGGAAGAGTCTCATGCAGCTCAAAAGTCCCTTAGAGCTTCATGCGGCTCAAAAATCTTTTAGAGCTTCATGCGGCTCAAAAGTCCCTTAGAGCTTCATGCGGCTCGAAAGTCCCCGATAGCTCCATACGGCTCGAGAAAAGCCACGTGGCCCTATGTGGTTCAAAAATAGGCCTCTACAGTTGGCCATAACTACTCTGTGCAGCTGGCTCATTAAATGCTCTGACGCAACGCGGTAGCTCTGACACAAAGGATTGACAGCTCTGACACAAAGGTAAAATGATGACTCTGACATAATGACGTGCTCCTAGTGAGACGAGAAAAATCTTTATAGCTGGCACGATCCACCAATTTCAAAGCTCTTTATGCGAATCGCTTTAAGGACTTCCATGCGGCTCTGACATGAGGCCACCCTCATGCGGCTCAGTTGTGGGGGCCACCCTTATGCGGTTCAGATAGGGGGTCATCCTTATACGGCTTAGTTATGAGGCCACCCTCATGCAGCTCAGTTGTGAGGCCACCCTCATGCGGCTCGGTTGTGAGGCCATCCTCATGTGGCTCAGTTGTGAGGTCATCCTCTTGCGGCTCATTTGTGAGGCCACCCTCATACGGCTCTACCATGATGTACCATTCATGCGGCTCGTAGCATAATGGCGGTTGGGACACGTGGCAGAAGATTGACTGAGACTTATCCACGCGGATTTCTTGCAACCAATAAATCATAACAATGCAGATTTATTGCAACCGACACAACTGCCCAGATTGATTCACATCAAACAGTTCAAAGTTAATGGGTCTTCTTTTTCAGCTCTGATCGCTCGATAATTTCCACAAGCACAAATTCCACTTTTTATGGGTCCAGAGATTCTTTCACAAAACAATCCATCTTTTTCCGGTTTATTGGTTTTATAATAAAATTTAACCAATCCCCAACTGCCCACTTTTCAAGGCACAGTTACTACACACCCCACTCATCACAAAGTCCTATAAATAGCAGAGGATTATTCCTTTGCACAGACACGAAAAAAAGCACACAGAGAAGGAGATATACACAAAGAGCATCATAGAGAGAGAGCACTTCTTCGCCGGAGCCAAGGCCGCGTTCGATCGTCCAAGGAGTAAGACAGAGTTGATATCATTTTTCCGAGCCTCTACCGTCACCCCCCAGAATCAAAAACTAAACAATTGTACTTAGATTGCTTTTCCTAGGTTTTGTTCCTAGGCTCTCTTTGTACGAGCAAGTTTGTATTGTGAATCAAAGTTCAGTCCTCCCATAAAATTGTTCTGTTCTTAGATAATTAATAGCAAACACAATGACGACTCTGCTGGGAACTAACTTCTCCACTGCTGAGAAGTTGGTGATACAATCGGATGCAGCCAAACTTGGCTCCACGTAATATATGCTGTTCGTCCGCTTCGACCAATAGGCGTTTGAAAAAATGCTCTCCGACGGGAGCGTTGGCCCGATCCAGAAGCGAGCCCGCACATAGAAGGCCCACAGGGAGTGGAGGCCCAAATCATTTGCTCCTCTCCAAGCTCTAGAAGAAGTGTTCACTGCTGCCCTAGATGGCAAAAAAGACTCGCATGCGGCCCCACTTCAGACCGTAGAGGACTCTGCTTTCCCCAAGTCCGGCAGAGGAAAATACTACGATGCTGGACTTGCAGGGGCAAAGAGGGCCTCTATGCGGTCTAGTAAGAAGCCGCATAAGGGCGCCAGCCACATGAAGACTCATGCGGCCACAAAAGCCAGCCGCATGCAGAAGGATCATGCGGCCAAAACTTCTAGCCGCATGGAGGAGACTCATGCGGCCACGACTTCCAGCCGTATACGGAAGGTTCATGCGGCCACAGCTTCCAGTCGCATGCAAACTGCTCAAGCGGCCACAAATGCCAGTCGCATACAGACTGCTTATGCGACCACAAATGCCAGCCGCATACAGACTGCTTATGCGGCCACAAATGCCAGTTGCATGCAGACAGCCTATGCGGCCACCAATCCCAGTCGCAGATGATCTGCTCCATGCGGCTCAGGGTCAGGCTTTGACCGTCTCTCATGCGGTCCTGATCTCAGATGCTCCAATAAGAATGTTCCAGACTTTGTACGGCACAATTTGGAGTTTTCCTACTATGCGTCCTTGGGTGCTAGAGGGAAGAAGTCTAGGGCAGCGTAGGCTCGTCGAGCTCAGTCAGCTGTCCCAACCTCTGACCATCAGAGAGCTTCGCTTACTGTTAGGCGGGCCTCTGATGGAAAGTTGTACAGAACCGACCGTGTCCAGCCCCCGGCGGCAAACGGACAGAGTGGTTCCCAAGAGTCTCCCAATCAGGGAGCAAACATGGTGCCAACATACTCGTGTGCTCGGGACTTCCGGGCCCACAAAATGACTGACTTACGTGATGTGATTCTTTACAAGCGCAAGGAAAGAGAAGAAAGCTTGGTGTGCAGAAAGTTCTTTCATGGACATCACTGCACTCAAGTCATTGTCAACTGCTGCTGCAACAATGCGGCAGTACAAGAGGACCGGCAGTCCGTCTTCCAACGACTGCAGCAGCCAGGACCGGTCCTGCAACAAAGCTCAGGAGACGAGGCGCTTCATGTCGCCTACGACAATTATACTCAGAAGATCCCTACCGGCAAGGCGAAGAAGAAGATAAATGTTTCCAGCCCGACGATCTCTACTAGCATGGCTAAGAAACTCTCATCCAAGCGGTTGTCCACAACCACCACAGGAGGAGTTTTTCAAGGCACTCGCTCTAAAATGAAATCTTCAAACCTTGGAGATTCGTCATCTACATCCCTGGGGGTAGCCGAAGCTGGGAATAGCACTCCTCGGAACATCTACGACAATCCGGTGTTCCAAGAAGATCAACCAGGGGAGACAGTTCCTCCCACAGATGCCACCGAACCAGACGCCCATGGAAACGTCCATGGGTCCCAAGATGAAGCAACCTCCGATGCAGGGGGTAGCACTTCCTCTGAGTCCGAACCGGAGGAGAACATTCCTACATATCCCGACGACTTCTCCGTTCGCGGGTATGATTTGGAGAGCACATCCTCCACAGTTCCTTCCACTGTTCCTCGTGTGAGAATAGTATTTATGACTGATAATGACCAGGACGGTCCCAGAGACCGACAGCGCATCGACACTCTTGAGGCCATACATCATACCCTGGTCAAGTCAGTAGACGAGATCAAGGCAGCCTTGTCGACTCTCCAAGGAAGGATGCCTGGCCAAACAAGTTTGGGTCCCGCCGTCAATGCGGACTCAAACACAACTGCACCGACCCCAGGCGATAATGTACTTGGAATATCAGCTCCCATTGTTGCAGACGAGGCTAGGGAGGCAAGAAGAGAGGTCCAGGAGCTTCGGGCAATGTTTGACGCCCGAGAAAACTCTCAATACCTCAGGAAATGACAACCGCATCCCGCGGCATGGAGAGATATCCCCTTCCCTCCATGGTACAAACCATTCAACATCAACCCTTACGACGAAAAGACATCTGCAAGCTGATACGTGACCTACTTTGAGGTTACAACAGATCATCTGCCGCATAACGACGCCATCCTTACACGTTTGTTCATTGGAGAATTGGAGGGAGTCACATTCGACTGGTACCGCAACATGCCGGACAACTGCATCCATTCCTTCGTCGGCTTCAAACATATGTTCTTGGAGAGGTTCTATGAGGTAGGACAAGATGTCACAATGTCAACCCTCATGGACGTTGTTCAAGACGAGAAGGAGCTGACAAGGAACTACATTGAGCGGTTTTGTCAAACCGCGATGAAGTTGCCATCCGGTAACCCAGACTCCTCCTTAATTGAAATTTGCCAAAAGAGGCTGCTCCCCACAATCAGCCTCTGGATGGACAAAAGTCAATTCAAGGACTGGAAGACTTTCATCATCAGTGCCACTAGCGCAGAAGACAAATTGAAGAAAGCTCGCCAACTGGGATTGTACATCACGGAAGGAGACGACAAGGGAAAACGCCTAACGCCAACAACAGCAATGACGGTAATTCCTCCAACAACCGAGACAACAAGGGCAAATAGGCTATTGTGGCCGACACAGCCCAGAAGACTGAACCGAAGCCGGCAGAGAAGCAGTGGCTGCAGATGACTTACTCCTTCGAAGACAGCCATGTCAAGCCCATCCTTGACATGCTTATACAAGGAGATCGAATTCATCTCCCTTCTGCAAGGCGTGAACCTCGTCCTGCAGAGATGGAAAGCCCCAAGTACTGCCACTACAATCGCTACGTCCACCATGCTACACAAGACTGCTTCCACCTGAAGCGGTACATCCAAAACCTCATCGATTCCAAGGCCCTGGCCATCGATTTTGAGGAGGTGACGGTCGCTGCCAATATGGTGTCGGTCCAATTCGGCAGCTTCCCGCCGACGAGGACCCAAGACGGCGTAGTACCCGTCCCCCGGGCAAAAATAGAGGTCGTTAATCTTTTACCTCCCCGAGACCAGACTGCTGGACTGGTGCCCCTCACCACATCACGAGGGGAGATCATGTGGGTCTATCCGGACCTAGTACCTGAAGTGACTCAGTCTATACTACCCTCCACCGGCAAGAAGAAGGGTAGAAAAGTCAAGTCCTGCCGCACAATCTCGACAGATGTCGAAGAAGCTACTGCTGTCGTCACCCGGTCTGGTGCACAATCCCAACTTGCGTCGGGTAACTCGACTGAAGAACGTCAGCCGACCACTGCTGATGTCCCAGGACCTTCTCAGCCTCCGCCGGTCGATAAGCCCGAACCAAAAGAGACACGCTTTGACAAGCCGCTCCGGAAAGATACTCCTCACGGGCTGGAGAAGCCCTACAATTTTGACATTTTGGCACAACTGGCCAACACACCGGCCAAATTATCATTATACGAGCTCATGAGACTCTCCAAAGATGTTTGCGTCGTACTGAGCGAAGCACTCCAGAATGTCGACGCATATCTGGCTCAGGCCAATCTTACAGGGGAGAGTGCGCCAGCAGATCTCCAAGACAGCGCTTGCACAGGTGCAATGCCCAACATTATGTTCACTCCGTAGGACATGCTTATGAAAACCAACCTGCACGATCGTCCTCTGTATTATACTGGATATGTCGGCAACGTCAAGGTGGATCGGATGCACATTGATCCCGGTTCTTCGATAAGCATTATCCCGAAGAGCTTGCTTCATCATCTGCACATCCCTATGCATCGGCTGACTCCTACCAGCACTGCCATCAGCAGTTTCAATTTCGGAAGAAGCTATCCTATCGGGAAGATTCGTCTGAAGTACCAAATTGACGACCTTCAGTCGAAAGTAACCTGCTATGTCATCGACGCAGATACCTCCAATAGTATTCTTCTGGGGCGTCCGTGGATACACG
Organism: Iris pallida; assembly: GCA_029216955.1. Taxonomy (NCBI): domain Eukaryota; kingdom Viridiplantae; phylum Streptophyta; class Magnoliopsida; order Asparagales; family Iridaceae; genus Iris; species Iris pallida. Next base: position 52,350,681 of record JANAVB010040619.1, read on the forward strand.
ATTATATGATCGTGCCTTGTACATTGCACCAGTACTTCAAGTACGTCGACAAGCACGGCTTCATGAGGACAAAATTTGCCGACATCGATCGCTTTAAAGGGGTCGAATCCTATTACTCGGATTCTTGTTTGTACGAGAAATCCAAGAGGCACCTGATCAACGAAGATGTTCAAGAGCAGACGGAGGCCATTATGGGGTCGGAGGAACCATTGAGGATCCATCTCCAACCCCGCAAACCAGGAAAGACTGTACCTCTGACAGCCACTCTGTATAGAGAAGCAACTGGTCTCCCGGTGCTCACTGCACAAAAAGAGCAGATGATAATCCGACTGCCAAGGTCTGGCCAAGGGACAAGACCCACGACGGAGCCACTGACAATCAGGCTGCCGAGAGCCAGCCAGCAATAAACAGAGGAGCTCAATCCCTCTGTCAAGCTGATGACGATTCGTCTTTCCAGAATGAGTCGACAGCCGAGCGCTAAGCCGGGGACTGCTAGCGAGCCAACAACTCCCCGCCCAACACCGAGCACCAAACTGGGGGTCGCTAGTGCGCCAACGACTCCACGTTCTGCTCCACCAGTGGAGCCCCTGATGATTAAGCTGCCCAGGTCATCCTTCCAGTCTTCGTTAACACGGGAGGTGGCCGATAAGGAGTTAGAGCTGGCCAAGTATGTGGCTGCTCACACTGATGTTCCGTCCGCATATGATGTAATTCTACCAGAAAAGATACCTTACTTCATCAATAAAGGGATATCTTTGAACTACCTCGAGCTTAATAAGCTTTATACAATGTATGATATGGAATACGGTATAGGCACCCACCTACACACAGAGGTGACAAATGTCTACACCGCAAACCAACTTACTCTCGTGGAAGACGCTTGCTTCATAGTCGTGGAAGAGGATCATCCAATCATCTTCGGCCGGAAGAATGATCCACAGCCCTTCAGGATAGAAGAAGTTGATCTCGAACCCGACACCAGGAGACTGCCCTTTTATCTGTATAGCTCTCGATCCAAGTACCTTATACAAAAATAGGGGTATGATCTGGAGACTACGTTAGGCTTAAACTACGGCACTGGTCGGCGGTTACCCTTACAGTTGCCGGTCCCGGCTGGGAAACCACGGGATTACACAACAAGACCAGATATGGGCTAGGTTATGTTACACCTGCAAGAACTCCTGAAAGCTCAGATGAGAAATATGACTGGCATTCACACTCAACCGGATCACCGACTTCTTATTCGAATATCAGCATCGGGGACGTATTCAGGCAAGCTCTGTCTGTCAATATGGTATTTGCTGATACATACGAAGAAGACGAAGATGTACCCGAATTTCTCAAGTTAGAACCTTGGGTCCAACAACTAGATGCACAGTAGAAGAAATGCTTCGAACTTTGTGAACCTTCCACTAAAGATAAGGTTATGAAAGTTGACCTCGACGATGAGTCCTCTCCAAAGCCAATCTTTATCAGCAAAAGCCTGACAGATGAAGAGCGGGAGGCACTTTTACAACTCGTCAGAGAGTATATTGACGTGTTCACCTGGAGCTATGAAGACTTGCCATGGCTAAACCCCGAGGTTGTACTTCATAAACTCAACATTCATCCAGACGCAAAGCCGATCAAACAACAGCAAAGATGTTTTCGCCCGGACATCATGAATTCTATCGAAGCTGAGGTCAACGAACTGATAGCCAGCGGCTTCATCCGGAAGGAGCAACACCCAGACTGGGTCGCCAATATAGTACCAGTCCTCAAGAAGAATGAAAAGATTCGAATTTGCATCGACTTTCGAAATCTAAATGAAGCATATCCTAAAGATGAGTTCCCTCTTCCTATCACGGACATCATGATCGAAAAGACAACACATGTGGCTTTGAGCGCATGTCATTCATGGATGGATTCTCAGGATACAACCAAATCAAGATGTTTCCTGACGACGAAGAGCATACATCATTCCGAACACCGATTGGCATGTATTGTTACACAGTCATGCCCTTCGATTTAAAGAATGTCGGCGCCACATATCAAAGAGCCATGAGTGTCATCTTCAGAGATCACCTGTGTAAGACCGTGGAGTGTTATGTTGATGACATTGCTGTCAAAATCCGCTCTAAAGGAGACCATCCTCAGGATCTGAGGACGGTATTCGACCTGATGCTAGCGCACAACTTGAAGATGAATCCTACCAAATCCTTCTTGGACGTATCTAGTAGAAAATTCTTGGGTTTTATCATTACTGCCCAGGGAATCTACATAGACCCTGAAAAGATGAAGGCAATCATGGAGATGGGTCCCCCGAGAAATCTTCGTGAACTCTGAGGCCTTCAAGGGAGGCTAGATTACATCATGAGGTTCATCTCTAACCTCTCCGGACGATGTCAACCATTTACCCACCTCATTAAGAAGGGCGTCTCATTCGTATAGGATGAAGAGTGCCAACGCGTGTTCGACAACATCAAAGAATATCTGTCAAATCCTCCAGTTCTGGTGGCCCGGGTTGCTGGAAAACCGTTCTTGCTTTATGTACAAGTGATAGAGCATTCCCTCGGTGCTCAACTAGCACAAAACAATGATGCTGGGCATGAACAAGCTATCTATTACCTCAGCCGAATGATGATTGGGCCTGAGCATAGATACACCACCGTGGAGAAGGAATGTCTTGCTCTAGTATTCACAATCCAGAAGATGCGATACTATGTTACAGGACAAACCATCCATGTCATATCAAGAGTTAACCCCCTCAGGGTCCTCATGACCAAGCCGGGTGCACTCAGCTCTCGCCTCGCTACCTGGGCGATATTATTGTCTTCCTACGACATGATCTTCGTTCCACAAAAAGCTGTTAAAGGTCAAGCTGTGGCAGACTTTTTAGTAGCCCATCCAAGTTCGGAGTCAACCAGAATATATGAAGAAATTCCAGACGAGGTCGCCAATTCAAATATGGCTTCACATGATTCCGTCTGGCGAATGTTCTTCGATAGTGCTTCAAGAACCGAGCCCAAGGACAACATTGTCGTTGGAGTCAGAGTGGTACTGATATCTTCCTCTGGCTTGGTGATCAATCGGGCATACTCCCTTAAGAACCTTGCTAGAACAACATGGCCGAGTACAACGCCTTGGTTATCGGCCTCCGACTCGCAAAAGAACTGGGGGTAGAATACCTAGAGGCATATGGCAATTCACAGTTAATCGTCAATCAGATCTGGGGTTTATATGAAGTTCGTCATGAAGACATGATCCCTTATCATCAGGTAGCGATCGCCATCATTACGTCTCTGAAAGGGTTCTTCATAGAACATGTTCCGAGACTCTGGAATATTGAAGCCGAAGCCTTAACAGGATTGGCCGCTTCCCTGGCAGTCCCAAAATATACTCATCATTTGGTGGACGTAATAGGCCATGAGTTGGTCTGTCCCAAGAACACCGTCCAATTTGCTGAGAGATATTCCGCCCTGACGGTCGACGAGACACAGGATTGGAGGCTCCCATTTATCGACTTCGCAGTTTATGGCATCTTGTCGGATAACCCGAAAGAAGCCACCTCTATTAGAAGACTCTCAGATTCTTCTACGATACGGAAACAAAGATGCTGTATCGGCGGTCATACAATGGATTACTGCTTCGGTATCTGTCCAATACAGAAGCCAAAGAAGTTGTACGTGAAGCACATGTCGGCGTCTGCGGGGCCCATTAGCCTGGCCCGAAATTACAAGATCGCCTTCGCCGGATGGGCTACTACTGGCCTACGATGGTGGCAGACGTGATAGATTACGCAAGAAAGTGCAAAACATGTCATGTCCACGCAGATTTTATACATCAACCATCTGAATTCCTACACCCAACAGTGGCATCCTGGCCATTTGAGGCATGGGGAATGGATATCATTGGTCCTATCATCCCACCTTCATCCAGAGGGCACCGCTTCATACTAGCAATTACAGATTACTTCTCCAAATGGACAGAAGCTGTCCCGCTTGCAGAAGTAAAGACATCAAATGTGATCAGCTTCCTCAAGCATCACGTCATCTATCACTTTGGACTGCCTCGAAAGATCATCCACGACAACGGTCCGTAGTTCGCAAGCCACGCCTTCTATGGGTTTTGCGACAAACATCGAATCCAGAATGTTGCTTCAACACCGTACAAATCGGCGGCGAATGGGTTGGCAGAAGCATTCAACAAAACTATAATCAAGCTGCTCAAGAAGTTCGTGTCTTCCAACAAATGCGACTAGAATGAAAAGCTGGGCGAATGCTTATGGGCGTACCGTACTACAGTTCGGACGGCCACCGGGAACACACCATTCTCTCTGGTATATGGAAGCGAGGCAGTTCTCCCACTGGAGACTCAAATCCCCTTGCTCCGCATCGCCCTCACCTATCGATTGACGACGGATGATAATTACCGTCGTCGGCTACAAGAGTTGGAGTCCTTAGATGAGAAGCGCATGTTAGCTCAACAACGAATCGAGCTGTATCAAGCACGCATCTTGGGAGCCTTCAACAAGAATGTTAAACTCAGAACATTCCAAGTAGGCGATCTCGTCTTGGCAGTTCGGAGGCCGATGGTTATGACTCACAAAATCGCCGGCAAATTCCAGCCAAAGTGGGAAGGCCCACTTGTCATCGAGGCTGTCTTCTCCAATGATGCTTACCGCCTCGCAAAACAAAATAGAGACTTGCTCATGTTGCCCGTCAACGGCAAGTTCCTGAAGAAGTATTATGTCTAAACGATATCCTCCGAATCAACCGGATTGTTGAGTTATGTACCCCCAGGTACCGCTGAACTTACACTCTGGTCATCCCAAATGAATCTATATCGCATCTTCTGGGTAGTAAGTCATATATGATCATACCTCTGAACTTCCTTTCCAAAAGACCATCTTCCTCATGATCTAGTATCCGCACTTTCAGTGCATAAACAGGGTAACAAATCCACAAATTTCCCAAAACAACCATGTCGATGTCACCTCTGAGTTGTTTCACTTCCATCAAAAATAAACCACCTCTCACGTAGAACTTTCACGTCCATATTACCTTTGAGTTGTTCAATGTAACCTTCATGGTGTCCACTCCTGCCATGTCCTCATTACCTCTGAGTAGGAAGACTCCATTGAAGAAACCCTCATATTTACTACGTCCTCATTACCTCTAAGTAAGTATGTTGGTTTTCTCTCGACTAATTATCTGTACCCAAAAACCCAGGGTACGCCAAGGATAATAGGCCCACAAATGTCCATAGTTGACCACAAATGTCCACAGTTGACCACAAATGTCCGCAGTTGACCACAAATATTGTACTAAGTTTTCTAGTACACGCACCTCTTTTCTTATTATCGCATGCCTTTGGAGCCCAGCTGTTCCATGGCATTCTTTCGCCCAATATCGAGAACTTCTATGTCTCACCACGGAATCGTTCTAGGTATCTCTATCAAACTTATTATCCATACCTAAAACCAGGGTATGCCAAGGGTAATAGGTCCACAAAAAGTCCTCCAGTGGGGCAAACATCATAATACCAAAAATACGGTACAAGTACAATAGATGATGGATGGTATAAACATAGTCATTTATTGAAAAACAAAAGTACTACATGTTCGGGGATCGCATCCCTATCAAAATAAAGGAAAATAACAAAAAAAGAAAGGAAAAAAGGCCGACTATAATCGGCGACGCATAATTCTCTCAGACGGTCCTTCAGCACAGCCGTCTACCGCTCAAATCGCTGCTTGGCCCGGCACTCGGCCTCCTGAGTCAACCGCTCTGTATCCTCCAGATATGCATGAGCCTGTCAGCCATCTTCAAGCCTCTTCAGAGCACACTCTAAGCCAGCAGAAGTTCGGGTAACCTTGTCGGCCTCCTGAACAATTAGCTCCTTATCCGTGCGGGAGGCCTCGAGCTCAGATTCCAAGAAAGCCAATTTCCTTTGGAGCTCGAGGATCTGCTCCCTCGTGTCGATTATCCCGTGAGAGGCTGCTGCTTCCCGAGTTATGCAATCCTCTCCCCTGCGGCCCAGCTGATCGTACTGCAGGGACAGATTATGGAGGTCCTTTATTATGAGGAAGACACGCTCTTGATCTATTGCTAAAGACAGATTAACTTGCCGCAGTACTTGAAACTGGGCCACAAGGTGATCCATCTCTAGCAATTTGGGCTCCAGAAGCTCAACTATCCCTGCCCCACCGGGGAGGGTTCTAAGGAGTTCAATTTGGCCACGGGCGCATTGACGGGCCAAGGCAAAAGAAGTCCCCCTCTCTACGGCAGCCTCAACCCCTCGCTTCAGGTGGCGGTAGAAACTGTCAACCATATCCTTTGACGATTCATCCACGACTTCTGAAGAAGATGACGTCGAAGGAAGAGTGGCTGGCAGTGTCGAAGAAGATGCACTGGGACTTGATGTCCCTGCCACGAGGGAAACAAGTTCCGAATGAAAAGATGCTTAAATAGCGGCCAATTCCTCCTCTACAGCCCAAAGGATCTGGAGACTCGGCAGGGCGGAAAGGTCGACCTCCGGAGCCACATGAACAAAGGAGGATGCAGGGACCAGTTCTCCCTGCTGTGGCCGTTCCGTCGTTTGTTCTCCTGAACTCGATCCAGCAGGAGGCCCCTCAATGTAAGCTGGAGGAGGAGGCAACATATTCTCTTCCACCAGATCCCCTCTGGCGAACTCTCCCCCGATAATGTCCGTCGTTAGCAGTGAAGGAGCAGGACCTGTATGTCCGGAGCAACCACCAATCAGCTTAACCCGAAGGATGTGATGATAGAGCAAATGAACCTCCTCACCAGTCAAGATTTGACTTATCTTACTGGAGGAGAGTTGCTGAGACTGAGGTTCGCTCACAGCCGCCGTAGCCTCTTCACCAGCGACATCCGAGACGAATACAGATGGTTCCACTGCCCCAGCCGCCCCGGAAGGAGATACAACTGGATCAGCATCACCCGACTGAAATTCAACACTCTCGGGGACAGGTTCAGCAGAGACCACGTCTCCCTGGGTTGGGACGTCAACAACTGGAGGAACCTCAGCCGTCGCTGGAAGAATCCCGGCGACAAGAATCCCGATACTCATATCTCTAATTAGAGTAGTTAGAGCCGGGTTGACTTCAGAGGCAGCAACCGGCTCTGAAAAGTCCCCTTCTCCTGACGCCTACAGATAAAAGAAAAATGATTAGGACATAGTTCATAAAAAAAGAAGAGCGAAAGAAGAAGATGGTTGTAATTCAATTCACCTCTGAAACAGCGTCAACATCCTCGCGTCTCTCCCTAATGAGCTGCCCGTGAGGTTTAACTGCAGCCCGTTTTACGGAGTAAGTTATGCCGCTAATAGCGGGCTCACGCCTGAATCGCTTGCGTGAAGGACCTGGCACGACAGGCGGCTGATCCGCCACCACCTCATCTACAGGAGAAAGAGAGTTATCGGGGTCATGCTTGTCATCCTCTTCGTTCACGTTGGCAGACTCCAAGTCCGATACAGCAACCGCGTTCTCCCTCTTCTTCCTCGCCTTAGACCCCTTGGGCTTCTCCTCCAAGCCAGTACCAACAATGAAGCTGGTACTCGGGTCAAAACCAACAGGAGGCTTGTTCGCCATGACATGGAATAGAGCTGCCAAATACAAGATCTCCCCTGACTCCCCAGCATCAGGAACTAAGAAGCTGGTACGGGTGTGAACCGTGTTATAATAGTGCCAGGCCCTGATGCCATCAAGGACGCTACCTTCAAAACCCAGGCAAGAGCTGGGACTGTCCAAGAATAGTTGACTATACCCAAACTGTCGGAAGAACCTACTGGGCAAGTAAGGCTCCAAGTAGACAGTGTTGCGGTTACTGTATACCAAGTGGGCAGGACAAATATTGTGCAACCAAAGGAGCATCTTGTCGGATAAGAAGTGGGGAGGCCCAATACCATCAAGATGTACGGCCCTCACTTCCTCAGCAGTAAATTGAGGAACAGACACAAAAAAAGTGTATCTGTCCACTCTTTCCAGAGCCATTCGATAGGCACGCATAGTCTCGCAATCCCAAGGCATGCGACGATACTGGAAGATAAAAGCAGCGTCAGCAGTTATGCCATCTTCGGGGCCAGGACTCATCAAAGACCGGCAATACATCAACAGCCACCCCATCAGATAATGATAGGGCGGCTCATTGCGTTCAAAGTCCTTCATCGTGTCACGGACGATGACCTTGGATGAGAAAGTACGAAGGCCACGATGTATGCTGCATACCATGACCGGAAGAAGAACTAGTCTGACCCCGAAGACCAGCTTCACAGCAAGAAGGATAAAGTTGCGACTGATCCTCTCAATAGAACTCGCCCCTCCTGAAACTACGTAATTCCGTAGCCACACCATCAGGAATCCGGCCAGAAGAGCCTTCTCGGACAATGGCTGAGTATCTTGATAAAAATAAGCAAAAGAGTCAAATTAACTCCCGAACCTGTCATTGGTGGTTTTTAGCCTCTTGGCGGTTGACACCTGGTCCTGCACCTCCTCCCGAGTTCGAGGACTTCGGAAAGAAACCTAGCCCGAGGCACCGAGCTTAAAAAGATAAGTGAGCCAGGCTTTTGTGTGAGGAAGGTTCCCTTCCGATCTGTCGTTCATTTTCTTCGACATCTGCTGGCATATGCTTTGATGACACAGCAATTCCCGGTAGACGGCAACAAAGCTCGGGAACCTCTCCTCCAACTCCTCGAACTCTTCATTCGTGGGAGTGTACACTTCAAAGACTTCATTTCCCCAAGGCAACTTGGAGACGTCATGCATCTCATGGAGAGCAAGCCCTATCTCTCCTACGGGTGTAAAGAAGGTCTCTGTACGGCAGTTGTACATCTCCAGCAGAGCCATGAACAATTTTTTGTTTATGGGCAAGCCGTAGCTGGTGCCCCGAATAGTATGGTAGAGTCCAATCTCATGCAGGAGAGTCTCGTATTTCCGCGTGATCTACGTAGATAGGTTGGTCCACGAAGGAATGGGGTTTACCCAACTCGGTAGCGACAACCGGCCAACGGGATAGGACCCCTTCCGAGCAAGCTGGTTCAGAAAAGTGTCAGCTTGAGAGCACATGAAGTTATGACCCTGCACATTCAAGAAATTGCCCGGGGCCAACCCCATAACGCAGCGGCTGACCGGTACCTTGCCCGCATACACTGACCCCAAGTTGTTGTTATAGTGGATGTTGCCCACGAACATCCCAGGCCGACTCGGAGTCATGGAATCCTCCATCTTTCTGTCCATCGGCAGCATGTTGAACCACGACAGTGGAAAGTGACGCTCCATCAGAGGAATATGGATCGCCATCCAGTCAGAAGTAAAACTCCAACTATCAGATATATCCAGAACTTGCGAGTTCTTTACAGTTAAGGCATCCCCGAAGAGGAACGCAGGCTTCAGGTGTTTGCCCCCCAGCAGCCCTGAGTTTATCATTCCCGAGATAAAGAAGAAGGACTGGTTTTTAATGTCTCTCAGTCTCTCCACAGGTTCATCTTTTGGAAGCTGGTTTACCACATACTCGACTATGTGGTCGAACCTATAGCCCACAGCAGATTGGGCACGACCTACCAAAGGTTCTCCCACAGGATTGACTGGCAAATTCACTGAAAAAGGATAAAAGAAACAAGTTAGAAGATGGCCAGGGAGAACTGCTTAGTGTTTTCAAGCTTATGCGGCTCTGATCAGGCGGGTCCTTATGCGGCTCAATTTAATAGAGTTTATACGGCTCTATTTGGGGGGGCCTCATGCGGCCGAGTTCAAATGAGCTTATGCGGCTCAGTTTAACGGGTGCTCATGCGGCCCAGTTCAAGTGAGCTTATGCGGCTCTGTTTAGCGGGTGCTCATGCGGCCCAGTTCAAGTGAGGTTATGCGGCTCTGTTTAACAGGGCCTCATGCGGTCGAGCTCAAATGAGCTTATGCGGCTCTGTTTAGCGGGGTCTCATGCGGCCCAGTTCAAGTGAGCTTATGCGGCTCTGTTTAGCGGGTGCTCATGCAGCCCAGTTCAAGTGAGCTTATGCGGCTCTGTTTAGCGGGTGCTCATGCGGCCCAGTTTAAAAGAGCTTATGCGGCTCTGATTTGGTGGAGTCTTATGCGGCACAGTTCGAGGGAGCATATGCGACACGGTTCAAAGGAAGCTTATACGGCCCTGTTCAAAGGGAGCTTATGCGGCCCAGTTTTCAAAGTGCTTATGCGGCCACAGGACGACTCTCATGCGGCTCGGACATGAGGCGTACCCCCATACGGCTCGGACATGAGATGTATATGCAGCACATGCAGCAGAGTATGCGGATTCATCACAATGAACTTGATCAGTTCAATGAAGACGAAGAAGGCCCACACATAAAATATGCGGCGTAGCCATGATGGTTAGGGTTTTGAGTTCATACAATTTCTCCCAATATCCTTACCATCAATGGCGGGGTGAACGTAGGAATGAACTGTGGGATCCTCAGTCGATGAGGAAGCCGTTCCCTTACCCTTAGCCGCAGCGCTGGAGGAAGTCTTGGGAGCCATGAAAGGTCGAAGGAGAAAAAGACGACAACTAGGGCGAGAAATGCTTGAACAAGAGAAGAGAGTAAAGAGTCTCTCTCTAAAAATTACTCATATTTATAGGCGGACAGGGGGCGTGTAGACCGATAGACGCTTCGAATCATGTGCTGCCTAGAAGATGAAACCGACTCTTGGATTTCTAACCCCCGCATGCAAAAGATTACTCGTAATCATCAAGACAAATCTAAATATTTAAAGCTGACTCTTGGGATCCTATCCCAAAAGACGGCTTTAAATGAAAGCAAATCAAAGGCAACTAAATGAGACGCCTATGTGGCACAGGACCAGTATGCGGCCGAAATAGTGTATGCGGCCAAAACAGTCCATGCGGTCAGAGCAGTCCATGCGGCCAGAGCAGTCCATGCGGCTAGAACATCCTATGCGGGAAGAGGATTCTATGCGGTACGAAGAGCTTATGCGGACATAGTCATGTTTCTTATTCAAAGTATTTCAATTTTACAAAATTGAAAACTTTGAAGGGAGTCTTGTAGAAGCATGGAAAAGAACAGAAAAGTTCATGCGGCTCAAAATAGGGAGAGTCTCATATGGCTCAAAAGTCCCTTAGAGCTTCATGCGGCTCAAAAATCCTTTAGAGCTTCATGCGGCTCAAAAGTCCCTTAGAGCTTCATGCGGCTCGAAAGTCCTCGATAGCTCCATATGGCTCGAGAAAAGCCACGTGACCCTATGCGATTCAAAAATAGGCCTCTACAGCTGGCCATAACTACTCTGTGCAGCTGGCTCATTAAATGCTCTGACGTAATATGGCATATATGACACAAAGGATTGACAGCTCTGACACAAAGGTAAAATGATGACTCTGACATAATGACGTGCTCCTAGAGAGACGAGAAAAATCTTTATAGCTGGCACGATCTACCAATTCCAAAGCTCTTTATGCAGATCGCTTTAAGGACTTCCATGCGGCTCTAAAATGAGGCCACCCTCATGCGGCTCAGTTATGGGGGCCACCCTTATGCGGTTCAGATGGGGGGCCACACTTATGCGGCTCATTTGTGAGGCCACCCTCCTGCGGCTCAGTTGTGAGGCCACCCTCATGCGGCTCGGTTGTGAGGCCATCCTCATGCAGCTCAGTTGTGAGGCCATCCTCATGCGGCTCAGTTATGAGGCCACCCTCATGCGGCTCTGCCATGACGTATCATTCATGCGGCTCGTAGTATAATGGCGGTTGGGACACGTGGCAAAAGATTGACTGAGACTTATCCATGCGGATTTATTGCAACCTGTAACGCCCCAGTCCCAAAATACGTAGGACCAAGTACGTAGATATGCCAGCTGTATACATACGAAAAACATGGACCTCGTATGTATACATAAGCTGTAAATGTAGTAATCCAAGACAACTAAATCTCATCCACAAAGATAAATAATAATATAAAAGAAACTTTGAGTTTGTCATGTACACCATAGTTGGGCGGAGACAAAGTCCACTACCAACCAAATTAAATATGGAAAAATATACAAGAAAAGAATTAGCAAGCGAGAGCAAGTGACGAATCCAAGAGTAATCATCACAACGGAATAGAGCGCAAGTCATGGCCTTAGCTAGAGCACCTGCAAGAAGTCACGAAAACATACACCTGGGGAAAACCAGGTCCTCAGAGGGACGTAACAAGACACATAATATCATGCCATAAACTGAATAATAAAGCTCAACAGAAAAGTATGCATGAGTAAAGGTTCCTAACCATTCTAGGTGAATTGCAATTTAGAGGACAACGTTCTACGCAGGGGCTGTCTCAAGCATGTAATAAAGAGTGGCCAACAAGTAGCGCTCATCCGAGACACTATCGGCCGGGTAACACGTAGCGCTCATCCGAGACACTATCTCCCAAAATGTGTAAAAAGTAGCCCATACGCTAGTAGCTGTCCCCTCCCCCCAATGATACTATACGTGCATCGTAACCATGACACACAAACACGTATCGTTTCCACCACACTGTTTTAATATAGATAACTGTCAAGTCTTCTAATCATGCATCTATTGACAGTTATTCCTACGCATACGCTCGGGGGATCAGCCCACACGCAAGTGACGTCTATATGATACTCACAACTCTTACACACAACTCGTGTACAATCGTGGCAAGTCAATGAGACACACTAAATTTGATGGTAGTCCCTTAACTCTAAGCCAATAGCATAAAATATAGTAATTTGCATTTATATATAATTTTAAAAGAAACAACTAAAACATGCATGATATTGAGCAGGAAATTTAAACAGTAAAGACAAGGTGTCTTGCCTGATATGTCGCCTGGTGTGGTGCAATGATCCAACAAATCATGTTCTGTCCAATAGCAATGTTCATTGTGTAGCGGTCCGAAGTCACAAAAATATAGGACGAACGATCAGTGATGAAAAACGAAGGAGATTTTTGCGGGATAGCAAACGATTTGTAGAAAATATTTATAATAATTGAATACTAGATTTTTATCATCAAAATAATATTTTAAATAAATATATATACTTTAAAAAGTCAAAATCATTTTTCAGCAAAAAAATATGCTCATAGATAGGAACAATATTTTGTTAGTTAAGATAATGTAGATAATTATTAGAAAATACTTTGAAAATTACTCTACAAATTGGAGACTACATTTTTCTTATTCAAAAATACCGAGGAATTCAAAAAAAACTAAAAAGTAAATTTTTTGTCAAAATAATTTGTAGGATAACATCTACGTATAAAATACCATAAACTAATTTAATGGTAATTTCTCACGAATATAAAATATATCAATATACAATTTTATAGGAACATACTATTTGTAACTTATATAAAAATAAATATAGTAATAATAATAATAATAATAATAATAATAATAATAATAATAATAATAATAATAGTAATAATAATAATAATAATAATAATAATAATAATAATAATAATAATAATAAAATTATCACAAATAATAATGTTAATAATAATAATGATAATAATACTTTAAATAATAGAAATAATATTCTTAATAATAATAATAATAATAATAATAGTATACTAAATATCTTTGCATCAGTGCTGTCCCAGTAAAAAATAAAAACTTTTAGAAGAGAGAGAGAGTATGAGAGATTGGGAAAGGAAAAATGGGTGCTCACCGAGCGTTCCTCGGCGGCGGAGGCGGTGAGCTGCTCCGGCGGTGGAGCGGAGCACGGCCACGCGGGAGGTGGAGGAAGCCCCACGGGTCGGCGGAGGAAACCCCACGGGTCGGCGGAGGAAACCCCACAGGTCGGAGATCAGGCCAACCGCGAGGACAGGGCGGCCGGTGCGGCGGTGCGCCATGGGCGGCGCTCGACGCGGCAGGACGGAGGGCGCCAGGGCGCGCTGCCCTGGAGTTTTTCGGCGGTGCACGAGGGCCCAGTGTCGGCGGCGGCCGAAATTAGGGCTCGGCGAGGTCCACGGAAAGGGGCGGCTCCCCTAGGGTTTCGACGGAGCGACTGCTGGCCGCGACTCCTGAGGAAGGGGCGGTGGCGCAGCATGTTCGACGACGGGGACGCGGTCGCCGACAAGGAGGGGAAGCAGCGGTGGCGAGGTGAGTTTGGTTGTTGTTGTTGTTTGTATTTTCTCCTTTTCGGTGGTGGCGATGGTTTGGGGGTTTTCGGGATGGTGGCGATGGTGGTGTTGGCCGCCGTGGTGCTGGCGATGGACGAAAATTCGGGACGACTGTGGTAGTTGCGGTGGTGGTGATGGTGCTGGCGGACACGCAGCCGAGAATTCTGGTGGTGGTGTCGGGTTATGGTGGCCGAGAGGGATGGCAACAGTGGTGGAGGTGGTGGCGGGCCTTGGGGTTGCGCCATTGGTGGCGGTTAACAGGGTTGATGACGATGGTGATGGTCGGGTTAGAAATGGCGGAGCGACAGTGGCCGGTGAGGTGCTGGGGAAAGGTGGGTTTGTGGCGAAGGTGTGACGGTGGGGATGATCTACAGTTAGGCTAGGGATAGGATTTAAGTCGTCGTGTCGGGGCCGACACGACAAGATGGAGGTCCGGGATTGTCGGACTCGGACGAGATTATGATGTATTTGTATTGGAAAAAATTAGTGGATGGGAGGCACGGACACGATGCACAATGGGATGGAAATTTGTGGACGATTGGAGGAGTACCTGCCTATTTATAGGATGTGGGAATTCCCATTAGGATAATGATTGGGATTATTTAAATCCCAATTAGATAATTCATAATTTAATTAAAATCAAATCTAAATCTAAATGCAAATCTAATTTAAATCAAATTAAATTTTAGTTTAAAATTAATGGGATAAATCAAATTCTAAATATGGATATTTATTTAATCTATTTAAATAACTCCAAAAATTAAATCACGATTTAAATGGACACAATAACTTCCAAAATATTTTTTAAAATAACAATAATAGAAATTTCGAAAATAATAATTATTTTTAATTATCTTTTTGAATAATAAAATATTAATATTAATAAATCTCAAAAATTATATTTAATTTAAAATAAACTAGCAAATAATTACGAAATATATATGTAGATACAAAATGATATTCTCATAATTATGCTTTTCTAGCATACAATAAAATATTATTTATTATTAATAATTATGAGAAATGAAGGACTTTATAAATAAAATAACAAACTTGAAAAAAATTTGGAACGATAACTAAATAATTATTATGTATATTATTCTGAAACTTTAAAAATAGAAAAATAATATTTTTAAAAATATGTACGCTCGCACATAATCGCATTCGTCGAGCAATTTCGAAAAATAAAATTTCGTGCGCGACGTAAAATACGACTATGTGACGTATAATACAAAATTTTAAATCAGTACCAAAATTTAAATAAAAAAATAGTAAAAATTTAGGGGTTTTACATCCTACCCAACTTAAAAGAATTTCGTCCTCGAAATTAAGAAATCATAGGGGGTGAGAAGACACAAGGGGTAACGACGATGAACAATAAATAACAAAATCATGCCGTAAGAAATTGCGATCTAGATCATAGGAAAATAATACGATATGGTCGTAATCGATAGGATGGCCAGAGGAAGTTCTAGTATAGCGCTTTCGTCCTCCTAAAATTGGTGAAGATGAAAGCAATATACAGTTCGAAGGAGGCGTTTATCGAATACGAATACGTGATTCAAAGACGATCGAATAATTTCAAAAGAATTGTCAAGGCAGTCGTGGAGGAGATTGTAAGGGCCAAGTTTAATTATGTCTCCATCCACGTAGAGTAATAGACAAAAGCTAACCAAAATGCACTTGGTTGATCAGACCATTATGCACCAGTTCTGATTAGACAATAGGCTAGTGAGCGCTCAATAGCATATGTCATGAACAAACTCGATAAAGAATAAGCTTGCAAAATCTAGGCTACATTAGCATCATTAGTCAAAAATGGTAATTACATAGGCACGAGAGATTAAGATTTTAAAGAAGGTAGAATGATTCTAAGTCATACATTCGTCCTATAGTCTTCTTGTCCAAGTCCTTGGTTGGCTAGACGGGTTAGGTCCTCTAGATTCTAGGGTCTAAATAAGCTTGCTAATATAGGTCACTAGGTCAAAGGGGTTGCTAGTTCATAAGGTATTCTACCCAACTTAAAGAATTAAACTAATGGTGTTTATAGGTCCAGCAATCAAGATTTAAGCATGTAAGGAATTGAGTAAAACAAAATCGTATATTGGGTCGAAAGAATGGAGTCGAGGTCGAGTCTCATCTATAGTTTAAAGTATATTGGTTTCACGGTAGGGATTAGAGTCCAGTCATTTTGACCCGAAAGTCGCAATATGAAATTAGAGTACAAGGAGACGTGTTTTAGTGGCACGTGATATACCTACATGAAGGTGGGCTCGTTTAGGTCTTACATATGAGAGTTGTGGGAAGGAAAAGTCTAGTGTTGTGCTCCAAATATCAAAGTCACAATAGGGACACCAAAGAACTTAAAGTAGAAAGTGGGAGTTAATGAGATAATTATCAACGAACAAAATAAATAACCGAGCTAAAGCATGAAATAAAGATAACTTAGATTCTAACAAATCAAGGTAAAATAAATTAGGAGTATAGTTTCTAGGGATATGATAGCCACTTAGATGGTGTATGATCAAGGAACAATCCAATCATTTCTCAAGTTTCAATGATTAGATGGTCATGACAAAAGATCTAGAATTGAGGGAAGGTCGAGTAAGTCAAAAGATATGTTCATCGGTTTGGTCGATGACTAACTATACTTGTATATATGCAATAGCATAATCATAGGTGGCATGGCAATCTAATGTACAATACTCTATCTCACTAGGGTAACCTTCCTTGCTTCTTGGTCCTCTACCAATATGATCTAATCTAAATTTCAAGTTCCTCGAAGTTTCTCAATAAAATTTTTGAGATACCCCACCAAAATTTCTAATTATCTTAAGCTACCAAGTCTAGTCAAAATTTAAATTCCTAATAATCTTGAAATAGTCCTTGTATATTGCAATTGAACATGCCTTTTACCAAAAATTTAAATATCCATAATAAAAGGCCTTAAACTTGAAATTTAAATAACCCTATAAATCATAGATCATAGGACAAAATTTTAAATTTGAATTTTTCCTTCAAAGTCGAGATCTTCCAAAAAATTTAAAACAATTTTTTTTCCATCATCTCTTCAAAATTTAATAAACTTATAAATCGTACGCGCAATTTTTAAAACCTCAAGTTCTTTCCCTTCTAAACTTTCGTCTCTCTAGTCATCTACAAAATCATAATTTAAACTCTAAAAATCTTGAGATATCCAACTTAAAGTTAACCGTAAATCAAGTGTCACAATAAAAAAAAAACTCAAGATATCTCTCAAATTGATTTCATATCCCTAATAAATCATAACTATTTTACAATCTCAAAATTCATAAAAATTTTGTTTTTTCGATCTAGCTATCCTCTTGTGTATACCACCTTGTAAATTTAAAATAAAATTTAAACTATCCTTTTGATGGCGGTAATATAATACTACCCAACTTGGAATAAACTAATCCTTAAGATCAAATTTCTAGGAAACATAAATACTTTTATACACAATTAAGACCTTAATGCATACTAATTGTCAAGGTAATCCTTTTAGCCATGTGTTTAACCTATGGGCATATACTAGTGTAGTCATCTTACTAAACACGAAACTAAGAAATTTACGGTAGAAAGAGTCAAGCAAGATGCAATTCAAGGAGGTCGAACGAGAGTTCGAAATAAGAAAGGATGTCAAGTAGGTGGATGAGATTCTAGACTCTAATCCTATATTGCAGGCTCACATCGGTACAATTACGTAACCGAGGTGACAAACTCGACCTGCATGGGCCACCACAAAAACATGTAACGCCCCAGTCCCAAAATACGTAGGACCAAGTACGTAGACATGCCAGCTGTATACATACGAAAAACATGGACCTCGTATGTATACATAAGCTGTAAATGTAGTAATCCAAGACAACTAAATCTCATCCACAAAGATAAATAATAATATAAAAGCAACTTTGAGTTTGTCATGTACACCATAGTTGGACGGAGACAAAGTCCACTACCAACCAAATTAAATATGGAAAAATATACAAGAAAAGAATTAGCAAGCGAGAGCAAGTGACGAATCCAAGAGTAATCATCACAACGGAATAGAGCGCAAGTCATGGCCTTAGCTAGAGCACCTGCAAGAAGTCACGAAAACATACACCTGGGGAAAAACCAGGTCCTCAGAGGGACGTAACAAGACACATAATATCATGCCATAAACTGAATAATAAATCTCAACAGAAAAGTATGCATGAGTAAAGGTTCCTAACCATTCTAGGTGAATTACAATTTAGAGGACAACGTTCTACGCAGGGGCTGTCTCAAGCATGTAATAAAGAGTGGCCAACAAGTAGCGCTCATCCGAGACACTATCGGCCGGGTAACACGTAGCGCTCATCCGAGACACTATCTCCCAAAATGTGTAAAAAGTAGCCCCTACGCTAGTAGCTGTCCCCTCCCCCCAATGATACTATACGTGCATCGTAACCATGACACACAAACACGTGTCGTTTCCAGCACACTGTTTTAATATAGATAACTGTCAAGTCTTCTAATCATGCATCTATTGACAGTTATTCCTACGCATATGCTCGGGGGATCAGCCCACACGCAAGTGAGCTCTATATGATACTCACAACTCTCACACACAACTCGTGTACAATCGTGGCAAGTCAATGAGACACACTAAATTTGATGGTAGTCCCTTAACTCTAAGCCAATAGCATAAAATATAGTAATTTACATTTACATATAATTTAAAAAGAAACAACTAAAACAATCATAATATTGAGCAGGAAATTTAAACAGTAAAGGCAAGGTGTCTTGCCTGATGTATCGCCTGGTGTGGTACAATGATCCAACAAGTCATGCTCTGTCCAATAGCCATGTTCATTGTGTAGCGGTCTGAAGTCACAAAAATATAGGACGAACGATCAGTGATGATAAACGAAGGAGATTTTTGCGGGATAGCAAACGATTTGTAGAAAATATTTATAATAATTGAATACTAGATTTTTATCATCAAAATAATATTTTAAATAAATATATATACTTTAAAAAGTCAAAATCGTTTTTCAGCAAAAAAATATGCTCATAGATAGGAACAATATTTTGTTAATTAAGATAATGTAGATAATTATTAGAAAATACTTTGAAAATTACTCTACAAATTGGAGACTACATTTTCCTTATTCAAAAATACCTACGAATTCAAAAAAAACTAAAAAGTAAATTTTTTGTCAAAATAATTTGTAGGTTAACATCTACGTATAAAATACCATAAACTAATTTAATGGTAATTTCTCACGAATATAAAATATATCAATATACAATTTTATAGGAACATACTATTTGTAACTTATATAAAAATAAATATAGTAATAATAATAATAATAATAGTAATAATAATAATAATAATAATAAAATTATCAGAAATAATAATGTTAATAATAATAATGATAATAATACTTTAAATAACAGAAATAATATTGTTAATAATAATAATAATAATAATAATAATAGTAGTAGTAGTATACTAAATATCTTAGCATCAGTGCTGTCCCAGTAAAAAATAAAAACTTTTAGAAGAGAGAGAGTATGAGAGATTGGGAAAGGAAAAATGGGTGCTCACCGAGCGTTCCTCGGCGGCGGAGGCGGTGAGCTGCTCCGGCGGTGGAGCGGAGCACGGCCACGCGGGAGGTGGAGAAAGCCCCACGGGTCGGCGGAGGAAACCCCACGGGTCGGCGGACGAAACCCCACGGGTCGGAGATCAGGCCAACCGTGAGGACAGGGCGGCCGGTGCGGCGGTGCGCCATGGGCGGCGCTCGACACGGCAAGGTGGAGGGCGCCGGGGCGCGCTGCCCTGGAGTTTTCCGGCGGTGCACGAGGGCCCAGTGTCGGCGGCGGCCGGAATTAGGGCTCGACGAGGTCCACGGAAAGGGGCGGCTCCCCTAGGGTTTCGACGGAGCGACTGCTGACCGCGGCTCCTGAGGAAGGGGCGGTGGCGCAGCATGTTCGACGGCGGGGATGCAGTCGCCGACAAGGAGGGGAAGCAGCGGTGGCGAGGTGAGTTTGGTTGTTGTTGTTGTTTGTATTTTTCCTTTTTCAGTGGTGGCGATGGTTTGGGGGTTTTCGGGATGGTGGCGATGGTGGTGTTGGCCGCCGTGGTGCTGGCGATGGACGGAAATTCGGGACGACTGTGGTAGTTGCGGTGGTGGTGTTGGTGCTGGCGGACACGCAGCAAAGGATTCTGGTGGTGGTGTCGGGTTATGGTGGCCGAGATGGATGGCAACAGTGGTGGAGGTGGTGGCGGGCCTTGGGGTTGCGCCATTGGTGGCGGTTAACAGGGTTGATGACGATGGTGATGGTCGGGTTAGAAACGGCGGAGCGACAGTGGCCAGCGAGGTACTGGGGAAAGGTGGGTTTGTGGCGAAGGTGTGACGGTGGGGATGATCTACAGTTAGGCTAGGGATAGGATTTAAGTCGTCGTGTCGGGGATTGTCCGACATGACAAGATGGAGGTCCGGGATTGTCGGACTCGGACGAGATTATGATGTATTTGTATTGGAAAAAATTTAGTGGATGGGAGGCACGGACACGATGCACAATGGGATAGAAATTTGTGGAAGATTGGAGGAGTACCTGCCTATTTATAGGATGTGAAAATTCCCATTAGGATAATGATTGGGATTATTTAAATCCCAATTAGATAATTCATAATTTAATTAAAATCAAATCTAAATCTAAATGCAAATCTAATTTAAATAAAATTAAATTTTAGTTTAAAATTAATGGGAGAAATCAAATTCTAAATATGGATATTTATTTAATCTATTTAAATAACTCCAAAAATTAAATCACGATTTAAATGGACACAATAACTTCCAAAATATTTTTCAAAATACCAATAATAGAAATTTTGAAAATAATAATTATTTTTAAATATCTTTTTGAATAATAAAATATTAATATTAATAAATCTCAAAAATTATATTTTATTTAAAATAAACTAGCAAATAATTACGAAATATATATGTAGATACAAAATGATGTTCTCATAATTATGCTTTTCTAGCATACAATAAAATATTATTTATTATTAATAATTATGAGAAATGAAGGACTTTATAAATAAAATAACAAACTTGAAAAAAATTTGGAACGATAACTAAATAATTATTATGTATATTATTCTGAAACTTTAAAAATAGAAAAATAATATTTTCAAAAATATATACGCTCGCATATAATCGCATTCATCGAGCAATTTCAAAAAATAAAATTTCGTGCGCGACGTAAAATACGACTATGCGACGTATAATACAAAATTTTAAATCAGTACAAAAATTTAAATAAAAAAATAGTAAAAATTTAGGGGTTTTACACAACCAACAAATCATAACAATGCAGATTTATTATTGTTGGCCCATTGGTCATGGTCATACCTGATTTTAATAATTGATCAAACTCTGTCTCGATATAAATACAAGTCAACTCAGATGTTTATCGACGATATTTTGGAAACTGCTCAACAATGGTTATCAACAATGTTCAAGACTGAAGCCGTTTGCCATTCAGAATGTACTTCCTGTTAAGCAATGTAATTCTTCATTTTATTGAGTCTAGGAATACATTGTACACCGAGTCGTACTGGCAGGCTATCCGATAACGTTTTTCAAAACCATCATATTCTTTACAAATGACCTACGTTTTTGAAAAACATTCTTTTTACGAAATGCTTCTGAAGGATTGTTCAAAAAGCCAAAATTTATTTTCTCCAAAAATGAACTGGCAGAACCCCAGGAGAACTCAGGCCGAGTTCGGCCAGAGTTCGGCCATTTGGAACGTTATTGAACGTTGGGTTTTTGAACTTGGTCATCCTTCAGTTACGGTTTGTTACAAAGAGTTCTGTCCGAATTCTGCCCGAATTCTGTCAGAGTTCTGTCTTTGGAAAAGCTATAAATAGAGAAGCATTTCGATCATCTCAGAACACCAATTCACTTTCAATCTCTTCTCTTCTTAAGCTTACATTCTTCCAAAGAGTTCTTAAAAGTTTTCATTTTCAAATCCCAAGCCAGTTACAATCCTCTAGTCGATTTGCCAATGCGGTACGGTCTAGAAGTTTCAAGAGCGATTGTAATCAGAGGCTTGATAGAAGATTCAACTCTTCACAATTGAAGTTGGACGAGTTCTTCGTATCAAAGCTCGCGTCTGTAGAAGTTGCAAGGACTTCGTATGAAAACTTGCGAGATTTTCCAATAGTGGATTCAACTGGAAGCTAGAGTTCTTCCGACTGGACTTGTCCTCACAAGAGGAAAACCAGTATAAATCTTGGTGTTTGTGTTTGCCTTCTGATCACTTTTAAATTCTGTCATTTACCTTTATGATTATTATTTTATATATGATCTAACTGCTAACAAGTTTTTAATTAGCAATATTTCGCTACCTACTCTATTCATCCCCACTCTAGAGTATTCTGTTTTACGATTTCGTTCCTACAATTGGTATCAGAGCGGGTTATACAGGTAAAGCAAGGTAAAACAGCAGTTATATTCAATTTTATATAGATCACAGCTTTACACATGGCAACTGTGAAATTCACAAGTGAAGGCCAAGCCACAAACAGACCTCCACTGTTTGACGGCACAAACTACACTTATTGGAAAACACGTATGAGTTTCTTTCTGAAATCTCTTGATTTTGACTTATGGCCTGTAGTTATTGGTGGCTATAAAAAGCACCTCGTATAAATGTTGATAGAGTTTTAGCTGAAAACCCCATGACAAATATACAGAGGAAGAAAAGAAAAAGGACAGTCTTGACGCACGTGCTATTAACGCTTTATTTTGTGCTTTAGACAGAACTGGATTTAACAGGGTATCTATCTGCACAACTGCAAATGAAGTGTGGAAACTTCTTGAAGTCACACATGAGGGCACAACTCAAGTCAAAGAATCAAAGGTCAGCAGACTTACTCAAGAGTATGAGGCATTCAAAATGAAGCCCAACGAAACAGTTACTCAGATGTTCGAGAGATTCTTGGATATTGTAAATCATGTCCTCCCTAGGCAAAGATTACAGTAACCATGAAAAGATTTGCAAATTCCTGCGAGCACTTACAAAGAACTGGATTCTGAAGGCTACTGCAATCATTGAAGGAAACGACCTCACTACCATGACACTTGAAGTACTCATGGGTAAGCTGCTCACTCATGAACTAGAGCTACAAGACTTTGAAGAGCCTGCACCAAAGGAGAAGACGATCGCTTTCAAGGCTCAGTACAGAAGATCTGCTGAAGATGATTTAGACAACAGTGAATCTGATGCTGAAGATCAAGCACTCCTTGTAAGAAAATTCAAAAGATTCTTGAGATATGAGAAGAAGACAAAAGAGAACAATGGTGGCAACAGCTGGTATCAAGATGACGCTGTCTACTACGGCTGCAAGAAGAAAGGTGTCACGACCCGATCCCAATTAAATGGGTCAAACCGGATCATGCCTAGCCTGCACCGTTGTGAGACGGCGGCAGTAAGCTGTTCCATTAGCAGGTAATCACAACAACATCTATATACATTTGTCACAACTGAATATTCGGGAATTTAAAACTTTATTCAACATTTAAATAAATACAACTGGAAAGTAAAAGAACTGAAATGAATACTGAATTCAAATTAACAAAAATTCCAAACAATAAAACTGGAAACAGAAAAAAATCTAGCTAAGCGTTCGGCTCGTCGGCCTCAGGTCCTGCGTCCTCCAATGGGGACTCTGGCAACACTACAGGGTACAGAACCGGGTCATAATAGTTGTTGTATAACAGCTCAGCATCCTCAAAATCTCCTAAAAATGTTATCTCCAGTCAGGAAGGAGCAAAGTACAATTATGAAAATTAAATATTTCAACTAATAATTAGAAATTTGCAGTATTAAACAGTTTTGAAATAATATTTTCCAACAATTCTACACGATAGAAAACAATGTGATTTGAGTAGATAATGACTATGACCGGCTTGGGTTGTACAATTGTATCATTGCGATACGATATGGCTTATCCCCGTGTGTAAGAGGGGTAAGCTAACACAATTATTATACTATTTGGGGTATTGGTCATAGACACTAAACTACTCCCTCAATATCCCGTAATCAATCAATATCAATCAATACTCTAGGAGAGAGTTCCGTGTAACAATATGGTTTAAGCATGCAGATTACAATTACTAATTAAATTGCTCAATAACACAATTTCTAGTAGCATTGTGAAACCAAGCTAGGTTCGTCTCCGACAATATGGTTTAGGTTCGTCTCCAAAATCCTACAGTTGGAGAACTTGACTTAGAACCATTGTGAAACCAAGCTAGGTGTGCTAGTTGCAATTTCTAGTAGCAGGTCCTAGTCAAGTTTTAAGTTTGTTTATTTAATCTACTGCTAACGGTTTATGACGTGTGCTACGTTGGTTCTCATTTAGTTGGATAGCCAGTTTCTGGTTTTACTTGGAAAAATTGTCGTTACCGATTAATTCGCAAAACTTTATATTTTTAATATTATACGTATAAAACTACATTTTCTTTCAATGATAAAACGTGGGTTTTGTTAATTATCAATATTTTATTCAAGTTATTATATCATGAAAAATCCTTATTAATTTATAAAAAATATTTATTATCCCTTTTGTAACTAAGCGCCTAATTACGAAGAATAAAACCAACCAGGAAATAAAAAAATCAACCAAAAAAATAAATGAAAAACCTAGACTATGCAATACAGGGGCACAGCTAACAATATAGGAATATGGGCTTATGCCCTTACAAACTTTACATAAATAAAATAAGAGAAAATTAGTTAGCTCTGACTAATGTTCCGTATTTTAAATATCCAAAACAAAAATAAAAATAAATTTAATTAAATATTAGGAGTCTCAGACTTGGTCCAATCGTCACAGTTAGCTAATGTCTCAACGTCCGGGTAAAATCAGTTTCGTTTGCATTTCGTTAGGGCCCACGGATCGGTATGATCATCGCCCAAAAATTCGTTTAAAATAATTTCCGAAAATCGATTTAAAATTCATTTCTAAAGTTTTATAAAAATTTGGGCAGCATTCCCTCTATATTCGGGATAACCCAAAACTGGGAAATGCGCCAAAACACCCAAAATAAAAGTCCCAAACCAGGGAACACACTTAAATAGAATATATATATATAAGACATTTCCGAAGCAGAATCGAAAAACCCGAAATAAATCGGGAATACCAAAATTCTGAAAATCCAAACCAATACAGCAAAAAATCACAGAATGTTTTCGAAAAAATCCGAAATCACTACGTCAACCTAAAGCCGAATTCCCGGGAGGGAATCGGGGACCAATTCTCATCATTGACTACCGAAAATAGGATGGGACAAAGGAATTATACCTTGGGTTGCTCGGCTAGAGCTCTCAGATGAAAAAGAATAAAAGAAATCCGTGGACAGTGGATCGGCTCGGGACAGCGCCTCGTCGGGGTACGGCTGCGCTGGACAGTGGGATCCGGGCACAGAAAAGCACGGACAGCAGGTCGGGAAACCTGCGGATAGTTGTTGACAGCGTTGTTCGGATTAGCGGAGCACAGGAGGCTCGCGAAAATCGGGATAGGGCACGGACAGCGCCGGAGGAGGCCGGCGGGGTTGCGGCTTCGGGCGAAACCGCGGGGAGGCACGCGGCACGAGACGACGCCGGGGCCGGCTGGGCGTCGGGGTCGCAGGTCCTGATCGGGGCAGGGGACGCGGCCTCGGGGCGCATGTCTGGTAGAGGGCCGGGGAAGCTTGCTGCCAGAGGTGGGCGCGAGCCGAGAGGGGAGGTGGCGCCGGGCAGAATTAGGCACGGACGGCCGGGATCGGGCGCCGGAGTTCGGGATTGGCCGGAGGGCTCGGGTGGAGCCGAGCTCTGGAGGGGGAAGGGGCTGGGTGTGAGTGAGAGGGAGAGTGAGAATAGAATGAGAGTGGGGAGAGTTGAGAATGGAATGGGAGTGGAAAGAGTTGCTGGTGAGTTGGTTTAATAAACGTGGGTGAGTGGAGTTGTAAGGAGAGGAGGGAGTGGGTGCTGAATTATAGGGAAAGTTGTGGAGGAGAGGGAGAAGTGGGGGAGTGAAGTTAGGGGTGCTGGCTTGGTCGTGGGAGACCAAGCCAGTTGGCTTTTATTATTATTTTTTATTTCTTTTTTTATTAACTAATATAAATAATCAGGATTTTAAAAGAGTAAAAATGAATTGGTTAGGAACGGAATTGGGTTTCGGGAAACTGGTCCAGGCTCGATCTCGCAAACAAAAATCCTAATTATTATTTTGAAAATAATTTCAAACTCATTATATAATATTAATAAATAGTAATAATATAATAATAAATTATAAATCCACTAAATCTAAAATCTGGGTTTCATAATCTTCCCTCCTTAGAAAATTTTGTCCTCGAAATTAAAGGCAGGGTTAGGGGTTACCTCAAATCTTAAACAGATACGGATACTACTCCCGCATCTAGTCTTCTCGCTCCCAGGTTGACTCGCCTGGTGAGTTGTGCTGCCACATGACTCTGACTATCGGCGTCATAGAGTTCCTGGTTCTCTTCTCTCCTCTGTCCAATATTGCTACTGGCTTCTCTGGCACTGTGAGGCTGGGTCCAATTTCCAGCTCTGAATGGTCCAAGATGTGGCTCGGGTCCGGGATGTAGCGTCTCAGCTGCGAAACGTAGAAGACGTTGTGGATGCCTTCGAGACTTGGGGGTAGAGCCACCCGATAAGCCACTTCTCCAATCCTATTAAGTACTTCAAAAGGACCAATATACCTGGGGCTTAGCTTTCCTGCTCTGCCGAAACAGATGGTTCCTCTGGTAGGAGAGATCTTCACGAACACACTGTCGCCTTCTTCAAACTCCAACGGTCGTCGGCTGTTATCGACCCAATACTTCTGTCTGTCCTGGGCAATCCTGAGCTTGTCTCTGATCATTCTTACCTTCTCTGCTGCATCGGTCACCATCTCAGGTCCAAGCAATACTCGTTCTTCGACGTCGTCCCAAGCAAGTGGAGTGCGGCAACGACGTCCATAGAGTGCCTCGAACGGTATCATACCGATGCTAGCTTGGTAGCTGTTGTAGGAGAACTCTACCAAGTACAAATGGTCTTCCCAAGACCCTCCAAATTTCAAGATACAGGATCTCAACATGTCTTCTAGCGTCTGGATTGTTCTCTCTGATTGTCCGTCAGTTTGGGGATGGTAGACGGTGCTGAACTTCAGTTGTGTTTCCAAACTGTCATGCAAAGTCTTCCAAAAGTGAGAGGTAAATCTAGTATCTCTATCAGACACAATACTTACCGAAACTCCATGAATCCGGTAGATGTGTCGCATGTACAGTGCCGCCAACTTCTCAGTGGATAGACCAACCTTGAAGGAAATAAAGTGAGCTGACTTCGTCAGTCGGTCCACGATTACCCAAATGGCATCCTTCTCTCCTTGGGATCGAGGCAGTCCCGACACAAAATCTATAGTTATTTGCTCCCATTTCTACTCCGGGATGTCTAGCGGCTGCAACAGTCCTGCTGGTCTCTGTCTGCTAGCTTTCACTTGTTAAAAAATTAAACATCTAGCCACATACCTGGATACATCCTTCTTTATTTCATACCACCACACTATAGTATGCATATCCCGATACATTTTGTTGGCTCCAGGATGTATGGAATACTGCGACTGGTGGGCTTCTTGCATCAGCTCGTTCCTTAGTTCGCCAGTTGGTATACAAAGCCTCGTACCATTCTTCAGTGCTCCATCACTGGCGATTGAGAATCCTTCAAGTGTTCCTGCCAGTACTTGATCTCTGAGTTTGCAAAGCGTCTCGTCTTGGAATTGTGCCTCCTTGACTCTGTCCATTAGACTTGAACGCACTTGCAACTGCATCATTGTTGAATCAGCTCCTGGTACAATGGCTTCTCTTTCCAGTTTCTTCATTTCTTCTTTGGGCAGTACAATCTTCAGTCCAAGCTTTTCCACGTCCACCAGCAAATGACGCTCCTTGGTCAAGAACATTACCATCGGGTATCGACTAAGTGCATCTGCAACAACATTAGCCTTACCCGGATGATACTGCAGGTTGATGTCGAAATCCTTCATCAGCTCCAGCCATCGTCTCTGTCGCATGTTCAGCTCCTTCTGAGTGAAAACATATTTAAGACTTTTGTGGTCTGTAAATATTTCCACTCTCTCTCCATAAAGGTAGTGCTTTCATAGCTTCAATACAAATATCACCGCTGTAAGCTCCAAATCATGTGTGGGATAGTTCTTCTTATGAGTCCATAATTGCCTAGATACGTAAGCAATTACTTTTCCGTGTTGTTGAAGAACGCAGCCCAATCTCTTACCGGAAGTATCACTGTAAATTGAAAAACTGCCGGTACCTGAGGGTAGCGCAAGTATCGGTGCCGTTGTAAGCCTCTTCTTCAGTTCCTCAAAAGCTGACTGGCAAGCTTCCGACTAAATGAATTCTTCGTTCTTCCTGGTGAGCTTCGTCATTGTTCAGCAATCCTGGAGAAATTCTTCACAAACTTCCGGTAGTAGCCAGCTAAACCCAAAAAGCTTCTGATTTCTGCAACCGAACTTGGTGCAGTCCACTTCTCAATAGCAGCTATCTTCTTTGGATCCACCAAAATTCTTTTTCCTGTGACAACATGGACCAGAAATTCCACTTTGTCTAAAAAGAATTCATATTTAGATAGCTTACCATAGAGCTTCTCCTTCCTCAAGGTGCTCAGAACCTTCCTCAGGTGCTCTTCATGCTCTTCTTCAGTCTTCGAGTAGATCAGTATATCATCGATGAAGACAACAACAAACTGATCCAGGTATTCACGGAAGACCTTGTTCATGAGGTTCATGAATACCGCAGGAGCATTCGTCAGTCCAAACGGCATGACCAAGAATTCAAATTGCCCATACTTGGTGTTGAATGCCGTTTTCGGGATATCCTCCTTCCTGACCTTGATTTGGTGGTAGCCTGATCTGAGATCTATCTTCGAAAATACCTTGGCTCCACTCAGTTGATCAAATAGGTCGTCGACCCGGGACAGAGGGTACTTGTTCTTGATGGTGATGTTGTTCAGCGCCCGGTAATCAATGCACATCCGCACGGTTCCATCCTTCTTGGGTACGAACAAAACTGGTGCCCCCAGGGTGAGGCCCCATCTCTGATAAATCCTTGTGCCTTCAGTTCATCAATATGGTCCTTCATCTCCTTTGCCTCATTAGGATTGACCCTGTAGCATCCCCGAGAAATAGAGAAAGTGCCGGGTACTAGATCGATGGTGAATTCCACACCTCGATCTGGCGGCAATCCTGGAAGACTGTCTGGAAAGACGTCCATGAATTCTGCTATGATAGGGTGAGGAGGCCCGGGTTCTTCGGTGATAGAGGAGTAGGTAACACTCTTCATTTCTTCTGGAGCTCGAGAGATTTCAAACTCCGGTTCTCCTGGTGGGCTGAAGATTACACATCCTCTATGACAATCTATCAGCACATACTGCTTACTTAACCAGTCCATCCCTAGGACTACATCATAGTTAGGCAATGGCATCGAAAGTAAGGGTGTTACGAATTGGTGGCCTGAGATAGTTATGGAACAGTTACAAGCCTCAGTGATGGGTATGGGTCCCCCACAGGTCATAACTCTACTAATCATCTTGCTAAGTCCCGTATCTAGGTGGTGTACAGAAATAAACTTTGATGATATGAAACTACGTGATGCACCCGAATCAAATAATGCTAGAGCAGGATGTGAAAACACATAAATAGAACCTGTGATGACATCAGCGGTGGGTTCCTACTCCGGTTCCTGATCTTCTGCTGCTAGGGAAAAAGCTTGCTCGGTCTTCTGCTGGTGTTGTCCGAACCGTTGTTGCTGAGTGGGTAGGGGAGCTCTTTGCTGAGTTGCTCCGGTCTGATTGGTTGCTGTGGGACAGTCCCTCACTTGGTGGGTGGCAGACCCACAGACTAGACAGTGTCCTAGC
This sequence comes from Iris pallida, assembly GCA_029216955.1. Lineage (NCBI taxonomy): Eukaryota > Viridiplantae > Streptophyta > Magnoliopsida > Asparagales > Iridaceae > Iris > Iris pallida. Next base: position 52,380,770 of record JANAVB010040619.1, read on the forward strand.
CTCTTCCTGCAGATGAGCGCTTGATGTCCTGGCCTCTTGTAGAAATCGCAGACAGGGATCTGCTTCTGAGGCGCTCGTTTATTGGTCCTTGCTTGATGGTGCTGCTGCTGATAGTGCGAAGGCCTATTGTTGTTGTTGTTGGGCCTTTTCTGGTTACCCTGGAAGTTGCTTGTTCCAGGATATTCCCTTTTTGAACGAGAAGGCTGGCTCTTCTCCACGTCCTGAGCTCGTATCAAAATCTTCTCATATGTCTTGGCGCCACCTGCGATCACAGGGGTGCGAATCTCTTCCCTTAGTCCATACCTGAATCTTTCAGCATGATCCTTGGGGTCAGCAACCAAGTTCTGGGCAAAACGGCTAAGTCGGTTGAACTCTGCCGCATACTCTCCAACCATTATGTTCCCCTGCTTGAGGTCCTGAAACTGTCTTTCCATCTCCCGCATCTCTGATGTTGGGAAGAACTTCCTACGGAACAGCCTCTTGAAGGTGTCCCAGTCAAGCTGCTTGTCCTGGAGACGGGGTTCATTCCGATACCAGGTGCTTGCCACATCTTGCAGTTGGAGTCCTACTGCTTCCGTCTTGAGGTCCTCTAGGAGTCGAGCGACGCTCAAGAGACGCTCCATGCTATCTAGCCATTCATCGGCGTAGATGATACCCTCGGTTCCTTTGAAAGGTCGAGGGCCCTGCTTCTTGAAACTCTCTATATCTCCGACCATCATGTAATAACACGCCTCTAATCAAAAGAATGGCCTTAATGATATATAACTTAACTCCTGAATTTATGTTTACCTTGGCAGGTCGTGGCTCTAATGAAGTTGTTGCTCCTCTCTCGAGGGCAGCCATGGCCACGTTGTGGGCATTCTCCATGCCTTCTCTCATGATCATGGTCTGCTCGCGATGGGCTTCAGCTTGGGCTGCAGTCTGTTCTCGATGAGCTTCTGATTAGGCTCTCTGTGCTTCAAGCACTCCTCGTAGCATGCCCACTAGATCGGTAGGATCCACGGGCACTGGTGGGGCAGCTAGTGCGGGCACTACCGCAGGGGACTGCGGCTCAGTTCGGGGAAGTGTCGGTTCTGCCGTTTGCGATGTAGTAGCGTAAACGGGACGGGGTGCTGGTGCAGCATGGGGACGGTCAGTCAGCTGCAAGGGAGGTAGGTCCCGGCGTGCTTGAGGAGGTGGGGTGTGATTAGTAGATGACACCTCATCTTCAGCAGGGCCGGAACGGGTAGTCTTCCCTTTGGCCATACTCTGGAAGGTTTAGGGTACAAACATAAGCAAGGTATCCTACCAGTCTATAATCAAACAAAAATATTTATATATATAATTCAGACCTATGTTGTGACAAATCAATGTTCTAGTGTTCTAATTGATTCTAGGTATATTTTTCTAAGTTGTTGTTCCGACCTGCATGGGCCACCACTAAAAACATGTCACGACCCGATCCCAATTAAATGGGTCGAACCGGATCATGCCCAGCCTACACCGCTATGAGACGGCGGCAGTAAGATGTTCCATTAGCAGGTAATCACAACAACATCTATATACATTTGTCACAACTGAATATTCGGAAATTTAAAACTTTATTCAATATTTAAATAAATACAACTGGAAAGTAAAAGAACTGAAATGAATACTGAATTCAAATTAACAAAAATTCCAAACAACAAAACTGGAAACAGAAAAAATCTAGCTAAGCGTTCGGCTCGTCGGCCTCAGGTCCTGCGTCCTCCAATGGAGACTCTGGCAACACCACAGGGTACAGAACCGGGTCATAATAGCTATTGTATAACAGCTCAGCATCCTCAAAATCCCCTAAAAATGTTATCTCCAGTCAGGAGGGAGCAAAGTACAATTATGAAAATTAAACATTTCAACTAATAATTAGAAATTTGCAGTATTAAACAGTTTTGAAATAATATTTTCCAACAATTCTACACGATAGAAAACTATGTGATTTGAGTAGATAATGACTATGACCGGCTTGGGTTGTACAATTGTATCCTAGCGATACGATATGGCTTATCCCCGTGTGTAAGAGGGGTAAGCTAACACAATTATTATACTATTTGGGGTATTGGTTATAGACACTACAGTACTCCTCCAATATCCCGCAATTAATCAATATCAATCAATACTCTAGGAGGGAGTTCCGTGTAACAATGTGGTTTAAACATGCAGATTACAATTACTAATTAAATTACTCAATAACACAACCGTACTTGCCTTTTATTTGTATGACTGGAGTAGGATGACAGTTCCGGGGAAGAAGTTAGGTTCGTCTCTGAAATTGTACAGTTGGAGAACTTGACTTAGAACCATTGTGAAACCAAGCTAGGTGTGCTAGTTGCAATTTCTAGTAGCAGGTCCTAGTCAAGTTTTAAGTTTGTTTATTTAATCTACTGCTAACGGTTTACGACGCGTGCTACGTTGGTTCTCATTTAGTTGGATAGCCAGTTTCTGGTTTTACTTGGAAAATTGTCGTTACCGGTTAATTCGCAAAACTTTGTATTTTTAATATTATACGTATAAAACTACATTTTCTTTCAATGATAAAACGTAGGTTTTGTTAATTATCAATATTTTATTCAAGTTATTATATCGTGAAAAATCCTTATTAATTTATATAAAATATTTATTAGCCATTTTGTAACTAAGCGCCTAATTACGAAGAATAAAACCAACCAGGAAATAAAGAAAAAATCAACCAAAAATATAAATAAAAAATCTAGACTACGCAATACAGGGGCACAGCTAACAATATAGGAATATGGGCGTATGCCCTTACAAACTTGACATAAATGAAATAAGAGAAAATTAGTTAGCTCTGACTAATGTCCCGTATTTTAAATATCGAAAACAAAACTAAAAAATAAATTTAATTAAATATTAGGAGTCTCAGACTTGGTCCAATTGTCACAGTTAGCTAATGCCTCAACGTCCGGGTAAAACCGGTTTCGTTTGTATTTCGCTAGGGCCCATGGACCGGTATGGTCGTCGCCCAAAAATTCGTTTAAAATAATATCCGAAAACCGATTTAAAATTCATTTCTAAAGTTATATAAAAAATTTGGGCAGCATTCCCTCTATATTCGGGATAACCCAAAACTGGGAAATGCGCCAAAACACCCATAATAAAAGTCCCAAACCAGAGAACATACTTAAATAGAAAATATATATATATATAAGACATTTCCGAAGCAGAATCGAAAAACCCGAAATAAAATCGGGAATGCCAAAATTCTGAAAATCCAAACCAACACAGCAAGAAATCACAGAATGTTTTCGGAAAAATCCGAAATCACTACGTCAACCTAAAGCCGAATTCCCGGGAGGGAATCGGAGACCAATTCTCATCATTGACTACCGAAAATGGGACGGGACAAAGGAATTATACCTTGGGTTGCTCGGCTAGAGCTCTCAGATGAAAAAGAAGAAAAGAAATCCGCGGACAGTGGACCGGCTCGGGACAGCGCCTCGCCGGGGTACGGCTGCGCTGGACAGCGGGATCCGGGCACGGAAAAGCACGGACAGCAGGTCGAAAAACCCGCGGACAGCGCTGGACAGCGCTGTTCGGATTAGCGGAGCACGGGAGGCTCGCGAAAACCAAAATAGGGCGCGGACAGCGCCGGAGGAGGCCGGCGGGGGTGTAGCTGCGGGCGGAGCCTTGGGGAGGCGCACGGCAGGGGGCGGTGCCGGGGCCGGCTGGGCGTCGGGGTTGCGGGTCCCGATCGGGGCCGGGGACGCGGCCTAGGGGCGCGGGTCCGGTAGAGGGCCGGGGAAGCTTGCTGGCAGAGGTGGGCGCGGGCCGAGAGGGGAGGTGGCGTCGGGCGGAGTTGGGCGCGGACGGCCGGGGTCGGGCGTCGGAGTTCGGGGTTGGCCGGAGGGCTCGGGTGGAGCCGAGCTCTGGAGGGGGAAGGGGCTGGGTGTGAGTGAGAGGGAGAGTGAGAATGGATTGAGATTGGGATGAGTTGCTGGTGAGTTGGTTTAATAAATGTGGGTGAGTGGAGATGTAAGGAAAGGAGGGAGTGGGTACTGAATTGTAGGGAAAGTGGTGGAGGAGAGGGAGAAGTGGGTGAGTGAAGTTAGGGGTGCTGGCTTGGTCGTGGAAGACCAAGCCAGTTGGCTTTTATTATTTATTTTTTTATTTCTTTTTTTATTAACTAATAGAAATAATCAGGATTTTAAAAGAGTAAAAATGAATTGGTTCGGAACAGAATTGGGTTTCGGGAAACTGGCCCAAGCTCGGTCTCGCAAGCAAAAATCCCAATTATTATTTTGAAAATAATTTTGAACTTATTATATAATATTAATAAATAGTAATAATATAATAATAAATTACAAATCTATTAAATCTAAAATCTGGGTTTCACAAAAGGACACATGAAGAAGGACTGTCCTACAAACTCATCAACAAGCAAGAAGAGCAACAGATACGAGAAATGGAACCTGAAGAGATCAACATCTCAGAAGTATGCCAACACCAGCATATGGCATGAAAGTGAAGCCAGCGACTCAGAAGATGAACAATCAGAAGACGCTGCAAATGTATGCTTTATGGCATCCGATCAGGTACTCTCTGAACCTATAGTTGATACATATGATGACTTCACCTTTGAGCAATTAGGAGAAACCTTCAGTGAACTATTAAGTGATTACAGGAAACTGCGTAGCAAATATCAGAACTCTAAGAAGGTACTCAAAGAGTACAAAGGTGAAATAGGAAGACTTACCGACCTACTAGCTGAGGTTAAAGATAATGTTAGTGAGCCTTGTGAGCTTTCTTCTATTAAGCTCTTATTACACGAGACTACCAAGTCATCCGAAGAAAAAGACAAGGTTATTGACCAACTGAAAGAAGAACTTTCTAAAGAGAAGAAAAGTCTTCAAAGTGCACAAGTCAGAATGGAAGCACTCACTTTTGACTATACTAAGTTATATGACACTTCCAAAACAATGAAAATTAGGTTAGGAAAATAGCCTGAGACTGCTGCTTCCTACCCTAACACGTGTCACTTACCAAAAAATCGAAACATTCCCAAACCTAACACTGTCAGACCTAACCCTATCAAACCTTTGCCTAAAAAGGTTATGCCCAAACAGGATAATAGGTATGCTTTCTTCTATACTAGAAAACCTAAACCTACCAACTATGCACACCACTCAGCTTTCAACACTCAACATGCTAAATGTCATTATTGTGGCCTCATTGGTCATATATCTTCTACATATAGAATCAGAAAGCTAGTATATCTAAATATTTATGCATGGATTGTAACGCCCCAGTCCCAAATACTTGAGACTAGGTACGTATCATGTCAGCTGTATACATACGAGTAAATATACGGCTCGTATGTATACATAAGCTGTAAAATGTAGAAAGCCAAGACACTAAATCTCATCCACAAAGATAAATAATAATATAAAAGCAACTTTTGAGTTTGTCATGTGTACAATCGTTGGGCGGAGACAAAGTCCACTACCAACTAATTTAAATAGAGAGAAAATATACAAAGAAAGTGATTGATCGAGCGAAGCAAATGACGAGTCCAAAAGCAATCATCACGAAGGATAGAGCGCAAATCATGGCCTTAGCTAGAGCACCTGCAAGAAATCACAGAAACACATACCTGGAAAAAAACCAGGTCCTCAGAGGGACGTAACAAGACACATAATATTATGCCAATAAACTGAATAATAAAGCTCAACAGAAAAGTATGCATGAGTAAAGGTTCCTAACCATCCTATGTGATATGTATTTTGAGGACAACGTTCTATGCAGGGGCTGTAACGGATTCACGCAAGCAAGTAATAGAGAGTGGCCAGCAAGTAGCGCTCATCCGAGACGCTATCGACCTGGACAGAAGGTAGTGCTCATGAGAGTCACCCTCGGCCCAAATGTGTGTAAAAATAAAATGTAGCCCCTACGCTAATAACTGTCCCCTCCCCCCCCCATGATACTATACATGTGTCGACTCCACGACACTGTTTTAATCCTTAATAACTGCCAAATCTTTTAAAATAAATCTATTGGCAGTTATATCCTAACGCACGGCCTGTACGCACCAATGATCAGTCAGCACGCAAGTCCGCATCTATATGCGACTCACAACTCACACACAATTCGTGGCACAATGTGACAGTTTATGAGATGCACTAAACATACGGTGGTCCCTTAAGTCTAAGCTAATTGCATAATGTATAATAATTTGTATCTATATATAGTTTTGAAAGAACAACATAAAAAAAATACATGATATTGAGCAAAAAATTATACAGTAAAGGCAAGGTATCTTGCCTGATGTCCGAGTGAGGTAAGATGATGTCCTGGCGACGAATCAACAGCAGCGCACAAAAAGGAAGGTGTAGGTACAACTTCGGATGCTAAAAATAGTCTATTATCTAATTATAAATAATACTGGACCTATTACATTTATTTAATAAATTCTAAAGTTAGGATATGGCATAGGTTTTTATATTAGCTCTTCGAAAAACTAAACGGATCACATTTTCGTTTCCGAAATCTCCCGAAATCGCAAAAATACTGAAACCCGTTTATTTTTGGGACACTAGATACTCAAACAATTTTGTAGAAATCTACAGAATGAAATTTGTCTATTAAAATATGTTTTTGGAAAGCTTACCTCGATACGCTTTTTTATAAAAAAACTGGAGGCAAAATGGAGTTCGAAGCTAGGAGATATCGTCGTTGCAAGTTGCTCTTGCTACTAAAAAGCGGGGCTGGATTCTAATGACGAATTTTAGAGTTTCTATTGGACTAAAAATAATTTCGAATTATGGCGGATAGAAGGGGGATGTATTGGGTTTATATAGGTATTTATTTCAGATTTATCTCCTAAATTAGATAGGATTTGATTTAAATAAATTGGAGTTTGCTTTGTTAGGATAGGATATAGATAGAGATGTTTTCCTAGTAGAAGTAGGATTAGTATTTATTTAAAACCCCCTTTAATTAATCTTCCTTTTAATTTAAATTATTTTAAAACCGATTCAATCCAAATCCAATCCAAATCCAACTCAATTAAATCTAGATAATTTCAAATCCAAATTAAATATAGATGATTCCCATATTTAAATCAAACTTATTTAAATTAAATCAATAAAATCTAATCAAAGTTTAAATTACCACAATAAGTTCAAAATATCTTTTCTAAAAATAATAATAATAAATAATTTCAAAAATCTAAAAAAAATATGAATAAAAATTTGTACATCCATGCAAATAAGGTATTTACATAAAATATAGTTTTTTAAATTAATTTGAACTAGAAATAAAATAATCTTTTATAAAAGTAAAAGATAAAGGTTTTGGCAAATATCGTGAAATTTTCTTCTGATATGAAAATATTTGTTTATACTATATATTGAAATAACATATTTATTCTATATTCATAAGAAAAATAATAATAAAATATTTGTATATGAATGAACAAATATCTCGTATTTACGTCTTTACGCATTCGCACTCGAGGTACGATACCAAAATAAAAATTAATACCAAAATAAATTAATAAAAAAATATAGTAAAAATTTAGGGGATTTACATGGATACCGAAAACTAACCAGTCAGGACCCTACAAGAAATGGGTACCAATAGTTTCATCTGCAAATTGTTTTGTAGGTGGGACACCCTTCACATGCTAGGAGCAAATGGATCCTCGACAGCGGTTGCTCACGGCACATGACCGGTGACGCTTCATTATTCGCAACACTGTCGAAGAGGAATAAAGAAGGATACGTCTCCTTCGGCAATAATTTAAAAGGCTATATAATCGGTATTGGTGATATTGGTAAAGCTCCATATCCAGTGATTAAAGATGTTTGTCTTGTTACTGAGTTAAAACATAATCTGCTCAGCATAAGCCATTTAGCTGATCACGGTTATGGTATTAACTTCGTAAAAGAAAAATGTACTATTATTGATAGTTTAACTGGTAGTACTATATTTGAAGGTATTAGAGAAGACAATATATATGTTTTCTATTTGTTGGAAGATACTAACATTTCAGGTATATGTTTAATGGCTAAAAGCGATGAGAGTCATCTGTGGCATATGAGACTCGGTCATGCAAATATGGATACTATTTCCAGATTATCCACGAAGAAGCTAGTACGCGGTTTACCAGACATTACATTCAAGAAGGATTCGGTATGCAATCAATGTGAAAAGAACAAAGCTACTCGATCCACTTTCAAGTCAGTAAACGCTGTATGTACTACTAGACCTCTACAATTGCTACATATGGACTTATTTGGTCCTAGCAGAGTTGCTAGCCTCGGAGGTAAGCTATATGATTTTGTAATTGTAGATGATTATTCTAGATACACGTGGGTATATTTTTTGACACGCAAAAAGGATACATTATCGAAATTTTTCGCATTTTGCAAGAAAGTACAGAATGAAAAAGGTTACATGATCACTCGTATTAGAAGCGATCATGGAGGCGAATTCGAGAATGCGAAGTTTGAGCAATTTTATGACACACACGGTTTTGTGCACGAATTCTCATGTCCTAGGACTCCACAAAAAATTGAGTTGTGGAACGTAAGAACAGAACTCTATCCGAAATGGCTAGAGTAATTGAAGAACAGATGGCAACTCTAGAGGGGGGTGAATAGAGTTTATAGAGATAATATCCAATTAAAAATTCAACTCTATCACAAACAAAACTAATCAGAGTAAATACGGAATTTAAAGTGAGAAGGAAGAGAGCATACGCAAACACAGCCAATTTTAACCTGGTTTCCCTCGTGGAGGACTAGTCCAGGCCTGAGAACTCTAGCTCAGGATTAAATCTACTATTTGTGAAATAGTAGTTTACAACCCGTACCTTTTTTTCAGAAGAGCACGTCAACTTCTTACAAAGGATCGCAGTGGCGATTGCTTGGAATTTTCCAAGCGACTTCTTCAACTCTTGCACAAGACTCCTAACTGAGAGATGCTGAGCACTCGAGACTTAGGATGCTTGTGGCTAGTAGATGGGAAGGGTATGGCTTATTTGAGCTTCAAGAGAGAAGAGAAGAGAAGATTGGATGGTTTGAAATGAGAAAATTCTTGGCCTTTTTATAGGGTTTTTGTAGGCAGAATTCGGCCAGAATTCGGGTAGAAAATTTCAAATATTTGGCCGTTGGACAACTTGCAACCAGCTAACCCTAAAATTTAGGTTGCTGATTTTTAGGGGACAGAGTTCGGCCTGAACTCTGTGTGGAGGCAGAGTTCGGCCCGAACTCGGTCTCCAGAGCACATAATGGTTCTAAGGGACCAATGGGCTTATTTCTGGATGGTGGAGTTTATAGATTTTTGGGTAGGCTTTTGGTCAAGTCTCAAGAGCCCAGCATGACACAGTTTACAACAGTCTAGACTCAATAAAAGTATAAAATACAGACTCATATATAACTGATTTGCAAAGACTGAGTTGTCGTCTGACTTGAGCTTGATGTGGACGTCGTGTGTCGTATTGAATTATTAGAAGTATTATTTAGTCAATGTTATCGATATTTGGTTGACTGTGACTTTGTGTCAACAATCTCCCCCATATTGATAATTGACAAAATAATAATTGTATATTCAATATTCATACCTGGACACAGTCAATGACAAAAGCATAGCTCCCCCAAAATCGGTGTCGAGCTAAATAAGATAGCTCCCCCGTAAACAATGCGTTGAACCTGTTGGCCTGATAAGGAACATCTCCCAAAAAGCACCAAAAGCACATATATACAAAAAAACGAATAAAAAGAATATACATATCTCTCCCCCTTTTGGCATTTAGCAATATAAGTAAGTAATAATGGGCAATCACACCAAAAGAGAAGAAACTGCATATTAACGAACATAACGAGCAGAGAGTAATAGAACTACGATAATCATAAGAGTCATCACTCACAACTAAAACATAAAGAGTTTATGACAAACCAAGTACATAAATCCAACTAAACAACTAAAAAACTGGAAAGCATAAAACATAAACTATGATCAGCAGCAGCATCATCAGGTTGTAGCCATCTCCATCATGGAGCACGAGAAGGCCCAGCGGTGTCGGAAGGATCAGTGAAGGAACGGCTGGGGTCCACAAAAGCAGCATCCGGATCCAGGTAGCGCATGACCCAAGGATCGTCAATGCGATGTCCCTCACGACCGGGATCCCGCTCCATGGGAATCGACATAGAAGGATGACGAGACATGGAATACCGAATATCGTACAGCGAGTTGCTGAGGGCACTCATCTGCAGGGTTGTACGGTAGTCCAACTGAGTCCAGCGATCATCCTCTAAGGTGAAGCGATCTCGGAGCATGGTCTGGATGGAGTCAAGGGTAGCAGGAGGAGGTGGCGTATCCTGTCCAAGTGGAGGGGCGTCGGGCTCCTCATCATCGGAATGCTCAGAAGTGGCAGGAGAGGCTACGACTGCCTGAAGTCGTCGTGCCTTGGATAGGAAGGCAGGAGCAGGCAAGAAAGGACAATCATGAAGTGGTACAATGAATGCACGAAGGACCATAGTAAGATATAAGGGATAAACCAAGGCTCGTGGTTTCTTCCTACAATTAATCATCCAGTCCATCAGGGTACGTGGAAGATTAAAAGGAATGCGATAGTGGAGATGATACAAAGCTGATATCTCAAAATAGGTGACTTCATCGGTGGAGCCGGCTTTGGGTAGAATGGTGTTGAAAACAATCCGATGAAGTTCATAGTAGTAAGGGTTGAGATGTTTGGCCATAAGCTTACGAAGACAAATGTTTAGGGCACATAAATCTGCCTTGAAGCTCTCAAGGGAAGTTCCATCTAGAAAGTGGAACGATCGAGCTTCAACAAGCTTATCCCAAGTATCGAGTTCTTAAAGTTCAAGATACTCGGCCAAATCAGAATCAGCAAAGGCGATATCAATGCCCGCAACTCGAGAATAAATGTGAGTGTCATCATGAGTTAAGTTGCAGTAAAACATTTGTATAGCGCTACGATAGATGACAAAATTCGTAGCAACTAGCTCATCAAGGCAAGATCATGAAACATAGATTCATATTGTGAAAAAATTGTGAAGTTAATGGGGTGTCCAGCAAACAATGGACGTGTCCAAAAAATACTAAAGCATTCATTGGACGCATCTAGTGATACAAAGATTCGGTCGTCGTAAGTGTTTGGATCTCGTGGACGTGAAGGGTTGAACAATGGATGAGGTGGATGATGTTGTTCAACGGGTTGCTCAACGGGAGGAGGAGCATTCGACGAGGACGCTCCCTCGGTCCGAATTCTCTTCCCACGGTTGAGCAAGCGAGGAGCCATAGCACAAAGTAGAGAAAATTGAGATAGAGAAGAAGAGTAAGTTATACCTCAAATAAATGATGAACAGTGAAAGAGAATTGGAAAATAGCCCTTCTCTTTGAGTTTGGAAAAGAATGGAGCACTATAGAGAAGAAATTAGGGTTAGGGTTTTGAGAGAATAGTGGAGGAGAAGAGGAAAAGGTGGTAAGAAAGAAGGAGGTGGAAGAGAAACCGAATATAAGGGAAGGGTTTCTCTTGGTCGGAGTGAATCAAGACCATTGGATCAAGTTGTGATCAACGGCTGGAACTGTCCCCGATTCTGGAACAGGGAGGCCGAACTCGGCCCGAACTCTGGTAAGGGCAGAGTTCGGCCCGAATTCTGGGTCCTTGTTCCAGAACCGAAATCAGGCTGAAAGGATGAAATATTGGTTAAGTATGGGAAACCAATATAAGTTATAAAGATAAATGATTAAGAGATTCAATAAACCAGATAGTAGAAGTAGAAGGATAGCAATATGAAATTGAAAAATAGCATGTCAGCAGGTGATAAATCAAAATGTACCGTATAATAAACAAGGAGTTATATCATAATTCAATATTTTGAATTTGCCATGAGTTAGCTGCAGGGGTCGGATCCCAGCTAGCGGTAGTCCTGAGGACTAGTGCACCATGTCGCTTAAGCTTTTATGCCTTGTTGTCAGAAGGGCCCTTTCGGCTTGTACTCATAGCAAGTTTATCATAAGAGAATCACAATATAATCGATATTTACACAGGTGTATTTTAATTTATGACGGCTTCATCTAAAATTCCAAGTTCATGACAAAGGAAATTGAAGTGCTCTTCGGATAATGGCTTTGTGAAGAAATCAGCTAACTGATGATCAGTGTCAATAAATTCTAAGTTAATCGTGCCATTTTGCTGATGATCACGCAAAAAGTGGTGTCGAATTTCAATATACTTTGTGCGTGAGTGACAAATAGGGTTCTTAGTCAAGTTTATAGCACTAGTGTTGTCACAAAAGATTGGAATATGTATGAAAGATAAATTATAGTCTTCAAGGGTTTGCTTCATCCACAGAATTTGTGCACAACAACGCCCAGCTGCTATGTATTCAGCTTCTGTTGTGGATAGTGCGACAGAATTCTGCTTCTTGCTAAACCAAGAGACTAAAGCCTTTCCTAATAAATGACACGTACCGCTCGTACTTTTACGGTCGACCTTGCATCCAGCAAAATCAGCATCAGAGTAACCAATAAGATCAAATGATGTTGACTTGGGATACTATAGGCCCACTGTAACTGTACCCTTAAGGTATCTAAAGATACGCTTAACTGCGGTCATGTGTGATTCCTTAGGATTTGCTTGATATCTAGCACACAGACAAACGCTAAACATTATATCAGGGCGACTAGCAGTAAGATAGAGTAGACTGCCTATCATACCTCGATACTTACGTTGATCTACGGGTTTGTCGCTGTCATCTGGTTCAAGCTTGGTTGAAGTAGCCATAGGAGTGCTGATTGGTTTGACGTTATCAAGGTCGAATTTCTTCAGCATGTCCTTTGTATACTTCGACTGACAGATGAAGGTTCCATTTGACATTTGTTTGACTTGCAGCCCAAGAAAGTAGTTGAGCTCTCCCATCATGCTCATCTCAAACTCGGTCTGCATACACTTGGCAAAATCTTGACAGCGGGTTTCATCAGTAGAACCAAAAATAATATCATCTACATATATTTGAACTAAAAGAATAGTGTCCTTCAAAGACTTTATGAAAAGTGTAGTGTCAATTTTCCCTTTTGAAAAACCTTTCTCAAGTAAGAAGTTGCTAAGCCGTTCATACCAAGCTCTGGGGGCTTGTTTGAGGCCGTATAGCGCTTTCTTTAACTTGAACACGTGGTCGGGAAATTTTTGATTTTTAAAGCCAGGGGGTTGTTTTACATAAACTTCCTCCTTAATAAAACCATTCAAGAAAGCACTTTTAACATATATTTGAAATAATTTGAAATTTTAAAAATTTGTAAATGCACAAAGCATCCGAATGGATTCTAATCTAGCAACAGGAGCATATGTCTCATCGTAGTCGATACCTTCTTCTTGGTTGTATCCTTGGGCTACTAGACGAGCTTTGTTGCGTGTGACTGAACCATCTTCATTCACCTTGTTTCTAAAAACCCATTTAGTACCAATAATCGAGTGATTAGTCGGTCTATGAATGAGTTCCCATACTTGGCTCCTCTCGAATTGGTTGAGTTCCTCTTGCATAGCAGAAATTCAAAATTCATCATTGAAAGCTTCTGAAATGTTTTTAGGCTCAATTTGTGAAATAAAGGCAGTGCTAGCAATAGAGTCTCTTAATGATGATCTAGTAGTTACTCCTCGTGAAACCTCACCGATTACCAAATTTTCTGGATGTGATGACTTGAAAAAGAATTTCTTAGGCAATCTTTTCAGAGAATTTGTTTCGGTTGTGGTGTTCATTGGAGTAGACGTTGATGGCTCAACATCATCATCAAGAGTAGCTGCTGCACTGTTATCTTTATCAAAAGTCACATTTGTAGACTCTTCCACAATTAAAGAGCGTTTGTTAAAAACTTTATATCCCTTACTCTTGGCAGCATAGCCAAGGAAAATATCATCGTCATCTTTGGCATCAAATTTGCCTAAGTTGTCTTTGGTGTTAAGGATAAAACATCTACAGCCAAAAACTCTAAAATAAGAAATATTTAGGGTTCTCCCAAACCAAAGCTCATAGGGTGTCTTTTTCGTAATAGGACGAATAAGTACCCTATTTAAAATGTGGCATGCTGTACTGACAGCTTCAGCCCAAAAGTATTTCGGAAGTGAAAACTTATTCAACATAACTCTGGCCATATCGCCAAGAGTCATATTCTTCCGCTCTACAACACCATTTTGTTGGGGAGTTCTTGGACAAGAAAACTCATGATCAAAACCATTTGAATCACAAAACTTTTCAAAATCAGAATTTTCGAATTCGTCTCCATGATCACTTCGGATTCGAGTGATCATGTAGCCTTTTTCGTTTTGAACTTTCTTGACAAAAATCTTAAAAACTGAAATAGCATCACTTTTATAAGTAAGAAACAAAACCCATGTAAATCTTGAAAAGTCATCAACAATAACAAATGCATAGAGTTTTCCACCAAGACTGGCTATTCTACTAGGACCAAATAAATCCATATGAAGTAGTTGCAGGGGTCTAGTAGTGCTTACAGAGTTTATGGAATGGAAAGATGATTTGGTTGCCTTATTCAACTCACATTCGGCACATACGGTGTCCTTTTTGAATGTGATGTCGGGCAAGCCTCTAACTAGCTTCTTGGTCGATAGCCTGGATATGGTATCCATATTGGCATGACCAAGATGCTGGTGCCATAGCAGTCGTTCATCTTTATGAGCATATAGGCATCTACCTGCATTGTTAGTATTCCCAGACAAAAAGAAGATATAGATGTTATCCTCTCTTACCCCTTCAAAAGCAATGTCTCCTGTTGACCTATCATATATAAGGCATTTGTTTTGTCCAAAGTTAATATCATAACCATGGTCAGCAAGATGACTGATGCTGAGCAAGTTATGCTTTAACTCGGTCACTAGGCAGACATCCTTTATTACGGGAGAGGGAGGATAGCCAATAATACCATTACCTATAATATCACCTCTTAGGTTATTTCCGAAGGATACATATCCTTCTCTCTTTATCGATAGTGATGCGAAAAGATGTGCATCTCCCGTCATATGCCGCGAGCATCCACTATCGAGAATCTACTTACTCTTAGTTGAGGATGGAAGGTCCACCTACATCAAGAGTAGATGTGACCTTTGGTACCCAAGTTCTTGAGGGTCCTGACGAGTTAGCTTTTGGAAACCATGCATATATCTTTTTATCTACTAATCTTCTGATTCTATATTGTGGTGATATATGTCCATGTAGACCACAATAAGTGCATGTAGCATTCCTATTTACATTAGGAGCATGCTGATGATGTCTATAAGAATATTGCTGATATGTAGATTCAGCATTATGATGATGACTATGTGGAGAGGCATGGTGATATTGTTGATATGACATGGCATGATGATGTTGTCTATATGGCATGGCATGATGAGATTGTCTATATGGCATGGCATGATGAGATTGTCTATATGTGGAGTGATGTTGATTGTGTCTTTGTGCAACATGATGATGACTGTATCAATGTGTAGCATGATGTTTATGTGACACATGATGATTATTTCTACGTGTATGAGGTTTGTGAAAGTGTGTGTACATGTAAGCATGATTGTGAGCAGTATGAGTATGACGTGGTTGACTAGTATGAGTTGTGTCATGCTTTGTGTGTGTCTCATGTGATTGGGTTTGAGGTTGAGCAACCTGTTTTCCCAATTTAGTCTCTAGTTTCTTAGAGACAGCTTGTAATTCAGTAAACTTAGCATTCAAACCATGTAACTTAGTAATAGTAATCTTGTGTCTATTCTTTTCTTCTGCAAGCTCCGTGTTGAGTGTTGTGATTTCATGTGTTTGTTGCTCAATACGTGCCTCGGCATCATGTAAGCTTATTTTGAGCTTAGATATCTCATCAGTGACACCCGTGGGTGTAGTGTCTCTAATATTATCAAGTAATAGAGAAAGTCTTTGTATTTCAACTTCATGACTTTTGATTTTGTCCTTGGCTTGTTTGTATTTACCAATGACCTTTTTATGGTCACTAAGTAAATCGGTGAAAGCATCGCCAAGTTCATCAAAAGTGAAGTCGTCAAGAGTTTCTTTTGATACCTTGTCGGATGTTGCCATTAGACAAACATTAGCCGTATCTTGAGGAGAGTTCTTTTCTTCCTCGGAGTCACTAGCTTCGCTTTCATGCCAAATGCTTGTGTTGGCATATTTCTTTGAAGAGGTCTTCTTGTATGGCTTCACATAGCGGTTGCTTTTCTTTGAGAATGGACAGTCATTTCGGACATGTCCCGTCTTCTTGCAACCGTAGCAAGTAGGCTCTTCTTCTTCATCTTCTTGTGGTTCCTTCTTTCTTCGGTTGAAGCGAAGGAATTTCTTGAAGTTGCGAACCATGAGGGCTTGATCATCGTCTTCTGAGTTGTAGTCATCCGTCTCTTCGGGTTCAGCCCTCCGTTGGTGAGCTTTGAGTGCGATCTCCTTAGCCTTAGGAGCAGGCTCTTCGAAGTCCTTGAGGTCAAGCTCATGAGTCATTAGATTTCCTATCAAGGTCTCCACACATGGTTGTGAGATCGTTTCCTTCTATGATGGCTGTCACCTTAGGGTTCCAAATTTTTGGTAGCCCCCTAAGTAGCTTGCGAATCTTCTCGTGATTTGAATATTGCTTCCCAAGCGAGGACAGGGGGTTGATGATATCGAGGAATCTTGTGAACATTTGCGTGATCGTCTCGTTTGGCTTCATCTTGAAAGCCTCGTATTCCTGAGTGAGATGGCTTATTTTTGATTCCTTGACTTGGGTGGTTCCTTCATGCGTCACTTCTAGAAGCTTCCATACTTCGTGGGATGTGATGCATGTGGATACCCTGTTGAACTCATTCCTGTCTATAGCACAGAATAAAGCATTAATAGCTCTCGCGTCTAGACTTGCCTGTTTCTTCTCCTCGTCAGAATATTTGTCATGTGATTTCTCAACGAGATCACCGTTGACAACTATTCCGACGGGCTTTTTGTAACCGTCAGTGACGATAGTCCACAGGTCGAAATCTAGAGACTTGAGATAAAAACTCATCCTTGTTTTCCAATACGTGTAGTTAGTTCCATCAAATAGAGGAGGCCTATGAGTGGACTGTCCTTCACCGTGATTGGAAATCAAGGATTGTGTGGTTGCCATGGATCAGCTCTAGGATGCAAATCCTTGTAAAGAGAACAGAGCTCTGATACCAATTGAAGAACAGATGGCAACTCTAGAGGGGGGTGAATAGAGTTTATAGAGATAATATCCAATTAAAAATTCAACTCTATCACAAACAAAACTAATCAGAGTAAATGCGGAATTTAAATTGAGAAGGAAGAGAGCATACGCAAATACAGCCGATTTTAACCTGGTTTCCCTCGTGGAGGACAAGTCCAGGCCTGAGAACTCTAGCTCAGGATTAAATCCACTATTTGTGAAATAGTAGTTTACAACCCGTGCCTTTTCTTCAGAAGAGCACGTCAACTTCTTACAAAGGATCGCAGTGGCGATTGCTTGGAATTTTTCAAGCGACTTCTTCAACTCTTGCACAAGACTCCTAACTGAGAGATGCTGAGCACTCGAGACTTAGGATGCTTGTGGCTAGTAGATGGGAAGGATATGGCTTATTTGAGCTTCAAGAGAGAAGAGAAGAGAAGATTGGATGGTTTGAAATGAGAGAATTCTTGGCCTTTTATAGGGTTTTTGTAGGCAGAATTCGGCCAGAATTCGGGTAGAAAATTTCAAATATTTGGCCGTTAGACAACTTGCAACCAGCTAACCCTAAAATTTAGGTTGCTGATTTTTAGGGGACAGAGTTCGGCCCGAACTCTGTCTCCAGAGCACAGAATGGTTTTAAGGGACCAATGGGCTTATTTCTGGATGGTGGAGTTTATGGATTTTTGGGTAGGCTTTTGGTCAAGTTTCAAGAGCTCAGCATGACACAGTTTACAACAGTCTAGACTCAATAAAAGTATAAAATACATACTCATATATAACTGATTCCCAAAGACTGAGCTGTCGTCTGACTTAAGCTTGATGTGGACGTCGTGTGTCGTATTGAATTATTACAAGTATTATTTAGTCAATGTTATCGATATTTGGTTGGCTGTGACTTTGTGTCAACAGTAATGTTAAACCAGTTTAGTCTACCTAAGTATTTCTGGGCTGAAGCTGTCAATACAGCTTCTTTGTTCTCAATCGAGTTCTAATTCGACCTAAATCAAAGAAGACTCCATTTGAGTTATGGTTTGATAGAATTCCATCAGTTTCATATTTTAGAATATTTAGTTGTAAATGCTTTATTTTTAATACAAAAGATAATTTGGAAAAGTTTGACGAAAAGGCCGATGAAGGTATATTTTTAGGTTATGTGGGCAAAAGTAAAGGATACAGAGTCTTCAACAAAAGAACCATGATCATCGAAGAGTCAATCAATGTCACCTTTGATGAACTAAATCAAACGACAATCGATGACAATGACGAAGATCTCAATGTACCCAGCAAGCACCAGCTGATCGTCCTAGAAAAGATCCAGGAACCAGCTACCTTCGGAGTCTGCCAAAAAGATTGAAGTTCACGGTTGATCATCCAAAGGACTTGGTAATTGGTGAGATTACCAAGGGTGTAAGTACTCGCTCCTCTAATAAAGATATAGCTTCTTGTGTTGCTTTTGTCTCGCAGTTTGAACCCAAAAATATTGATGAAGCATGTAGTGATAATTTTTGGATAGATGCTATGCAAGAGAAATTAAACCAATTCGAATAGAATCAAGTTTGGGAACTTGTTTCCAAGCCTATTGATCATCCGGTCATTGGCACCCGATGGGTATTCCGAAATAAACTGAATGAGAATGGTTTAGTGACTCGTAATAAGGCTCGACTCGTAGCTCAAGGATACAATCAAGAAGAAGGTATCGACTACGATGAGACTTATGCCCCAGTTGCGAGATTAGAATCCATTCGCATGTTATGTGCATTTGCATGTTTTCATAATTTTAAGTTATTTCAAATGGATATCAAAAGCGCATTTTTAACTAGTTTTATAAAAAAAGAGGTTTATGTAGCTCAACTACCCGGTTTTACTGATTTTAAATTTTCTGAATATGTTTTCAAATTGAAGAAAGCTTTATACGGTTTAAAACAAGCCCCTCGTGCTTGGTACAATCGTCTAAGCTCTTTTCTACTTGATAACGATTTTTCAAAGGGAAATGTTGACACTACTTTGTTTATAAAATCTTTGAATAATAATATTCTTTTGATTCAAGTCTATGTAGATGATATTATCTTTGGATCTACTGATGAATCTCTTTGTCAAGAATTTTCAAAGTGTATGCAGAATGAGTTTGAGATGAGCATGATGGGAGAGCTGAAGTTCTTTCTCGGACTGCAAATCAAACAAACCAAGAATGGGACGTTCATAAATCAAGCTAAGGAAGCAGCAAAGCCACTTAGCACTCCAATGGCGACTTCAACCAAGCTTGATATTGATGAACAAGGCAAACCTGTCGACATACGTAAGTATCGAGGTATGATCGATAGCTTACTTTATTTAACTGCCAGTCGACCAGACATTATGTTTAGTGTTTTCTTATGTGCACGTTTTCAAGCCAATCCTAAGGAATCACATCTGTGCGCAGTTAAGCGTATCTTTCGATACCTTAAAGGCACTTCTTCTGTCGGCTTATGGTATCCCAAAACCATGTCATTTGACCTAATCGGTTATTCTGATGCTGATTTTGTCGGATACAAAGTAGATAGAAAAAGTACTAGCGGCACATGTCATTTCCTAGGAAAAGCTTTAGTCTCTTGGTTTAGTAAAAAGTAAAATTCGGTTGCATTATCAACAACAGAGGCTGAGTATATCGCCGCAGGACGTTGTTGTGCACAAATTTTGTGGATAAAACAAACCTTAGAAGACTATGGATTGTATTTTTCACATATACCCATTTTCTGTGATAACACTAGTTCTATTAATTTGACTAAGAATCATGTATGTCATTCTCGTACTAAACATATCGAGATTCGACATCATTTTCTTAGAGATCATCAACAAAATGGAGATATAGACCTTGTATACATAGACACACAGAATCAATTAGCTGACATACTCACAAAACCTTTAGCGAAAGATCGTTTCAACTATTTACGTCAAGAATTAGGAATATTAGTTATCAATAATATTAATTAATTTTATTTTATTAATTATTTATTCGATACTCATAAACTGTTTTCGAGACAAGCCTAAAAAGAGTCTGTTTGTCACCACGACTACGGTCGAAGCGAAGCGGTATTTAAGAGTTCCCCGGTGAACCTCCGTTAGCTGGGACAGTACTCCTACAGCTAATCTGAGACAGATGCTGAGTAAAGAATATTAATTTATAAAATAATATTAATTATATTATTTTGAGATTTCAAATTACTAAACTTTGAATTAAGCATTTGAAACGAATTAATGAAAAAGAATGTGGCCTCATTTGAATTATATATATATATATATATATATATATATATATATATATATATATATATATATATATATATATATATATTTCATTAATATATTTTTTTTATATATATATATAAAAATATATATATATATATATATATATATATAAATATATATTAATGAAATATATATATATATATATATATATATATAGCCAGGCAAAAAAAAAAAATATATATATATATAGCCAGGCAACCCTTGGCGAATTTGGCCCGAGTTCGGTCCGAATTCGGCCAGAGTTCGGCTTAGTATTTATATATACCAGCACCAACCCGAGGCTTCCTTCTTCTTCATTCTTCCCCACATCCTCATAACAGCAGCTCCGTCCCTCCGAAACCCTAGTTCTTCTCCATCATTGTTCTTCCAATCCTTGTGGAGTTTCTCGTCAAAACTTTGGATTCGTGCGAAGATCGTCATCCTCTACAACATATCCAACTCTTAGAAGGTATAATCCCTTCTTTCCTCCACTTTTCAATACTTAGGGTTTGTAGAAAATTTTTGGGAAATAATGCCTAAGTTTAATCCCTTCAAGAGGAAGAAGACCAGTGTCAGCGAAGAGGCATCGTCTTCTGATCTGCATACAGATTGTCACTTTTCTCCGGTCCAATCGGACGATGGTGCGTCGGATGAGTTTTACTTAAAAACTTTCAATCAATATTTATTGTGGTACGTCAATTTTATCATACGTACTATTTGCACCGGATCACCGATTAAGTGGACTGTCTTTTCGGATCACCGCCCTTGTTTTGAGGCATTAGGGTTACAATATTTTGTCACCTTACAATTCTCCATTGCCCCTAATGCCATTAGATTATTCTATTGTAATTTTGTGTTAGACACTTTTACAGCGAGGACACGTGTCGGAGGAATTGATATCGAATTCACTGATGAAACGTTAGCGAAAATCCTTGGTATCCCAAACGAAGGTGCCCCGCTCGATGACATCACTGATTTTGATTTCTCCGATGGCACGACACTCGTTAGTTTCAAGAATGAACTTTTTGCGCCCGCACGCGTTCTTTCTAGAAATTTCAAGGCTAATAACTTGAACTTGTTTAACTATGAATTACATCGCATCATCTATTCCACCTTACTTCCAAAATCCACTTCCAAAGATGATGTCACTGCACTTGAGCTTTCTGCTCTTTATCATATTCTTAAGGGGATTCTTTTTTCTGCCCCTAAGACTATCATTCAGATGATGGGTAGATGTCGTAGGAGAGACCGCAACCTATCTTATGCGATGCTTATTCCTCGTATTTTTTAGAGATTTGATATTGATTTATCTACTTGTGCTGTCGACCCCGAGCCCAAGTTTCTCAAACTCTCTCGTCGCAGCATTGTATCTGTTCCTCCACCTACTGCACCTACTCCTCCTGCACCTAATCCCACTGCTCCCATAGCACCTGTTCTTTATCATTCTTATCCTATGACATTTGAGGGTATCCATCAGCACTTATCAGATCTGCAGTCTTTTTATGTTGAGACCTCTAGGGAACACGAGTTCCGTGATATGACTCAGTTCCAGGCGATTGCCAACTCCTTCGCCGATCTGAGGTTTGCACAGACAGGTCATTCTGCTAGCTCTCTACCTCGAGACCCTTCGGTTTCTGGCTACCGCATTGACGACGAGGCGGTTCACTCTCTGTTTCAGCCAGGGAACGCCTATGATTGGTATCGTACCGCTAGCGCCATTCCTCGCACTTCTGGCCCTGGTACTTCTAGAGCTGGTCCTTCTGGACATGGTGGAGCTGCAGCTGATGTTGATGATGATGATGATGATGAGTTTTGAGATGTTAGATTATTGAGACTGTTACTTTTCTCTCATATTTACTTGGAAATGCTCCGACATTCCAAGATTACATCAGTATTTTTTTAGCACTTTTTTCTATTATGTGACTATTCATGGACATGGGTTTTGATTATGCCTCAGTTTTGGCATTTTAGTCTATTATTCAGCACTTTATATGTTTCAATATTATGGTAGCACTATCTATCTTTTGCTGCTTCATACTTTCTCAAATACTGCCTATGACAAATACATGCCTGTGTTGTGTTCTCTAGACTATCTGTTTATCTTAATATGTTTATACTATACATGTCATGATTATTTATGTTATTGTGTTTCTTTATTGTTTGTTACTTATGCATTGATTGTGGGGAAGCTTTCTCTTTTGCAATTATTTTGCTAAGTGACAACGGAGGAGAAATAAGGATCTAATATTTTTTTGTGAATACAGGTTATGAACAATTTCTTTTTGGTTACTATTTTGAATTGATTCCAAGCTTAGATGTTATATCGGCAAGGTTTGTCAATTATCAAAATGGGAGAGATTGTTGGCCCATTGGTCATGGTCATACCTGATTTTAATAATTGATCAAACTCTGTCTCGATATAAATATAAGTCAACTCAGATGTTTACCTACGACGTTTTGGACACTGCTCAACAATGGTTATCAGCAATGTTCAAGACTGAAGCCGTTTGCCATTCAGAATATACTTCATGTTAAGCAATATAATTCTTCATTTTATTGAGTCTAGGAATACATTGTACACCGAGTCGTACTGGCAAATAGGCTATCCGAAAACGTTTTTCAAAACCATCATATTCTTTACAAATGACCTACGTTTTTGAAAAACATTCTTTTTACAAAACGCTTCTGAAGGATTGTTTAAAAAGCCAAAATTTGTTTTCTCCAAAAATGAACTAGCAGAACCCCAAGAGAACTTAGGCCGAGTTTGGCCAGAGTTTGGCCAGAGTTCGGCCAGAGTTCGGCTATTTGGAACGTTAGTGAATGTTGGGTTTTTGAACGTGGTCATCCTTCACTTACGGTTTGTTACAAAGAGTTCTGTCCGAATTCTGCCTGAATTCTGTAAGAGTTCTTTGGAAAAGCTATAAATAGAGAAGCATTTCGATCATTTCAGAACACCAATTCACTTTTAATCTCTTCTCTTCTTAAGCTTACATTCTTCCAAAGAGTTCTTAAAAGCTTTCATTTTCAAATACCAAGCCAGTTACAATCCTCTAGTCGATTTGCTAGTGCGGTGCGGTCAAGAAGTTTCAAGAGTGATTGTAATCAGAGACTTGATAGAAGATTCAACTCTTCACAATTGAAGTTGGATGAGTTCTTCGTATCAAAGCTCGCGTCTGCAGAAGTTGCAAGGACTTCGTATGAAAACTTGCGAGATTTTTCAATAGTGGATTCAACTGGAAGCTAGAGTTCTTCCGACTGGACTAGTCCTCACAATAGG